>MU968411.1:52387489-52759289 GCA_034641835.2 Pinus albicaulis
CCGTGCCTTGGGCAGGAAGAACAAAGAACTAAGTACAAAGGCAGCAGCAGCAGCAACAGAGATTGAGTGCGCAGCACTCTGTATTGAAGAAGCATGGAGAAATCCGTATGAATGAAATTAAATTCTTGATGGGCCGCAGCCACAGATTGCAGATGAAATTAACTTTTTGATGGGCAGAGTTTTTTTGGAGAAGAAATGGAGAAATCCGTAGATCAGAACTACGAAGGAGCAGGTCAAATTAAAAACCAGTCATTTTGGGCTTTAAATACCTCAACAACCAAAGTTATTTTGAAACAGTGTCTTGTTGATGAAGGAGTTTGCGATGTGATGCGATCTAATCGCAATCGCAAATCGCAACATGCAAATAATATACAACCCAAGTGTCTTGTTGATGGGAGAGTTCAGCAAGCGGAACGTTTTAATACATTGAAACACATATAAATCGCCCCCCACAGCAGCAGAGGCCCGTGGGTCCACTTGACCACGTGGCGACACCTCAATGGAATCGCAAGGCTCAATCAGAGTGGATATGTTATGACCTCCGATTGAAGGCCGAACCCGATTGTATTATACACCACATTTTATGCGCCAATCGCATCCGGTTCCTGATCGCAATCGGAATTTTTTGTTTGAGGTTCGTTTATTGTTAAAGTTTCGGACCCGATTGATTTTTATGCCAGGTTTTATATCGGGCCATTGCGTCCATTGTAATCGCAATCGCAACTTCCGATGGATCGCATGCCTTTTGTAATCTGGTGCGATTGGAGTGGCGGACCCGATCCAGGAATAGGCCGGAGTTAATGATCTGAATCGCATCCGTTTTGGATCGCAATCGGAACTTCTCCATTGTGCGCTCTGACTGCACTCGTTTTATTGTTTGCGATTGCGATGTGGTCCCACTCGCAAGTCATACATTTGAATTTTATTTTTGCGCAAAGGGTTTTCCTTTGTATTTTGTTTTACGTTTTTTTTTGTTATTCCCGCCGCGCCATATATATAATGTAAAAAGGCCCACGAGCAATTGTAATGCATTATATTTGTCTTATTGTTTCGCACAGCAGCGCGGAAGAAGAGTGAAATACACAGCAGTGTGTGTTGACTATTGAAGACAGAGTATTATTTTTGAGAGAGACAGAGAGTCACTTGTGCACTGCGTCTATAGCAATCACCATTGTTGTTATCCCTCTCGGAAGAGGAAGAATTTGTAACATTTTTGAAAGTAATAGAAGTTTGTTTAAATTTCTCTGTGTTGTAGAGGGGAGCTTATTCTCTCCACTGTTTTCTTGGAATTTTCAATAATTCCAACATGGTATCAGAGCTAGTTCAGGCTCTTTGAAGGATTCAAAGAAGTTGAAGAAGAAGACCGGTTGCAGTGTTTTCTCCAGCAGCGTGAAAAGCTCAATAGAGGTCAAAGTTCAGGTATTTCTCAAAGATAATAGTGTTGTTGCTTTGTATTTAAAAAGGAGTTTGTTCTTTCAGTAAAGGAAAGACAGTTTGTTTAAGTATAAGTTCAGAGTTCAGTTCAAGAGCAATGGCTGGACCAAGCACTGGTATGAGTCTTGGAAGTGTTCAACTTCCACAGTTTAATGGAAAGAATTATGATTATTGGGCCATTACCATGAGAGCCCTGTTTGTTTCACAAGACCTATGGGAACTTGTAGAAGATGGTTTTACAGAACCAGCTGATGAGCAGGCTTTTAATGCCTTAACTCAAGCAGAGAAGGACTTATTGAAGAACAATAGAAAGAAGGACTCTAAAGCCCTCTTCTATTTGTATCAAGCTGTAAATGAGAGTGTGTTTCCAAGGATTGCAGCAGCTAAGAAATCCAAGGAGGCATGGGAAACTCTGAAAGTAGCCTATCAAGGTATGGAGAAAGTTAAGACAGCAAAGCTTCAGTTGCTGAGAAGAGATTTTGAAACTCTTTGCATGAAAGAGTCAGACAGTGTTGACACATTTTTTACACATGTGATTTGGATTGTCAATCAGATAAGATCCCATGGAGACACTCTCGAAGAAAGAAGAATTGTAGAGAAACTTTTGAGTTGCTTACCCTCAAAGTTTGATGTTATTGTAACTACCATAGAAGAGACCAAAGATCTCTCACAGTTCACAGTGGATGAACTTCATGCCTCACTAATAACTCATGAACAGAGATTGAGCAGAGATGAACACTCATCTCTTGAACATGCCTTCAAGACCCAGATGCCTTCAGGAAGAGGAAGAGGTCAAAGAAAAGGAAGAGGAAGAGGCAGAAGCCAGAATAGAGGTGGCAGGAACATCCCTTCACATTCACATGGAAGGGGCAACAGTCAAAGCCAGAGCCATGGCCAATGCAACAGCCAGCAAGGTGGACATCAACAACAACATGCTCATGGACAAAGGTATGACAAATCCAATGTCCAGTGTCATTATTGCAAGAAATATGGGCACTATGCCAATGAATGTAGAAAGAAGCAAAATGACATGAAAAATAAGCAAAATGCTAATGTAGCAAAAGAAGAAAAGAACCCAAGTAATGTGATGTTAACATGTAATGTAGCACAAGATAGAGCAGATGATGTTTGGTTCTTAGATTCTGGATGTAGTAATCATATGACTGGTAACAAAGAAGTGTTTGCCATTCTTGATGAAGAATTTAAATCTGAAGTGACCACAGGGACTGATACTAAAATATCTGTCAAAGGAAAAGGCAGAGTGATTATTAGAGCAAGAAATGGGGAGCAGAAATTTTTTCCTGATGTGTATTATGTTCCAGGTCTGAAATGTAATCTTTTGAGCGTTGGGCAGCTCATAAACAAAGGTTACAATGTAATATTCAAAGATGATGTGTGCACAATAAAAGATATATCTCCAAGTAAGAAAATTATTGCTGAAATACAAATGACCAGCAATAGAATGTTTCCACTCAAGCTCAACACTGACTTGAAGGGAAAAGAAAAGAATGTAGCAGCTATAACTCAAGAAGCCTTCCAGAAGGAAGAGAAAGATGAAAATTGGTTATGGCACTTGAGATTTGGACATCTCAATTTCGGAGGATTGAATTTGTTGCACAGAAAGGGAATGGTAAGAGGTTTACCATTGATTGAGAAACCTGACAACCTATGTGAAGGCTGCATCTTGGGAAAGCAACACGGAGAAAATTTTCCTTCGGGGAAAAGCATAAGGGCGAAAGCACCTTTGGAAATAATCCACTCATATTTATGTGGGCCGATGCAAACAGCATCTGTTTCGGGCAGCAATTACATGCTGACTTTCATTGATGATTTCACACGAAAAGTGTGGGTTTATTTCTTAACATATAAGAGTGAAGTCTTTCAGAAATTTCGCCATTTTAAAGCTCTTGTGGAAAAATAGAGCGGACTGCACATTAAAGTCCTCAGAACCGATAGAGGAGGAGAATATATCTCAAAGGAATTTCTGCGTTTTGGCAGAGAGAATGGCATACACAAGCAGTTTACCACAAGGTACACGTCGCAACAGAATGGAGTTGCTGAAAGGAAGAATCGAACCATAATGGAGATGGTGAGAAGTATGCTAAAAGCAAAGCACTTGCCGAATGAGTATTGGGCAGAAGTAGCAAACTATGCTGTATATATTCTGAATAGATGCCCCACAAAAGCCGTGATGAACAAAGTTCCAGAAGAAGCGTGGAGTGGAAGAAAACAGGGAGTCACCCACATGAGAGTTTTTGGGTGTGTTGCATACGTACACATTCCATACAAATTGAGAAAGAAGTTGGATAGTAAGGGGGAGAAGTGCATTTTCCTTGGATACTGTGAATATTCCAAAGGATACAGACTGTATAACCCATCCACAAAGAAGTTTGTAATTAGCAGAGATGTGCAATTCATCGAAGAGGAAGCGTGGGATGGAAGCATTGAGAAAACAGTCAATGTCAAAAACTGTTTATCTCATGATCAAGAAGAAGGAGATGTGGTTTAAATCAACAACCCACTTGTTGCACAACCTCCAACAGCACAAGGCCAGCAAGGGACGCCTCAAGCGGCAGCAAGAACACCCTTGAGAAGAAGTGGCAGTGGTTCACCGAGTACACCACATGGAGCAGAATCGAGTGCTTCATCAAGCACGTCTACACCAAGTGAACAAGGAACAAGGTTTAGAAGTCTCAGAGAAATCTATGAGCAAGGTGAAGCAGATGAAGGTATGAATTCCTTATTTTCTTTGTATTGTCAAGTTGATGATCCTATTCATTTTGAAGATGCTATTAAAGATAGAAAATGGATAGAAGCTATGGATGAAGAAATTAAAGCCATAGAGAAGAACAAAACATGGGAATTAGTTGATCTCCCATAAGGAAAAGAAGTTATTGGAGTTAAATGGGTATACAAGACCAAAAGCAATGCTGAAGGAAAAATAGAAAGACACAAGGCCAGACTTGTTGTCAAAGGATACAAGCAGAAGCATGGTATAGATTATGAAGAAACTTTTGCACCAGTTGCAAGAATGGAGACAGTGAGAGCAGTGATGTCCATAGCAGCACAAAACAAATGGAAAGTATATCAGATGGATGTAAAATCCGCATTTTTAAATGGAGTTTTAATGGAAGAGGTATATGTGGAACAACCTCTTGGATATGAGAAGAAAGGCCAAGAGCATAAGGTCTGTAAATTGAAGAAAGCTCTTTATGGGTTGAAACAAGCACCAAGAGCATGGTACAGCAGAATAGATTCCTATCTATTGGAGAATGGATTTGAAAAGTGTGAGGGAGAACCCACCCTCTACATCAAAGAGAAGGATGGTAAGCTGTTGATTGTTGTTTTATATGTTGATGATTTAATATTTACAGGTAATGAAGATTGTCTTGTTGAGAATTTTAAAATAGTCATGAAGGATGAATTTGAAATGACTGACATGGGTTTGTTGAGATACTTCTTAGGAATAGAAGTAGAACAAAATAAGAAATGGATTTTTATATCTCAAGCAAAGTATGTAAATCAAGTTTTAGAAAGATTTAATATGCAGGAGTGCAAAGTTGCAATTACTCCCACTGTAATGGGATTGAAGTTAAGTAAGAATGACAGCAGTAAGGATTTTGATCCAAGTTTGTATAAAAGCATAGTTGGCAGCCTCATGTATTTGACTGCAACTAGGCCGGATATTATGCATGTTGTTAGCCTAATTTCCAGATTTATGGAGAAGCCAAAAGAAGCACATTGGCAAGCAGCAACGAGAATTTGGTATTTTGTATACAGCTTTAGAAAATTCAGAATTAGTTGGATACACTGACAGTGATTGGGCTGGAAGTGTAGATGATCGGAAGAGCACCTCCGGTTATGTTTTTCATATGGGTTCAGGAGCCATTTCATGGGCTTCTAAGAAACAGCCGGTTGTAGCATTATCTACAGCAGAGGCAGAATATGTGGCAGCTACAGCAGCAGCGTGTCAAGCAATTTGGATGAGAAGGATGTTGAGAAGTTTGTGCCAAGAACAGGTAAAGGGCACTGTGATTCATTGTGACAATAGCTCAGCTATTGCTTTATCCAAGAATTCAGTATTTCATAAGAGAACAAAGCACATAGATACAAATTTTCATTATATCAGAGAATTGGTAAACAATGGAGAAATTGTTTTACAGCATTGTAAAACAGAGGAACAATATGCAGATATTTTAACTAAACCATTGGGACAAAAGACATTTGAATTTCTAAGAAAATGCTTGGGTATGATGAATAACCCAGCAGCTGACTTTAAGGGGGAGTGTTGAAATATTAAAGTCACCTGCCGTGCCTTGGGCAGGAAGAACAAAGAACTAAGTACAAAGGCAGCAGCAGCAGCAACAGAGATTGAGTGCGCAGCACTCTGTATTGAAGAAGCATGGAGAAATCCGTATGAATGAAATTAAATTCTTGATGGGCTGCAGCCACAGATTGCAGATGAAATTAACTTTGTGATGGGCAGAGTTGTTTTGGAGAAGAAATGGAGAAAGCCGTAGATCAGAACTACGGAGGAGCAGGTCAAACTAAAAACCAGTCATTTCGGGCTTTAAATCCCTCAACAACCAAAGTTATTTTGAAACAGTGTCTTGTTGATGAAGGATTTTGTGATGCGATGCGATCTAATCGCAATCGCAAATCGCAACATACAAATAATATACAACCCAAGTGTCTTTTTGATGGGAGAGTTCCGCAAGCGGAACGTTTTAATACATTGAAACACATATAAATCGCCCCCCACAGCAGCGGAGGCCCGTGGGTCCACTTGACCACGTGGCGACACCTCAATGGAATCGCAAGGCTCAATCGGAGCGGATATGTTATGACCTCCGATTGAAGGCCGGACCCGATTGTATTATACACCACATTTTATGCGCCAATCGCATCCGGTTCCTGATCGCAATCGGAATTTTTTGTTTGAGGTTCGTTTATTGTTAAAGTTTCGGACCCGATTGATTTTTATGCCAGGTTTTATATCGGGCCATTGCGTCCGTTGTAATCGCAATCGCAACTTTCGATGGATCGCATGCCTTTTGTAATCTGGTGCGATTGGAGTGGCGGACCCGATCCAGGAATAGGCCGGAGTTAATGATCTGAATCGCATACGTTTTGGATCGCAATCGGAACTTCTCCATTGTGCGCTCCGACTGCACTCGTTTTATTGTTTGCAATTGCGATGTGGTCCCACTCGCAAGTCATACATTTGAATTTTATTGTTGCGCAAAGGGTTTTCCTTTGTATTTTGTTTTATGTTTTTTTTTGTTATTCCCGCCGCGCCATATATATAATGTAAAAATGCCTGCGAGCAATTGTAATGCATTATATTTGTCTTATTGTTTCGCACAGCAGCGCGGAAGAAGAGTGAAATACACAGCAGTGTGTGTTGACTATTGAAAACAGAGTATTATTTTTTAGAGAGACAGAGAGTCACTTGTGCACTGCGTCTGTAGCAGTCACCATTGTTGTTATCCCTCTTGGAAGAGGAAGAATTTGTAACAGTTTTGAAAGTAATAGAAGTTTGTTTAAATTTCTCTGTGTTGTAGAGGGGAGCTTATTCTCTCCACTGTTTGCTTGGAATTTTCAATAATTCCAACACTGTGGGAATGGATAAACGTCGAGCTGACTGCATGGGAAAACAGTGCTATGAAAAAAAAATTCCCATGTGGGGATGTGTGTCTCTCTTTGGAATCCTTCTCTGCATTGTTTTGTGCAGGAGAATGTGCGAGTTATATGAATCTATCCACAAAAAAACACTAACACGAAATGGATCAGAGTTAACACTATATGTATATTATTTTTGAAAAAAGAAAAATTAAATAAATCCTTTCCATCGGATTTTCTGGAAAATAATAATGAGCTTCAATCCATTTTATACTAATGGTTCTATAGTTTCTCGTTTGCAAAATGACTCACAATTGAGTTCAATAATTGCACCATTGAATTCAGAATGTGTTTCATTGGCTGATTTTTTAAAGATGCAGACACAGTTTTGGCTTAAGTGTTTGTGTTACACACAATCGTGAAAGGAGGATTTGGAAGGTGACGGCGTGGGTTTCCACTGTTGGATTCATCAAACAAAAGAGTCATAAGCACGTTAACGACGTTGGTGTCTGCACTTAATTCAGAAAACACAGTTATTTTGAGCAATAATTCCCTCATGATAACGTCTTATATTCAGAAAACACGATTGTTTTGAGCAATAATTCCCTAATGATAACGGCACGTTTCGTAGCATTTATCTCTAACGTGTGATCACTTATACCCGAAATCATATAAATTTCAATCCACACCTCAGCCCACTGAGCCTCATATAATCTGAATCTCTACACCACATATATCAGCATAATGTAATTTATGTAAGAAAAATAACATTTTGTACAATAATCTGTTCATGATATTATATTTATTAGATATTGCGTGCATGGTATTATATCTATAATCTAATGATATAGTTTATTTGTTTAGTTGGAGATATAATAACGAATTATTATAAATGATAATAACATTAATATACACTAATCTGTTCATGATATTATATTTATCAGATATTCCTGGCATGTAGTATATCTATTATATAATGATATATAATTTATTCGTTTAGGTCGAAATATAATACGCATTATTAAAAATTATAGTAATAATATGATTTCTAAGTTAATTTTATGTTGTGTATATTATTAAATATATATATGTTTTTTGAATTTTTTTAAATGTGAGAGAATAGTTAATAAAAATATAGATGAATAGTATAAAAATATTTAAAATATTATTTATCAAAATTAGATTTTGTAAGAGAATTTTACCTTCTCTAATGAAGATGCCTTTCAAGTCTGGTTTCCTCTCTCTCCAAGCGCCCGCATTCTAAAAATTAGATTTTGTAGGAGAATTTTTGGGGGTTGTTGCTATGATGTTGCTTTTATCTTCTCTGCCAATACCTAGAGCCTTTCAATGGCCTATGCAGAGGAGGTTTCTCCCCCTCGCCCCCTTCTCCCTTCTCTAATGGAGATGCTTTTCAGGCCCTAGTTTCCTCCCTCCCCAAGTGTTTGCATCCATCGAAGGCTCCTTCCAAGTTCGTGAAGAGAAATGAGGAAGTTAAAAACGTCACTATGCTCAATGGTGCCCGTCAAACCTCTCTTACATACACGAAGCATGTTCTGATTGGGAAGTTCACTTAGATGTGGCCTTTGCCCAGATCCATGGAAATTTGAATGGGTAAAACATGGAAACCCATAATGAAAGGGGATATAACTTTGTCTGTTGTTGGCAATGGATTCATCTTTTTATTCGAAATAAAAGAATACTCAGATGTTGTTTTTAAAAATGAGCCTTATTTCTTTGGCTCTAGAGGCATGTACTTGAATAAATGGACTTTCGACTTCAACCCTGGTGAAGATATTCTCATCGTTGTTTCCTTGTGGGTTAATCTGCCCCAACTCCCCATCTCTTATTGGAGTGATGATTTCTTTAGGGCTATTGGAAATGGGCTGGGAAAATACCTAGACAAATAAGAACATAAGGGCTCACAATTTGCATGTGCCAAAATTTGCATGGAAATTGAATTGGAAAAAGGTTTGCCAGTGGAGATTAATCTCAACTTGGGAGAATGGAAGCACACAAAAATTCTGGATTATGAAAAAATACCATTCAAGTGCCGCCATTGCCATGATTATGAACATTTTGCGAGGGACTGTTCTAAAGTATAGCAGACTAAAAATATGGATATCTCAACAATCTAGGAGGAGCAGTGGAATAAGCATAGGAAAGGAGGAACGAAAGGGAAAGAATATTTTCAAAAACCTCAGGGAACAAGAGGTAATGACATAGCAACTACCTCCTCGAATCCCTTCAATTTTTTTAGCACACCATTAGACGAGGAGGAGGTTCCTATCCAACAAGAAGAATCCAGAATTAAGGTGGATGAAATGGCCAAAGAAGGAGTTGAGGAAGGTGAAATCATGGTGGATATTATTCTATCAGAAAGAGACGGGCAGGAAGCCTCCCCCTCTTTTGCGATTCTGGAACCGAATCATCCAAGTGAACAACCAGAAAATGTTGATGAGGAAACAGCAAGAGTCATTACTCATCATATGACCCAGAACCTCTCCTGGGTAGATAACAGTAGTAGTCAAGAAACTGAGAGTTCAAACAAAAAATGTTGACCAAAATAGAAGGAAATAAGGGAAAAAAAAGTTGAGCTCGATAAAAAATTGGGAAACCAATCAATCTTACTAAAATTATTAAAGGGAAAGCATCAAAAAATAATGAAGGAAATGATGGTGCACTCATCGAAAACCCCCCTATTAAATGAAATCAATATCATGGAACATTAGAGGTCTAGGGAATCCTGCTAAAAACCTAGTTCTGAGAGACATAATAAAACAAGAATCTTTGTGGGTATTTTTTCTTCAAGAAAGGATGAGCCAGAGGTATTCAAAGATATTTTGTAAAGAGAGCTCTAGTATTGTCCAAGCGTCCAGAAGAGCTTCAGAAGGATAGGGTATTTTTAATTCAAATAAGTATGTTTCCCTTATGGAAGAAACAAAGATGAAATTTTGGGTATTGGCTCTCTTGGAGGTAAGAGAATCATGAGAACATATTCCTTTCATAACAATATATGCTCCAATCCTATATAGCGAAAAAACAGAATTTTGGGACTCATTGGAAGTCTTAAAGGACTAGAATCCTCATCTAAATAGTGTGATGGGAGGAGATTTTAATATCATCCTAATAACTGCAGAAAAAAAGATGAGAACCAATAGTTAGGGGTCCTTTTAGAGATGGAATGGAACAAATAATTGATATATAGGATATGTTGGATATTATTCCAAAGGCAGGGAAATACACTTGGTCTAAAAGACGAAGTGGGGACCAATATATAACACCTTGTTTGGATTGATTTTTTATTCATAGCAGCTGGCTCTTTGAAGTTCTAGATTTCTCTTCATCACTAGAATCTCAAGGAGACTCGAATCATCGCCCTATTATGATTCAAATGGAGAAGGTGGAAAATAGTGAGCCTATACCATTCAAATTTAATGCAGAATTGGGGAATTATGAAGAGGTTGGGACATTGGTGGAGAGGGCATGGAATATCACTATAAAGGGCTCCCCAAATTTTGTTTGGGAATCTAAGCTAAGGAATGTGAAGAAAGATCTTAGGAGATGGTTGAAATAGAATTATCAACCTCCTATTAAAAAAAGGAAAGACAAATTTCAACACCTTGAGGAGCACTATAAGCTAATGGAGAAGGTTCCAATAGAGGAAAAACATATTCAACAAGAAAAGGACCTCTCCTAAAAAATATTTTCTCTAAGCAGGTAAGAGAAAAAAAAATTGAAGATTGAAATCTCGTAGCTTATGGTTACAATTTAGGGACTTCAACATGTCCTTCTTTCACAAACAAGCTAAATCAAGGGAGGTGAGAAATAGAATCAAAGAAACTGTGCCTGAAGGAAATTCGAAGGTCAACACCTTTGAGGATATCAAGGAAGAGGCCTACATATTCTTCAAATACATTCTATGTGAAAACCATATTCCTTTAGACCGAGAAAATTAATTTCTTCAAGTGATGTCACAAGTGGTTTCCTCTGCTATTAATCAGATTTTTTAGATGAAATCAAGGAAGAAGAAGTAATAAAATCTATTTGTTCCTTGGAACCTAAGAAATCTCCTAGACTTGATGGATTCTCAATAAATTTTATTGTCTCTACTGGACCCTTATAAAAAATATCTTCTTAGAATGTTGAACCACACAAGATTCAAAAATAAATAGGAGGGGGCATGAACTCCTCCTTTCGTGCTCTCATCCCCAAGGAAGTTAATCCAATCAACTTCTCAATATTTCAGCCCATTTCTCTTTGAAACTCTTCTTATAAGATCTTGACCAAAATCATTTTCAACTGTATTAATCATTTTCTCTCTTCCTTCATCTCAAATAATCAAGGAGGGTTCATGCAACAGAGGAATATTCTTGATAGCATTATTCTGGTTCAGGAAGCAATTCATTCGAGAAAGGAAGCAATAGAAGTTGGAATGGTTATTAAACTAGATATGGCCAATGCATTTTATTGAGTAAATCACTCCTTTATGTTTCTTGTATTAGAAAAAATAGGATTTTGTAAGGATTTTATTTTATGGATCAAGGCATGCATTAGATCCCCTTAGATATCCCCCTTGATTAATGGCAAACCAATTCTTGTTTTTGCGGCTTCTAGAGGCCTCCAGAAAGGTTTTCCTCTATCGCCTCTCCTCTATATAATAACGGTTGAATCTCTGAGTAGGAAACTTGAGGTTGCAAGGTTGGGAGGGGCCCTCCCTGGTTAATTATCGCCAGAAACATCCAATAAATTAATCACTCATAGTTTCCAGATGATACCCTTTTCTCAGCAATGCCTCATTAGCTATAGCCTCAATATTCAAAAGGGTTTTAGACTCCTATCTCAATCTTTTTGGAGGTGTTATTAATAAAATGAATGTCATTGGATAGGATGGAACTGTACTGGGGCTACTCTGACTAAAATTTCCCATTTATTAGGCTTCCTTGTAAAACTTAATTGGAACTCATTCTCATATCTTGGTATCCCACTTTCTTTTAAGCAGGCATTTGTGGAGGATTTGGATTCAGTTATGTAGAAAATAAAAAGAAGAATCCAATCTTGGGGAGTAAGGTGGCTAAATTTAGAAGGGAGAGTTACTCTCATTAAATCGGTTCTATCCTCCTTGTCGGTGTACCTTGGATCGAGTTTATTAGCCCCAAAGAACAGAATGCATGGATTAAGTCATCTAATTCAGAAATTTGTATGGCATGTAGGTAAAAATAATGAAAACAAGATCCATCTTGTCAATTGGAAAGTAGTAACACTGCCAAAGAATCTAGGAGGATTAGCAATCAAAGATCTCGAATACATGAATATGGCTCTAGGTGCTAAACTGCTTTGGAGGCTTCTATAGGACTTCAATAAATTGTGGAAAAAGGCCTTTACAAGGAAGTATTTCCATAAAAATTGGTTGCTTGGGCCTGAAGGATAATTTTTTGAGGGGAAGGAACAAAAATATGTAAGTTATGTAAATCGACAGCTCGGTTGTTGTTGGAGCAGTTGGGTTGGAAACAGGGTAATGGGAAACATATCCATCTATAGAAATATCACTCTTCCATGACAGATTTCATGGCATCTAATCAAGGGGTTTTGAAACTCTCTAATTGGTTGGAAGAGCATGGTATTAATCATCTTATTGATTTCTCCAGTTTGGATGATCATGGAATATGGTGTGGTTGGAGAACTGTTCAGTTACCTACGCATCTGTAGCAACATTGGAAAATATTGATAATCCTTTTGAAAGGTTTTGCTCCAATAGCAACATGTAAATTGTACAAATGCATTTGGCTAGGAGGAAAAAATAAGCAATACACAGTAAAGGAGGGATATGCTCTTCTTATTAAGAATTTGTCTTCCGCTCCTTCTTCAATAATTTGGCAAAAGATATAGAACAGGGATGTGATTCCAAAGGTCAACATCTTCAACTGGGAAATGGTCCGCAAGAAAATCCTAACAGTCGAAAACCTCAAGAAAAGGAATATTCAAGGTCCCTCTCATTATGTGTTTTGTGGTAGGTAGGAAGAAACTATCAAGCATATCTTCTGTCATTTTCCATTCTCCATGGAAACCTCGAGATTTTCCCTTGTGTTGGTTTTTTAATTTCGTGTTATTCCTTTGGAGTGGAATGAGGTGTTTATTGTCTGGAAATTCTAGTACCCTCTAATCAGGAATTCAAAATCCTCTTTTATGCATTTTTGGATGGTTGTTCCTAAATACCTTTGTTGGACAATTTGGCGATGTCAAAATCAAGCGATTTTTCAAGACAAATGGTGCTCTCCTGAAAATGTTTTTATCAAAGGAATACAATTTATTTTTGATGTGATCTCTTCCAGTGGATATGATGACTCATAATTGAAAGATTTAAGTACAAATGAAAAGAGTGGCTTAGAATATCAAATCAAAAAATTCATGTTTCTAGTTCAAAAAATTATAAATTTCCATCAGTTTGCATTAGACTGGAAGGGGGTAGATTTGAAGAATGGAAAATAAATCTAGGATGAGCATATCTCTTTTTAGATGGTGCATTGAAAGACAACCCAAGGGAGGCAGGAGCTGGAGGGGTTCTTTATAACCTCTATTGGAAACTAGATCACTACTGGGGGGGTGAATCAGTAGTGTGGCACTTTTAAATGTTTTCTCCAAATATTTAATATTTAAGCATGCATAAACTCAAACATATAATCAGATATTAGTGCAACACAAATAAACATGAAACCTAAAATCAATCAACACATAGACACAAGTATGTCTGGTGGAAAACCCTTCCCCGAGAAAAAAACCACCCTCTTGTTATTGCGCTTCTACATTCTTTTATTAATTTGTTGAAAAAATAATATATGGATCAGCTCACTCCCATGAGGCAAAAGACTCTACTTCTTTCACATTATTTTGGCACTATCTGACAGGAAATTTTTTCTCTCGCGAATCTAGAGACTACCATCCATTAAAGGCCACCACGATCAACGATCCTTGCCCAATTACTCTTGAACTAAAAAACAAATCTACAAACTCTGATCTGCTGGTGCTATCATGATCAATGAGCCTCTCTCAATTTCTGCGGAACTATCCAATCACCATTGGATAGATAAAACTCTTCCCTCTACTGAATCTGCCAAGTCACTATATACTCAAAGCCTCCATGCCTTCACTTCCTCCATGAGAGCCTCATTTCATATATTTTTATACTGGAATCCTAAAACTTGTTCAACATGAGCACTGCAGCAACATAGCATCAAACCACAATCAAATATAAAATTAGCAACACTCCATACAAAAATCTTCACACCAGCTGGAAAACAATCTCTTTAAACTCTACTCCAATCCACACACCAACACCTCACTCACTGCATAATGTAATGGTTGAGATAAACTTCAACTCATTGTTTCTACAACTGCAAACTGCTTCAAAAATTCTGCATAATAAAGCTCATACCGTTTGTAGGGTATTGACCAATCTCACTCTTGTAGAAATTATAAAAACATATGTATATCAATGGATTCAATCCGATCATGCGATATGCTAAAGAAAGATATTGAATCCTTCTACAAAAAAATTACAGAAAATAAACATGATCGCCATTCACAAAATGTAAAGAAAGAAGCAAATCAAACCACAACACAGATATTTTCCCAGGGAAATCTTGCTGCTCAAAACCCCTCTATCATATATTTTATATTCCACAAGGAATCATGAAACAATTACAATGCACTCTTCTCACAAGAGTCTCCTACAATCTTCCTATCGTCTCACACTGATTCAGACAAAATCAGGCCAACACTTAGCCAATTCTCATCCTGCCTTTCTCATGCAATTCCTGATGAATGAAATCCCTATTCGTTAGGAATTTCAACCTTCCTCAACTTCGCTAGTATCATGGGAAATATTGTGGTGTTTTAACTGCATCCGGACAGTTTGCTAATAATTCAACTGATAGTCAACTTCCCTTTAACCTTTGTCTCAACTGGGTCTCCACTGGAACTAACATGCATGCAGCTATTAATAGTAAATCATCGGTTTCATGGTAGATCATTGCATGTGAATTAAATCTGATTTAATTCACTTGATCTCTCACTAGTGCAACAAACAGTTACAACTCGTTCAACTGACTTTAACTCACTTAACTGAGTTAATTGATTTCTCATGCATTAAACTCGTGCGCTTAATTGCAACTTGAACTCTAAAACACACAAAATCACTCTACATGCCTCACCAACCACCCTCAACTCGAAATTCATGAGTTAACTAAGTTTATCACACTCAGTTAACTATTACAAGTAATCAGTCTACATGCCTCACCAACCACGCTCAACTCGAAATTCATGAGCTAACTAAGTTTATCACACAATTAACTATTACAAGTGATTATGAGACAAGATTACATTTTATTGTCCAATTTAGTTAAGGGATAATTAAATTTGACACATCCAATTTATTAAATAAATTAAATTTCACACTAATGTATCACTAGGACCCATCACTACACAACCTGTGGTGCCACACTAGTGTAGGTGTTGTCATGTTTCTTTTGGATGCCAATTTCACTATTTCTTGTTGCAAACTTCAACACTACCTCTCAACAAGAAAGGAATGTCCTTGCATGCACACGTGCACCTCTTGCATGTGGCATGCAACATGGAGCTCTTGCATGCAACATGTAACTCTTGCATGCAAAACTTCTCTAGTGTTTCTCTTGCATGGAACACTTCGCTAGTGTTTCCGCACATGCAAATTTTGCATGCAACACTTCTGAAACTGAATAGCCTCCAAACAACTAAATCAGTATAATGCATCTATCATCAGAGTCTTCTGACTGCTGGTACCTACTGCACATGTCTACTAGAATCTCTACGCTGTTGACATCTGCATCCATGCACTTTGCACTACTTCCAACTCTGATTTGCGCTCCAGTATCTGACACATGTCACTCTGATTTCTGTCCTCCTGACATCTGACTGCATCAATCTAACTGATCCTACTACTGTTGTATTGTGTACTCCTCGTAGCTAGGTTTGATCCATGAGACGCACCATCTCTAGGACCCTAGCCAAATTTCTTCTTGGGATTAATTTTTCACATCGCCCCACCTCACACTTGGAGGTATAGCTGCATGTACTCCCTCTACCCATGTGGCTCGAAATTTCTCAGCTTGAGTGGTTTTTGCCACTCGATGATCCTCCGCATGTGGCTGCTCCACATCTTGAGGTTCATTCTTCGAAACCAAGAGTTCCTCATCTGCATGCAAATCAAGCTCCCTCTCAAGGGACAATCGTATGGCTTTCTCACACTTTCGCATGGTACACCCTTGCATGTGTCTATCTGCGCAAGAGTACCCTTTGGAAGCTCCATAAAATTCTATTGCATGACCTTCAAAGCTCTGTGGTGTAACTCGCCCTCATCACGGCTTACCACTTTGTCTGCTTTACCCATAAATGTTGCGCAACCATATACATAAAGTTTATATAGATTATTCACATGAATCCCAATCTTCTTAGATTTTCCTGTTGCTTTGTGTCGAAGGAAATATTTTCCTTCACTGAAAACAACATCATAGCCTCTACCCTCCAACATTGCGACCGAAACTAAATTATTTTTCAAGCCTCGTACATGTATTACATATTTAATAAAAATGGATTACCTAACTATATTTGGAATGTAACTGTACCAATCCTGGTAGCGTTATACCTTCTGTCATCACCCATTTCGATATGCATCTGAAGGTCCTTCTCATCCAAGCTACTGAAAAGTTATTTGTCTCCCGTCATGTAGAAAGATGCACCACTATCCAAGTACCACCCTGATCCCATCGCACTTGAAACCATGCATGTGATGAGCGAGAAGTACAACTCAAATTGCAAGGCCAAAGCCTCACCAACTACAGATCCTGAAGCCTTCTTGTTCTTCTTCTTTTGTGGAAAATTAGTGGCATAATGTCCATGTTTGCGATAGTGAAAACACTTCACTGTGGACATGTCACACTCCTTTCCTTATTCGTCAGTCTCATATTTTGAATAGGATTTCTTTCCCTTCCCCTTATTTTCCTTAACATCCAAGGTGAAATTTTCTTCATCATCTGCCTTAGATGAAGATCAATCCCTGGTATTCCGCCTGAATTCTTCTTGGACCAAATCCAACCAAATTCGTTCCTAATCTGGCACCTTCTCCCTCCCATTGAAAAAGTCTTGATAACTATGCCAACTCTTGGGAAGGCCTAGAAGAGCTAGGCTCACCAAGTCATCATCCGTGACAGTAATTCCTACACTCCCAAGCTCATCCAAACATTGGACAAACTTTGTTAAATATATCGGCCCATAGTGTCACCTTTCTCCATTTTGATTTTCCTGAGCTTGTCCTTTAGTTTCAATGCTCTATGATCATTGTTTCTCTAAAATAGATATGTCAAAGCCTTACACATTGCATATGAAGTCGTTTTTCCATGAATACTTGAGACAATGTGGTCTCATACTCCCTCGAGTAAGATCTTCCTCACCCTTGCAACCTTCTTTTGCCAAGCATCAAGATTTGTGAAATCTACTACAACAGGTTTGGGAACATCATTATCAATGAATTCTTTCAACCCATTGTCCTCCAGTACTGCCTCCATCCTATCATTCCATGAAATATAGTTAGAGCTTCCCTCGAGTGCATACTCCAATCTCAGGCCATTGAAATCCATTTCAATCTCGAATTGCCTGTCGCACCAAGAATACTTTTGCAAATTCGAATTCTATTCAGTCACAAACTCAGCTTCTCCTCCACTATAGTGATTTCCTGTGCTCCGATACCATGTAGAAATTATACAAACATATGTATATCAATGGATTCAATCTAATCATGTGATATGCTAAAGTAAGATATTGAATCCTTCTACAAATTAATTGCGGAAAATAAACATGATACCCAATCACAAAAATTAAAGAAAGAATAAAATCAAACCACAACACAGATATTTTCCCGGGGAAAGCTTGTTGCTCAAAACCCCTCTATCATATATTGTATATTCCACAATGAATCATGAAACAATTAAAATGCACTCTTCTCACAAGAGTCTCCTGCAATCTACCTATCGTCTCACACTAATCCAGACAAAATCGGGCCAACACTTAGCCAATTATCATCCTGTCTTCAGCCTACCTTGCTCACGCAATTCCTGATGAATGCAATCCCTATTCTTTAGGAATTTCAGCCTTCCTCAATTGCGCTAGTATCATGGAAAATCCTATGGTGTTTTAACTGCATCCGAGCAGTTTGCTAATAATACAAATGATAGTCAACTTCCCTTTAACCTTTGTCTCAACTGGGTCTCCACTAGAACTAACATGCATGAAACTCTTTATAGTAAATCATCATTTGCATGGTAGATTACTGCATGTGAATTTAATTTAATTTTATTCTCTTGATCTCTCACTAGTGCAACAAATAGTTACAACTAGTTCAATTGAATTTAACTCACTTAACTGAGTTAACCAATTTCTCATGCGTTAAAATCATGCACTTAATTGTAACATGAACTCTAAAACACATAGAATCACTCTACATGCCTCACTAACCACCCTCAACTCGAAATTTATGAGCTAGCTGAGTTTATCACACTCAGTTAACTATTACAAGTGATTATGAGATAATATTACATTTTATTGTCCAATTTAATTAAGGGATAATTAAATTTGATGCATATCCAATTTATTAAATAAATTGAATTTCACACTAATGTATCGCTAGGACCCATCACTACACGACCTGTGGTCCCACACTAGTGTAGGTGCTATCATGTTGCTTTTGGATGCCAATTTCACTGTTTCTTTTTGCAAACTTCAAAAACTCTCACTCAACACACACTAAACAATCAACCAACTCACAATGAGCTTCATCCAATATGTAGATGAACTCAAGTGCTCAACTCAATAATTACTCAGAACTACTAAGCTCAAAAATCCAATTCATATGCTAAATTAGATCGAGATTAAGCTCATTTACTCAATAAACCACTAAATCCATTATCATTTTTTATATTTTCAACTTTAATTAGCTTTTGGAGGTCCCACGAACATTTTTATGACCATAAACCGAAAAGAATGTCATCAAAACACAAAAATTAGCTCAAAAGCGTAAGGAATGCGGATAAAATATCATAAAAACCCTCAATCACTCCGTTAGAACTTCCATCCATGTGACTTTAGCATCTTGGGGCTATAACCACTCCCTTGGGAATGTATCCATGCAACTTTAGCATCGCAGCTGCTCCCTTGGCTCATCATGCATGCAACTAGGGATTAATCTCAGTAAAAACATCAGTTCTTTAGTTCAAAACTTCTAACAACTGATGGACCATCCTCTTCAGATCTTGAACACTCCTCTAAGCCTATGCAACACCTATGAAACTAATGAAATAGGCTAAGAAAAATTTAGTGACATGATAGACCTATTTTTCCAACTTTAGCACCAAGACCAACACCTCCAACTCCTCAAGAAGAAACCACAACATCTCTAACATTTTTAGTAGCATATCCAACACCTGTAGAAGCATCACCAACTCCTGCAGCAGCAATGTCAAGTCATACTATTAGGGGAATTTTGAGGTCTAAAATGGGCCTCCTAAGAAAAATGTACAACTAAAATAAACTTTATGAGAACCAATAGGATTCAAGATGATGATGTCAAACATGGGGGATGATTCACCATTTTTTAAGTAAAAGGATAAAAATATTAAAAAATAATAAAATAATAAAACTACTTTTTCAACTCGTATTTTCAACTTATCTCCCAAAGTTTTTACTCAAATTTCGAGCGGGAGTACTCGTTGGATGCAAAATTTAATTTCTCATCTAAGGAGTACCCATGTTGCATACTTTCGATGAACGTTTCTACAATAAAAATGAGAAATACATGAAAAAACGTGATTGCAATCACGTTTTTCATGTATTTCTAATTTTTCATGGAGCAAGGTGCATCGAAAGTATGCAACATGGGTACTCCTTAGATGAGGAATTAAATTTTGCATCTAACGAGTACTCCCGCTCGAAATTTGAGTAAAAAATTTGGGAGATAAGTTGAAAAAGTAGTGTTTTTTCTTTTTTCCCTCTAAAATTTGATGATGTCATCAAATCTTACTTTATTATTTCCACTATTATTTTATAATTTCCTTAGGAGGCCCATTTTAGACCTCAAAATTCCCCTAATGCAACTGTCTTCGTCACTCGTAGAAGCACCTCCAACACAAGCAACAACATCTCACACATGTAGCAACATATGCAATGTCTCCAAGACATAAAGAGACATATGCAACACCTAGAGCAACACTCCAACCACCTGCAGCAACAACATCTCCAATCAACTCAACATGACAACCTCTATCCAATCACACATGTGGAAAACATCTCTACTCGGCCTCCAAATCAACTGCACTAGGTCTAGTCACAAGTATGTTGACATCAATTCCAACTAACAATATCATCAAGCTAACATACATCACTAGCACTCATCACACATGCATATGACCAGCAACACCAAGAGCTTGTTGACATCAATTCCAACACTAAAATTCCACCAAACTCCCCCTTTGGCATTGATTTCAACCTTAATACGACATGTGAGGATGACTCAACAATCCAAAATCTCTCCCCCTTTGACATCAATTTCAAATGGCCATATCAATATTGAAGAAAAATGCAAATAATGTAGGATGAGAGTAGGACTCCCCCTGTCATGCACAAAACCATGTTGATGCAACCCAAGAAGTATCTCTTGGAATATAAGCATGAAAAACAAGGAAAATGGTTGCCAAACATATCACTTCCAATTCAATGCCATCTCTGAACTAAACATGCTCACCTTAAGCATGTAATGGAGCTGCAATTAATATTATGTCTGCTATAGTGAGCCTCCTTTCCAAGTGAAAGAGACTACTCCTCATGAACCATGACTCCAACTAACTTTGGACATGATATACAATGAAGTACATCACATATACAATGCTTCATGAAGCAAGTACATATTTTTTTCAAGTATATAAGACTGACATATGACTCCTCTACACCTATCACCAACCATGAGTCTATGGAGCCAAGTTTACACAATACACCCAATGAAGTGGGGCTACATCAATGATATAAAAAGTAATACATGACTTGGACTCCATTGACCCATACATAGTAAATGACAAGACATGCTAGGCACCATGGGTCACTCCATAAGCAATGTGACCAAAATATGATATAATGGCAATGGCATGGCTTTTACAATTGCACACAAAGGTTCTCATCATCAATACATGCCCAAAAACATAAAGTAACATGTGTGCAAGGCCTATATGAGCATAAACATGTGCTCCATATGGCAACAACAACAAAATACAATACATGGCATGTGCATCAAAACATAAAGCCTCCATGAGCAATGACATAAACTCTCCATGTGTAGCAACAACAATAGAAAAGCTAGGCAATATCATGTGCTATTACATGACCACTCAACATCGTGTCCATCATTGTCCCAAAAAATAATCTCTTGCAACAAGATCACCATGCTCCACATAGATACAACAATAAGATCATCTAATAGCAACAATATGAAAATATATCATAGGGAAGCAGCAAATACATCATCATCATCACAAAGCATTCATGAGGCTCATCAATATAAAATTTGAGCAACAAATGAAAAAGAAACTAGTAGCATATGTACCAATACAAGTATATCTCTAACAACATCAAGATATGGCCAATATGTAATGCATCCTAGCAGCAAACAACTAATCTATGCAACAGAAACATTAACTCATTATCTCCTCAACCTCAAGTCATCAACTCACTCTTTCGCTATGTGTGAGCAGCAATCATCATCTCTTATCCATGTGAATACATACTATAGCCAACAACATATTCTCTCCATGCAAGAAAAACACATGACTCATCCATGTAATCCATATCAACAACATGTTTGAAAACAACATGAGCAGTAACATGTTTTCACCATATATGAGTAGCAATGTAAATAATCATCTCTCATCCATCCAAATACATAACAACAACATTCATGATTCATCTAGAAATTTAAACATAAGCAATAATATGCATACTCTATATGATATCACTCCAATCTCCATGGAAACCACATATGCATGACAACACATGACATAAATATCATCTAACAATATGATCTTCATAAATACACAATCTATGTCATGCAAACATATGTCTTTTCTAGCAGTAACAAATTTCTTCCCTACATCAAATCAATGTCAGATATATGCATTGCATAGGAACACAATGTCAACACTCTCCAAATCCATTTGGAAGCACAAATTCTCCCCTGAATGTGTGATCCCACACCACACCTATAAAATGCACATAGTAATATCTATATTATTTTCATATCAATATTAGCATCAATTCAAACCAAAATATATAGTTGATCCAAAATAATCAACAGATGTACATGGTTTCTTCAACTAAAAAGATGGAATAGAAATAGAGAAAAAATTCAAATAACACTTCAAACCTCAAGGACTCCCCCTGAACACATGCATCTCTAGAAATGTATATTTTTCTCCTCATACTCTTTCCCAAATGGCTACACAATTAATAATTTGCATGCACCTCATAATGCAACCATATGCTCCCCCTGAGACCATGTAGGCCTCAATTTTTGGTGGGAGGCTCTTGCTTCTCTTTTCTCCTCCAAACCTTCATATGTTGATCCTTATTCTTCTTATGTGGTTGGCTTTGCATATTCACCTCTCTCTAGTTGCTTCTTATGAAATACATGGGAAGCTTGCAATCCTTGGCCTTATGGAAAATATTGTCACTTAAAAACATCTAATGTGACCAAGGAAATGAAGAATAGCTTGATATCTTCAGTTGATTTGAATGTTAGTCCTTGCATATGGTCTGTAGTCAATAGCCCTGTGGAAAAAATCATTGCATGAGAAACAGTAACCATAAAAGGACTATTATACATGAAAGATGGAGATTTCCTTTCTATGCATGCTTAATGTTGCTTCTCCTTTTGTTGCTCCTTTTGAGAGAGTTTGATCTCTCCAATACTGCATATTATTGCTATGTGTCCACAAACTCCACAATTATAGCACTTTCCAATTCTATTCTTCTTCTTCGACTTTCTTTGCTTGTTATGTTGCTTCTTGCATTCTCTGCAACTAGGTGCTCCAACAAATTTTAATTTGCATGTATATGCTTGAGAACTAGTTTTGAGCCTCTCTACTTCTTTTCTTGCATAAATTAATTTAGTCTTCAATCTTTCAATTTATGCTTCAAGTGTCATTATATTTAATTTCTCTTCACTTTTATGATCAATCTCTCATTTTATCACTTGTGCCTTCATATTCATCTTGTGAGGAGAATTGGTTTTTTACAGCAATAAAACTAGAATCCTTTGCATTTTTCTCCATTTATGAAAAATGCAATTTTCCTCCAAGATACAAATTCTCCAACTTGTCCAACATTTCTTTGGTAGCCTCATAATGCTTCACATGCATGCTATCATATTTTTAAATTCTATTCAAAATAATACTTTTAGCTAAATCATTATATTTATCTTTAAATCCATATTCAACTAATAGAAAAATATTTTCATCAATAGATAAAAAATATGAATCCAAATTTAATCTCCAAGTTGTAAATTTACGTTCACAAAGAACTGGAATATCTTGTTGATCCATTTTAGAAAATTTGCAAAAATTCTGCCAAAATATACAAGATCCACTTTCTAGCGATCAAGATGCAATCGATATCCCCGCTCTGATACCAATTGTTGGAAACTAGATCACTACTGAGGGGGTGGGGTTGAATCAGTAGTGTGGCACTTTTAAACTTTTTCTCCAATTATTTAATATTTAAGCATGCATAAACTGAAACATATAATGAGATATTAGTGCAACACAAATAAACATGCAACCATAAAATCAATCAACACATTGACACAAGTATTTTTGGTGGAAACCCTTTCCTGAGAAAATAACCACCCTATTTTTGTTACGTTGCTCAATTATTTTATTAATTTATTGAACAAATAATACATGGATCTTCTCACTCCCATGAGTTGGAAGACTCTACTTCTTTCACATTATGTTGGCACTATCAAACAGGGAATTGTTTCTCTCATGGATCTACATACTACCATCCGCTAAACGCCACCATGATCAACGATCCTTGCCTGGTTACTCCTGAACTAAAAAATGACTCTGCATACTCCTATATGTTGGTATTTTCATTACCAGTGAGGCTCACTCAGTTTCTGTCGAACTATCCAACCACCATTGGACGGAGAAAACTCTTCCTTCTATTGAATATTCCAAGTCATTGTATACTCAAAGGCTCCATGCCTTCACTTCCTCCATGTGAGCCTCATTTCATATATTTTCAAATTGGACTCCAAAAACTTGCTCAGCATAAGCACTGTAGCAACATAGCTTAAAACCACAGTTGAATAGAAAAGTAGAAGCACACGTTGCAATAAAAAATCCATACAAAAATATTCACACTAGATGGAAAACAATCTCCTCAAACTCTACTCCAACCCATACATGAACACCTCACTCACAGCATAATGTAATGGTTGAGATAAACTTCAGCTCACTGCTGCTACAACTGAAAACTACTTCAGAAATTCTACATAATAAATCTCATACAATTTTCATGGTCTTCACCAATATCACTCTCACTCAACACACACTAGACAATCAACCAACTCACAATGAGCTTCCTCCAATATGTAGATGAAATCAAGTGCTCAACTCAATAATTACTCTTAACTATTGATCTCAACAATCTATATATATATATATATATATATATATATATATATATATATATATATATATATATATATATATATATATATATATATATTCATCTCATTTAATCAATCAACCACTAACTCCATTATCCTTTTTTATATTTTCAACTTTAATCAGCTTCTGGAGGTCCCACGAATTTTTCCGAACCATTTTTTGATCAAGGATGTCACCAAAACACAAAAATTAGCTCAACAGTGTAAGGAACATGGAGAAAATCTCATCAAAATTGATCTGAAAATGGAACTAATTGTAATTCTATGCAAAGTATCCATTCTCAAATAATTTAGTGTGCAAAGTGTTATCCATGACTTGCAAGTTAAAAAAAGTAGTTTTGGTTTGTTTCTGAGTTTTATGTGTGAGGATTGTTAATTAAATTTATTGTTTAACATATCACAGCAGAAATACACAGTAAGTAAAATTCACCATAACATAACACAGCAAATTGTTGAGGCAGTTCACCCCTCCTGGGCTACATCTTTCGGTCCAAGGCTCCCCAATGGCATGTCCTTGCTCTATTAATTTGCTCAAAATGGTTACACAGTGAAAAATATTCCTAAACGAGAAAAACCAACTGTAAATTTGACTTCATAAGATATAAAATAGCTAGAAATGACTTTTGTTTCACTTTAAACAATGAAATACAACCCAATACAGTGCCTTCTCCATGATGGTCCTGATGGCTCCTTCCTCTTCCTTAAAGCAAAATTTGTTGTAGATCACCTCTATTCACTCTGAACCCTATCCCAAACTCTTCATAATGATCAAGAAACCCAAAATTGACTAAAATTTCATCTTGTTTGGTCGAAAATTGAAGAAGTTATGGCAAAAATAAAAAAAATTCCCACTGTCCCCCAAAATCCTCCTCCAAAACTAGAGGAACTCCAGTTAAACTCGACAAAATTGGAAAACAGTCAGAATTGGCAGACTCCAATCCAAATTCAATGGAAACATTAAATGTGACGATTTTGTGGTTGGGCGCGTTCACATGCGCGTTTTTTGTTAACCGTCTGGTGGGTGGATAAGGTTTAACCGTAGCATTTATGGTTTGGCGAGGTGTTGGCCACATGGGCCTGAAACCACAGAGTTAATCGTAACCGCCGCAATGTTTGGCTTGGGTGCAGATCATAGCGTGAAGACACATGGTTTCGAGGCTAGCCCTTTAAAACTTCTGCCCATTCAAATGCATTACTGCCAAGGTTCTAGCCGCTTGGTCATATGACAACGGGACTAGCACAAACAACTCTTCTGCCCATTCCAAATGAGCCGACTACATGTTCAGAGTGCCCGAATCGTTCAATAATTTCCACAGGCGGGCCAGTCTGGTCGGCCCTGCCCAAACTGTCGGGTCGAGGTTCGAATCCCATAACTTCAAATTTTTGCCATGTCTTTCAACCTTGAGCCTGGGGCCACATGGCAGCCTCTAGGTAGGCCACGTGGCACCCTCTGATAAGCTGTCCAAAAACATAAAAAATTTAACTTTTGCCTTATCTTTTTTTTTATAAAAATGGCATAGTCAACTTAAGTCAAAAGTCTTGTTTTGGATTTCACTGAATGATTTTAAACCTCAGTATATTTTGCATACGACATCGGTTTTGAGAACCGTTCATGGCGCCAAATCGCAACGATGAGACATTTCCGTTCGTTCAGATTGCAACCATTTCTGAGCACTTTCACATTTGAGAATTTTCTTAACTTGGACATGATCTCCTGATCACACCTCCCCAATGGGAAGCTTTTGGACCCCAAAAGCTCTCTGAACTACAAAAACTGAAGATGAGGAGACTGATTCTCCACTCTTCCAACCTTGATCCAATGAAATCTCCTTGATTTCATTAAATTGAGCTTCTCATAAAACGACAAATTCTTCCTTGAATATGTTGACCGACTATTGCTAACTTTGACTGTGTCATGGTGCAAATTTTTGAAACTTGAAAAACAGCAACCGAAATTTGTAGAAAACATAATGCTCCTACAATGGTCTACCTTCAAACGAAACTGAAAATGAGATTCACCTTGCCAATTGTCCTCATGGCGATTTTTTTCCAAATGAGCCATGTACTTGTGTCGATTCCCGACCAAGTTTTCTCGCCATAGTACTCTACCATTCTGAAACCAGCATTGATCCATGCTGAACTTTGTGCCCTCTTTGCTTGCATGCTTTGCCCTCTCTTGGATTTTTGCACCACTTTGCACTGACACTTTGTTTTTTTGCATCGATCGACACCAAAGACACTTGTTGCAACTTATTGTCATCTTCTTCCCAAGACGACCTGCTTTCAAACTGAAACAACTGATTATTTACATCAGCAACAACATGAAAATGATTGTGTACAAAATGTTTTTGCTTAATCATCAACAAAGTCAAATTTTGACTTGCATTGACAAGCCTTTTCAACTGCCTTGCATTCACTAAAGAAGATTCTAGCTTCTTCCGATGTGCTCTCACAATAAACTCCTTACCATCCTTAAATAAATGGTACTTGTTCTCATGGCGATGGAAGATCTCTTTCCTATCATATAAGTAAGGACTTCCCAACACCACACCATTTCAAGTGGTACCACATCTAATTCAACCATGTCAATATAATGACCTGTTATGGCGAAGCGCAACATGCACTTCCTTGAAACTTGTAAATTTTCATCCTTGCAAATCCAAGAAAGAGGATAAGGTTTAGGATGTGGAATGGTTTCAAGATTCAGCTTCTTGACTAAGTCCTCTGATATGAGGTTCTCTTGTGACCCACTATCAAATAGTGTGTCTATCTTTGTGTGTTTTGAAATGATCCTCACATGAAACAGCTCTATTCTCTTCTCTTCACTTGGAGCTTCTATGTGATAGTTTGAAAAACTAGAAATGGGTTTAGTTTCATTTACAATCTCTTTCCCCTTTATGTTCTTTAGTGCCATAGCTATGCTCTTAGTTTCATCTCTTGATTCAGACCCTAAGTCATGTTCAGTTATTGCAACCGTCTTGCCTTTTTCTTTGGCCTTATCTTTGGTTTTGAATTTTTCTGGTTTCAACTTTGGATGAAGTTTCCAGCAATGGTCTTCATCATGGCTTGTTTTGGAACAGTTTTTACAAAATAATTTTCCCTCCTCTTTCCTAGAGTTTGCATTTCTCTTTCTCCCTTTGCCTTTAAATTCACTATCATCATTCCCGTCAAAAGATTGTTTACCTCTAGCCTCTAAATGTGTGGCTTGGACACAAACCTCATCTAGACTAGTAGGATTTAACATAAGGATAGTATGTATAAGGTAGTTGTATAAACCACCTATATATTTCAGCAAAGTTTCTTGGCTATTCAAATCAATTCCTAGTAAAAGAGCCCTTCGTCTAAACTCTTGGGTGTAATCTTGTACATTTTTTCCCTTAAGTTGTCTAAAACTTTGCCAATTCATGATAGCCTTTTGTAAATGAGCTAATGGATAAATTTATTTTTAAATGCAGAAATAAAATCATCCCATGATAAAGTGATCTTACCATGTTTTTTAATCTCATCCTCAGTTTGGGCTTCCCACCATACCAATGTTGCACCTTTCATTCTCAAAGAGGCTAACTGAATCTTGGTGTCGTCTTCATGAAGGTTTTGTATCCTCAAATAAACTTCCAACTACCTTATCCAATTGTCAAGTTTCTCTGCATTGACCTCACCATTAAACATAGGCAACTCAAACTTAACATCAAGCTTTAAAAATGAACTTTTACCAGTGTTTTTTGACTTGTGAGATTGATTCACCGAAGTAGAGTATGACGATGTAGAGGAAGAGGATGAAGATGGGGATGGTGGATCACCATTTCCTCCATGTCCTTTATTTGACTTTTCATCACTTTTCTTTCCTCTTGAAGATCCCTCTCCTTCGAGCCTTTCATTCATTTCTTGGTAGAGTATCCTCACCCTCTCATTCATGTCCAGGAATGCCTTTCGGAACACCCATTCTTCTTCTTTGGGATGAATTCCTTCAGGAACTTCTCCTTCTCTTTAAGACATGCTTAAGACTTATTTTATGGCTCTTGGAGGTAAATTAGAAGGTGGATTTAATGGCACTCTGGCCCTCCTTGGTTGAGGATTATTTTGAGCTCTAACCAATTGTCCTTCCCCTCTCTTGAGCTTAAGCCTAGTAAGCATCAAAACTTGCAAACAGTCAACTATATCTTTGCACAAGAACAAATGCAGAGTAAAACTCTAGCTCTGATACCAAATGATCTGAAAATGGAACTATTTTTAATGTTATGCAAAGTATCCATTCTCAAAGAATTTAGTGTGAAAAGTGTTCTCCGTGACTTGCAGGTTAAACAAAGTAGTTTTGGTTTGTTTCTGAGTTTTATGTGTGAGGATTTGTTAATTAAATTTATTGTTTAACATATTACAGCAGAAATACACAGAAATTAAAATTCACCATAACATAACAAAGCAAATTGTTGAGGCATTTCACCCCTCCTGGGCTACATCTGTCGGTCCAAGGCTCCCCAATGGCATGTCCTTGCTCTATTAATTTGCTCAAAATGGTTACACAGTGAAAAATATGCCTAAAAAGCCAAAACCAACTGAAAATTTTACTTTATAAGATATAAAATAGCTATAAATGGCTTTTTTTTCACCTTAAACAGTGAAATACAACCCAATACAGTGCCTTCTCCATGATGGCCCTGACGGCTCCTTCCTCTTCCCTGAAGAAAAATCGATTTTATATCACCTCTTTTCACTCTTAAACCTGTCCCAAACTCTTCAGAATGCTCAAAAAACCCAAAATTGACTAAAATTTCATCTTTTTTGGTCGAAAATTGAAGAATTTATGGCAAAAACAATTTTTTTGCCCAGTGTCCCCCAAAATCCTCCTCCAAAACTAGAGGAACTCCAGTTAAACTCGAAAGAATTGGCAAACAGTTGGAATTGGTAGACTCCACTCCAAATTTGATAGAAACATTAAATGTGACAGTTTTGTGGTTGGGCGCGTTCACATGCGCATTTTTCGTTAACCGTCTGGTGGGCAGATAAGGTTTAACCGTAGCATTTATGGTTTGGCGAGGTGTTGACCACATGGGCCCAAAACCGCGGAGTTAACCGTAACTGCTGCAACATTTGGCTTGGTTGTAGGTCACAGCGTGAATACACATGGTGTCAGGGCTAGCCCTTTAAAACTTCTGCCTGTTCAAATGCGTTACCGCCAGGGTTTTGGCCACTTGGTCATATGACAATGGGGCTAGCCCGAACAACTCCTCTGCCCATTCCAAATGAGCCGACTACACGTTCAGAGTGCCCGACTCGTTCAATCATTGCCATTGGTGGGCCAGTCGGGTCAGCTCTGCCTGAACTGTCGGGTCAGGGTTCGAATCCCATAACTTCAAATTTTTGCCATGTCTTTCAACCTTGAGCCTGGGGCCACGTGGCACCCTCTGGGAAGGCCACATGGCACCCTATGATAGGCTGTCCAAAAACATAAAAATTTAACTTTTCCCTTATCTTTTTTTTATAAAAATGGCATAGTCAACTTAAGTCAAAAGTCTTGTTTTGGAGTTCACTTAACGATTTCAAACCTCAGTAACTTTTGCATACGACCTTAGTTTTGAGAACCTTTTGTGGTGCTAGAATTGCAGCAATGAGACCTTTTAGGTCGTTCAGATTGCAACCATTTCTGAGCACTTCCATTTTTGAGCATTTTCTTAACTTGGACATGATCTCCTGACCAAAAATCCTCAGTCGCTCCCTTAGCACTTCCATCCATGTGACTTTAGCATATTGGGGCTATAACCACTCCCTTGGGCTTGTCTCCATGTGACTTTAGCATATTAATCGCTCCCTTGACTCAGCATGCATGCGACTAGGGCTTAAGCTTAGTAAAAACATCATTTATTTAGTCCATAACCTCTATCAATTGATGGACCATCCTCTTCAGCTCCTGAACACTCCTCCATGCCTCTACAACAGGTTTGCAACATATGAAATAGGCTAAGAACAAGTCAGTGACATGTTATACATATTCTGCCAACTTTAGCACCAAGAAAAAATACTCCAAATCCTCAAGTACCAACCACAACATCTCTAACACATGTAGAAACATCTACAACACCTATAGAAGCATCACCAAATCCTATAGCAACAACATCGATTCATACAACTACCTCCATCACTGCTAGAAGCACCTCCAACATAAGAAACCACATCTCACACATGTAGTAGCATATGCAATGTCTCCAAGACATAAAGAGACATATGCAACACCTAGATCATCACTCCAACCACCTACAATAGAAACATCTCCAATCAACTCAGCATGCCAACCTATATTCAATCACACATTTGGACACCATCTTTACTCAGCCTCTAAATCAACTGCACTAGGTCTAGTCACAAGTATGTTGAAATCAATACCAACAAACAAGACCATCAATCCAACACACATCACCAAGAACTCATCACACATCCATATGAACAGTATCACCAAGATCTTGTTAACATCGATTCCCACACTAAAATTCCAACAACCTCAAAGGAGAAATTGAAACAAGGTTCGCTTGGGGGCTGGGGAAAACTTTACATAATCAAGTTGAATTTTTATCGCTATAGCAAGGCTTGAAGATCACTATCTCCAAAGGTATTAGGAAACTTATTATCATCAATGATTCAATTATGGTTATTCAAAAGTGCTCAAGGCTCTCTAGGAACATGCATCTCATAGAATATTATTCCTCTCCTTTGATTATAAGGATTATGAGTCTTCTTAACAACTTATAAGAATTCAATATTTATCATGTTAAATGGGAAAATAATCATGAGGCAGGCTATCAAGCCAATTTTGGCATTGAATTAGATCATGGTGTATTAACCAGTGATCACTTTAGCCTCATATGTCATGTCCTTAATGGACGATTAATTAAACTCATATTGGGAGACAATTGGATCATGGAAATAGTTAAATAATATCAAGTGAATAATCCCAAGATTGTATCGTGGATGGGCAAGAAGTCCTTGGGAGGAGAATTCGGTAGCTGGGAATTAATTAAGAGATGTTTTATTATGAACTTCATAATCATGATGATAGATAGGTAGAATCCCTCCCATTCATTATTAATTTTGAAGGTAGGTGAAGGAAATTACAGTACATTAACATTTCATTCTAAAGGTAAATTGGCGGTGATAAGGATGGAGGATCGTGCCTTGGCTGAGTTACAGATAGTGAAGGAAATTAAATGCAAAAGTACGAGTGTCTCATTTGATAGGAAGCAATAAATTATCTATAGGAATTTGGTGATGCAGCTTAATCATAGGATTATTCATGTGCATGGAAGGATAGCACATAAAATGGCTTCAACAAGCAAATAATGGAAGTGGTAAATGAGCATAGGATCTTGGAAACACGAGCAGTGGTGATACGAAATTAAACCGGAACATAAAAGAATATAGATATAACCATAAATATAGATATATAGCATAAATAAAACTTCATTTCATTAATATCAAATAAGTGAAATATGCTTACAAACATAATGGAAATAAACTAGCTTGGGCGATGGTAGCTTATCTCTGAGAAGAGATGTGGCAGCTACATGCATTTGAACTGTGTTACAATGAGGCTAAAGGGCCTTTTTATTATTGAATAATAATAGAAAGCCCTAAAAAACTAGTACCCTAACCCCAGGAGATGGAACGCCAAGAGTTTGTGGGCCCCGTTGGGGTTAGTTGGGAAACCAACTTCCCAGGGGCGTAAATTGGTCATATTATATTTGTTTGGCGCGTACGATACCTTATTAGAAATATCTCTCTAAGTACTATAGTATTTACCACATTCCCCTGCCTATGTTTATGGGCATGTTGTGTACCTCAAAAAAACATCGTTTAGGGGGGTCAAAACTACTCTAGAATTTCAGGACCTGAAAACCCGCTAAAAATAGTAAATGTTGCTATAACTAAGGAAATTGATGAACCTAATTGGAGGTCTAGGTGGAATAGGAGAGTGGCCACCAATATACACCTAGATAATTCCTCCCTCCCTAGTAATTAATGGTCCCCATTGTGTGTAGAGCCTCCATGAGGTGAGGAAAGTTTTGTTGAACCTAGTCCTTAGTGAACCACTTGCCATGGTGAAGGAGTTGGCCTGCTTTGACAACATAATATAGATGGATCCTCTATTGGTGAGTGTTCTTGATCTAATTTTCCATGAACTGATTAGCTTTTTCTTGTTCCATGCACTCTGGTTTTAACTCTCTTGGTGTGAGTTGTTTAGTAATGTCAAATGTGTCCAATAATGGTGGAAAGTATGGTTGAAGGTGGTCCACATTGAACATTGGATGCAAGCCAAGGAACAGCTAAATGTTGAGCTCGAAGGTATTTTCCCCCACAACCTTGGTGATGGTGTACAACCCATATCAAAGTGGGTGAACCTTGCGGTGGGGCCCATCGAGGTGCTCCTTTTACAAATGTAACCAAACTTTGTCGCCCACCTAGAACTTGTGTGGCACCCGATGTTGATCATATTGTTGCTTGTACTTAGCATTAGCTCTATCCAATATGTCATGGACATGCTGGCGGATGTGTTGAATGAACTCAATGAAGTTGTTAGCCCTGTCAACTTCGGACTAGACATGAACCGAATTTTCTTGAGTAGCTGCAAATGGTATGGCTACATCAATGGGACATAGTGGTCGGAATCCCAACCCCACCTGAAAGGCGTTGTGGCCACTTGAGTTATGGAGAGCTTTGTTGTAATTGTGTTGTACATATGGGAGGCTTTCATCCCACGTGTTTGGATGCTTCAATCTGTACATGCGCAGAATGTGTATGATCAACCTGTTGACGACCTATGTTTGGCCATCAGTTTGGGGGTGGAAATTTGTGGACTTAGTGAGCTTGGTATCCAAAAATAATTGACCAAAATATACATAGGAAGTTGTTTTCCCAATATGTGATAATGGACTATGGGATCCCAAAGAGTACCCACACTCATTCAAAGAAGAGCTTAGTAGTGGCTTATGTTGTGATACTCTTTTTTCAGGCCACCAGAATGGCCATGTTAGAGAATTTGTCGACGACCATGAAAACATAGTTGTTTCCATGCTTAGTATAAGGAAGGCCCGAAATGTAAGAGATGGATTCCCAAGGTCTACTAGGAGTAAGTAGAGGAGTATATAAGCCTTGCTTATTGATAGTCGATTTGGAAATGGCACAGGCAGTGCAGGATCTTATGTACTTCCCAACATCATGTCGAAGGTTCGGCCAATAAAAATACGTATGCAATACTACCACTTTTTTCTCTACCCTGAAATTTCCAGCGACCTTACTGTAGTGTGCCTCCCAAATCATCTTGACACACTCGCTTGAAGGAACAAAGAGGTGTCCTAGGTGCCATAACAGTGCATCCTATAGGTGATAATTTCGAACTTTCTTGCCTTCCAGGAGTGTCTGGTATGTGCTTCCGAATTTTGGATCACTCCTGTAAAGATTCAGCCACCCCGAAGTCTCGTGCCCACAAGATTCAAGCACAGTGGTCAACACCATGACCAGCGGTTGGCTAAGGTAGTCTAAAACATTGTTGGTGTTTCCCTTCTCTTACTTAATGTTCAAATGGAATTGTTTTAGTTATGTGGACCATTTCTGATGGCGATCATTATGTAACTTTCATTGTGTCTATATGAACTGTAGGGGTTAGTGGTCTATGTGGATGATCGTTTCCTTCCCCATAATGTAATGCTTTTATTATTGATAGGCATGTACAATGGAATACATCTCCTTTTCATAGGTTGGATACTTTCATATTGTGTATAAAATTTTCTCAATGTGATTTTCCACTCGATGCCCATGTTGAGTAAGAATTGAACCAATCGCATAGTCAGAGGCATTTATCTCAATCTCAAATGGTTTTTGCAGGTCTGGTAATGTGAGCACTGGTGCAGAGTAGAGGTGATGCTTCAACTTGGAAATTTTCTTCTATTTGTATTCATACCAAAATAACTTCGCTTTCACTCCTCCCTTGGTAACTTGACTCAAAGGCCAAGTGATATGAGATAATCCCAACGCAAACCTGCGGTACAACTTGGCAAGACCTAGAAAGCTATGGAGCTTTATTAGAGTGGTTGGGACTACACAATTTTGAATGAACTTTATCTTGGTTGGGTCCACATGCACACATCACTCATCAATGATGTACCCAATATATTGAACCTAGGTCATACCAAAAGTGCATTTCTCTAAATGGGTACACAAATTGTGTCGCTGCAAGGTTTGGAGGACCTATCGAATATGGTGGAGCTTCTCTTCCCAACTCAAGTTGAAGATCAGGATGTCATCCAAATACACCACCATGAGTGAGTTATTGAAGGGTCGCAAGATATCATCCATCAGCCTCATGAAGGTTGTGGGGGGATTTTTCAACCCGAAAGGCATGACTAGCCATTCAAAAAGGCCCGCCTTGGATTTGAAGGAATACTTCCACACATTATACAGTTCAATTGGTACCTGGTGATAGCCAAAATTCAAGTCAACCTTGCTAAAAATTTTGGCCCCCTTGAGCTGGTCCAAACGATCATCGATTTGTTGGATTAGAGACATATTCTAGATAATTATCTTGTTCAGTGCTCAATAGTCAATGCAGAGTCTCCAGGTGACATCCTTATTTTGTACCAACACGATCGGGCTCCCACAGGGTGATGAACTTCGCCTGATGTTCCCTTTCTGCAAAAGCTCCTAAATTTTCCTCTTGATTTCATTGTTCTCAGAACAGAGCATTGATAGATCATTCCATTGGGTAGTAGTGTGCCCAGTGTCATATGGATGGAGTGTTTGACATGATAGTGTAGAGGTAATAGGTGAGGTGAAGATGTCATTGTACACCTCCACGACCTTGTCCACTTGTTGTTACTATGCGTGGGGGGACTTTCTCGAGGTTGTGGCCATAATATTCTTATTTCCCTTAGGGAAAATCGTTAGGAAAACATATTTCCTGGTCTGGGAAATGATCTTACTAAACCACTTCTGAGTGATCAAAGAGATGGAGGTAGGCGTAGACAATGATGCCTCTGGTATCATGTACAACTAATAATAACAGTGCGAGGACTAGACTCATACATAGCATGTCACTTCTACAAGTATGGTTGGCCTAATAATACATCAAAAACTTCAAGAAGAGCAACATCACATAGTACCTAATCTGTGAAGGGCTTGATGTTTTAGGGAAGGAAACATTGTTGGCTAACGTGGAGATCTCATTCTTGGTGAAGCCACCTGATGGTGTACAGCTGCAGGTGTGTTGTGGTCGGTAGGCCTAGTAGGATATTTTTCCTCTCGTTGTGAACAATGAACTGCAGCATAGAACCCTTCACCCACATCTGGGAATGGAATAGGTTCTCCCCCTCCTATGGATCTTCAGGCTCATCCTTCTGAATCTTGGTGGTGGAAATGGTAGCATTGGGATCTATGTCAATAATCTGATTCCATTTTTCATTCCCCTTGTCGGGTTCTAACTCAGAGTCAAAACATGCATCTAATTCAGAAGCCCTTAGCTCATCCACCAGTGACTGCTTAGCCTGACACTCACTTGTGTTGTCAGTGGGGCTCTTATGGAACTCACACCACTTTCCCATGTCCTTTATATTCACAGTGTTGTTCCTTGCTTACAGCATTAGCGGGTTGTCCTGGCTCACCCTACCTTAGCTTTTTCCTTTGTTTTGTGGTTTTGGGGTGTCTTTCCCTTGCTTCAGATGCACTGATCCAAAGTCTCTCTTCTTCTGTTTAAATTTCTACTCGATCTTGGCAGCATATCGGTATGTTGCACCAAGAGAGGAGATGTTGAGGAACTCCATTTACTATTGAATGTATTTTTGCAAAGAACTGTGATACTTAAGCTCCAATTTTTTCTATGTATCTTTGATACCTAACTTTGTTCACAGGGTATGGAACAGATTCGTCAACTCATGCACATATTGATCCTTTTTTTTCGCAACAGAGTCCATTGTATGTACTTGTCCTCAGAGCTCCCCATGGGGTATTATTGTTCGTTGATGACAACTAGGAAATAATTCCAAGTGGGTGTGGCTAAAAAAAGTGTGGGTTCTCTCTCGTCCCTCTGTTCTCAGTAGGTTTCCCACCAGTCCTTGACATGGGGGGCACCTTTGAGGAGCGCAAAAGTAATATTTTCCCTGTCGAAAAAATCATGAATTGAAAAATATCCTTCTAACGTATTTAACCATCTATCTATGGCGTATACATCTATATGGCCTTCAAATATTGGAATTTCAAAGTTGAATTTTACCTTAAAGGGAGTGGTGCCTCCAGAGTGATTGTCGAATGAAGATGTGTCACATTTGGGCATCTACTGGAGGATTTGGGAAAAAGTTTCCATCGTCGTGTTCCTCTATCGCTTGAGGGATTCTTCAAGCAATATTTTGAAAGGGTCTCCTACTCCCTCATCTTTCTTTTCTTCCACCATGGGAGGTCGTCGGGGTTTGCGAGGCTGGTCTTGCAAAGTTTTAACCAATTTGAGCCCTAAATCCTTATACCATGACCTCGTTGTGGACATGAAAAGAAAAACAGAGAAAGAGCAAACCGCTATGATACCACTAATCCAAACTTTAAAAAAAAAAAAAAAACATAATACAAATATAACCATAAATACAGAGATCCAGTAGAAATAACACATCATTTCATTAATATCAAAGAATTGAAATGTGCTTACAGACAAAATGGAAATAAACTAGCTTGGGAAATGGTAGCTTATCTCTTAGAAGAGATGTCAAGGCCACATGCCTATGAACTATGTTACAATGAGTCTTAAGGGCCTTTTTTCTTATTGAAAAATAAGAGAAAATCCTAAACAACAAAAACCATAACACCAGGAGATGGAACGCCAAGAGTTTGTGAGCCTCGTTAGGGTTAGTTGGGAATCCAACTTCTCGAGGTCCTAACTTGGTCATATTATCTTCGTTTGGCACATATGATACCTCATTGGAAATATCCCTTCGAGTACTAAACTATTTTCCACATGCCCCTAACTGTAGCTATAAGTCTGTTGTGAACCTTAAAAAAAACATCATTTAGGGGGTCAAACTACTCAGGAAGTTCAAGACCCAAAAAACTGCTAAAAATAGTAAATGTTGCTATAAACAAGGAAACTAATGAAACTGATTGGAGGTCTAGGTGGAATAGGTGGGTGGTCACCAATATCTACATGTGTCAATGGAAAGCCCCAAGGGTTAGTTCAATTTCTTGAGTCTCTGTTGTTAAATTACCTTTGTTATTGAGAGGTCACAGATTCAATTCTCTCGACACTCTTGAGGTCAGGATTTGTGGTTTACCCAGCAAGAAGTGATCAATTCGGGTGGATCTTCCTGGTACAAATATTTTTTGGACGTAACGGTCACTGATATTCAGGGTTCGTGAACCACATAGGAAAATAAAAGTTTGTATATGGAAATTCTAGCTTCTAAATTGGATGAATAATTATGTAGTTGAATTACTTCCTTCTTCTCAACAAATATTCAATTTTTGCTTCCATATTATTTTCACCATCAAATATTGGTGGCTTGATCTTCCTAATCTCCTCTTCCACCTAGTTTTTCTCATAACTTCTCCTTTGATATATGTTTGAATGGACACATTTCTAGGTTCAAGCTTTGTGAATCTTCATATGCATATGGCTTCCTTATTCAATTTACTGATGGATAATAATTCCGTTTAGTTCTAGATAATATTATTCAATTACTATAATTTTCATGGTTTTTTTTCTTCCTACTTCCTACTTCCTCATACCTTGAATCTAATCCATTCTTCATTTTATTTTTCAAATGATTTAAGTGTTGAAGAATCATTGTAGTTATATTAGGGTTTGATTCTTTGATCCTGATAATTACTTGTGAGTGTGTTAGCTTCTTTTACTTCTTTATTATCTTATCTTTCATCAATAAATTACCATATTATGTGTATCAAGATCAAAAACAAGAGACACAATATATAGGCACTATGCCAAGGGAAAACTCCCCTCGAGGGGAAAACTCAGTCAAGATAATTATTTTTTTGAATAGTATTCTTTCAGACTCTTCACCCTAGACGTGAGACAAAATTTCCTTCCACACCAAATCAGACTTCCAGATCTTCGACCCAGTAGTACAAGAACTTTTCCCCCAGCAAATTCAACTAGGAAGCAGATTCAGCAGCAGCAACAACATCAAACCTTAGAAGACTTCATCTCCCTAGAGAAGGCATGAAATGTAGATATTCCTTCACCAAAATTTCAATTTTATCTTCCTATTGCTTCTAGACCCAAATCGCACTCTTTTTTCCTCTTCCTTCTACTTCGCACTTTTTCCCTTGATGTAGTAAATATCAAACTTGCTTGAGAAGTGATGGTGTAAATTGATTCGATCTCCTTGTTTTTATAGGTTCCAGTTTAGTTCGAATTTGTCTGTTTGAGGCCGACTTGATCTCCTTAAGGCCAACTTTATGTGGAGGGCTTCTAAACCATTTTTTACTCAAAAATAAACCTAATTGTATTATCAAAAAGCCCAAGAAGGGTTAATATAAATCTGTAATGACTAACCTAGAAGTCCACAATGGGGGCCTTATACTAAATATGACCCAATCATGAAACCCATGCTTTAATAACACATTTAATAATAAAATAAATGTCAAATGATAATATAAAATATTTTTCTTTAATTCTTTTGATAAGTACAATAAACATAAATTATGAAGACCAAAACTAGTTACAATATTCAGCATGCCCTCTTAATTAGGGAGGTATTCATAATATACAACGGGAAGATCTAAAACTATATGAAAATATGAATAATTTTAGGCACCGCAATTCCATGGACTAGATTCTTGACCCGAGAAATCTTTCCATGTTGGTCACTCAACAGTTTAGGCACCGCAATGCAATGGACTAGATTCCAGACCAATGCAATCTATCCAATTGGGACTAAGGTGGACAAAATCTTTCAGCCTATATAGGTACCATCAGCCTTTCGTACTAACCACAAACCCATGGAGCTAGTGCACATCCACCCGATGCCACCCTCCCTACTAGACATCAACATAAAGTGTCAGCCCGATGTCTTTCCAGGAAATGCTTCACTCGCAAAGCCTCAACATATCTCTTACAAACCATTATCATCAATACAATTCAAAATATTTACCAAACCAAGATTTTCTCTTTAATATTCAAACTTCTTATTAGGAAGAGCTTTCCTTAGTATGTATGCTACCTATTTATCTGTCGAGACATACTCCAGCTTCACGACCCCATTCTGTACCAAGTTCCTAATGAAGTGGAACTTATTGTTGATGTGCTTCATCCTCAAATGAAACACGAGATCTCCAAACATCTTGATGCAACTTTGATTATCACAGTTGATTATAGTAGGACTTAGAGAATTCGTGAACAATTCTGTTAGGAGATTCCTTAACTATACAACCTCCTTTCTTACTTCACATGCTGCTACATATTATCCTTCAATACTACTTACGACAAAGGTACCTTTATTTTTACTCATCCATTATACCATAGAAGACCCCCCATTGAAGCATCTACTGGTATTACTTTTTCCATTGGACTCACTTCCACCCCATTTAGAATCTGAGAAGAAAATTAGATTGACATCCTTACTCTTGTATTTTAGGAAGTGGTGTATAGTACCATGAAGATATCTTAATATGTTTTTGGAAGCTATCCAATGCTCATGACGAGTTTCCAACTGAAATTGACAAAGGATGTTCACTGCATAGCATATATTTTTCCAAGTGTTTACCAGATACATTAGGGATCCCACCAATTAGGGATCCCACCAATTGTCGATAGAAGGTAGGATCCACGAGACTTGAGTTATAACACTGTAACTTCTTGAGATTGGTGATCGTAAGAGTATTCATGGGCTCAGAGTCCATCATCTCAAATTTCTGCAACATCTTGATGATGTACTTTCCTTGCCCCAAGTGTATCTACCCAAGTTTCTTCCATACTTCGAGACCCAGGTAGTAATGCATGAGTCTTAGATCCTTCATCTCAAATTTTGCTGTCAACATATTATTACATCCTTCAATCCTTTTCTCCACACTAGTGATGAATATATCATCCACGTATAGTCGAATAATTACGGGCTCATTATTTACAACCTTTATATATATATATATATATATATATATATATATATATATATATATATATATATATATATATATATATATATATATATATATATATATATATATATTTGGATCAACAATACCCTTCATGAACCCATTTCATAGGAGTTATACATCCATTCTTGCATACCATGCCCTAGGATCTTGCTTCGATCGATATAGGGATTTATTTATTTTACAAACGTGAGACTCCCTGTTATTTACTACAAAACCTTTGGATTTATCGATGTATAATTCCTCATCAATGGTCCCATTCAGAAATGTAATCTTCACATTCATTTGATGGATATTCCAAACCCATTGTAGCAGCCAATGAAACCAAAGATCTAATGGTAGTATACATTGTTTCAGGTGAAAAGGTTTATTCATAATTTATTCCTTCCTTTTGAGAGAATCCCCTTGCAACTAACCTTTCTTTGTACTTGTCTATGCTTCCATCAATAGCATGCTTGATTTTATAGATCCATTTGGATGTGACAACTGATTTTTCACTAGGTCTAGGAATGATTTCCCAAACCCCATTCTTCATAATGGATTGGTATTCTTCTTGCATTTCCTTCTTCCAGACATCCTCTTGAATAGCCTATTTAAATGTAGATTGTTCACCTTGAATGAGATTTGTCATATATGAAGAATAGCCAAAGTATCCCTTCGGTCTTTTACTTTCCATGAAGGTTCCTATGGGAACTTCATGTCCTTCGACATCTTGTAGTGTAGATTTTGACCACTTTGAAATTTTCCTTTTGGTCAGGATGATCATAGGTTGAATAAGCTCACTTCGTCCTTCTTCTTCTTCTTGATATGTAGTAGGATCTTCATGATGTGGTTCTTCTTCTTCGAATATAGGAGATTTTTATCAGAATCTATGGGAATATATTTGGAATTCTTGTAGGCATGGATCTCATCAAATATGAGATCTCTGATTACTTCTATTTTCCTTCTTTTTTTGATGTATATTTTATATGCCTTTGAGGAGAGACTATATCCAACAAATATTCCTTTGATGCTAGTAGAATCCAGCTTTTTTCGCTTGTCATTTGGAACATGGATGTAGGAAGGGATTCCAAAGATTCATAGGTGATCCACACTTGGCTTCTTTCCTGTAAATGTTTATTTGGGAGTTATTTTCTTGAGACTTATATGGGGACTTCTATTTTATATATACAAGGTTTTCATGGCTGATTATCCCCATAAGAATTTTGGTAGGTCTTGGTGAAGGAGCATTATCTTAATTCCTTCTTCAATAGACCTATTCTTTCTTTCAGCGACTCCTTTTTTTTCGGGACAGTAGTGAACAATGAGCTACCTCTTAATTCATGCTTCCTTACAATGTGTAATTAGTTCCTTGGAAGTGTATTCCCCACCATTGTCAGATCTTAGAGTATTTATATTTTTTCAGTGAGGTTTTCCACTTTAGCTCGAAAATATTTTAATTTCTCAAATAATTTGTCTTTTTTCTTGAGAAGATAGATCCATGTCTTTCTAGAATGATCATATATGAAAGTCACATAAAAGATATGACCTCCAAGATATTTATTAGACATGATCCCACATACATAAAAGTGAGTAAGGTCCATAATTTATTTGGACCTAGATTCACTATTTGGAAATGGCATTGTTGTATGTTTTCCCAAAGAGAATTCCCCGCACACACCTTCATGATCTCCCTTTACATTAGGGATGCCATTAACCAATTTTTTAAGATTGGGAATGAGCCTGTAGTGTAGATGACCATATATCTATTCCATAGATCAATAGGACTAATTTCCATATGAACTAAAGCTTGAGGAGATGGTGTAGTAACCCTATACAAACTTCCTTCACGAACTCCAATAAATCTAGCTTTGTCAGTGCTATTCTTTTCCCTAGACCAATACTTTTCCATCAACAAAATAAATTATTTCTCCTTTATCTTCTAAACAATAAATAGAAAGAAAAAAAAATTCAAACCTAGAATATATAGTATGTTGTTGAGGTGCAGCTTCGATCCACTTTCTAATTCCAGCAAGGTTGATCCCAAGCCTTTCACATCATAGATTTTGTTGTCACCTAATTCCACTACATGAGAAGATGATTCCCTTGATAGTGTATGCAATTTTTTACTTTCTCCTGTCATGTGCCTTGATTCTCCAATATCAATGATCCATGCATTATCATCATGGAGAGATCTTGTAAGGGCAGCCAAAAATCCTTGAATTTTGATTTTGATGAATAAGTAATGGATGACCTTATTGATCCAACTTCCAGTAGTGTTGATACCCATCCATATGTATTCCATCAAAGAGGGAGAAACCATGCCAACAAATTGATCTTCAATTCTTCCTGACCTTAGCTCTGAAACCGTGTTGAAGAATCAATGTAGTTATATTAGGGTTTGATTCTTAGATCTTGATAATTACTTGTGAGTGTGTTGGCTTCTTTTAATTCTTTATTATATTATATTTCATCTGTAAATTACCATATTATTTGTGTATGAAGATCAAAAACAAGAGACACAATATATAGGCACTATGCCAGGGCAAACCCCCCCTCGAGGGGAAAACCCAATCAAGATAATTCTTCCTTTAAATAGTATTATTTGAGACTTTTCACCCTAGAACTGAGCCAAACTTTCCTTCCACACCAAGTTAGCCTTCCAGATCTTCAACCCAGTAGGAGTAGCAACTTTTCCTCCAGCAACTTTGACTAGGCAACAGATTCAACTGCAGCAGCATAAAACCTCAGAAGACTTCGATATCCCAAGAGATGGCACGAAATGAAAATATTCCTTCACCAAAATTTCAATTTTCTCTTCCTCTTTATTATAGACCCAACTCACACTCTTTTCTTCCTCTTCCTTCTACTTCACACTTTTTCAGTTGATGCATTAAATATCGAACTTTCTTGAGAAGTGATGGTGTAAATTAATTTGAACTCCTTGTTTTTATAAGCTCCAGTTGAGTTCGAATTTGTCCCTTTCAGGCTAACTCACTCTCCTTAAGTCTGACTTGATGTGGAGGGCTTCTAAACCATTTTTTACTAAAAAATAATCATAACGACATGATTCAAAAGCCTAGGAAGGGTCAATATAAATTTGTAATGACTAACCTAGAAGTCCATAATGGGTAACTTATATTAAATATGACCCAAGCATGAAACCAATGCTTTAATAAGTCATTAAATAATAAAATAAATGTCAAATGATAATATAAATTATTTTTATTTAATTATTTTGATACTCAAAATGAATATAAATTATGAAGACCGAACCTAGTTACGATATTCAACATTAAGTTATATGTAGTAGATGTATATTTAGTTGATTTTTCTCCTCTTGAGATTTCAACATAGGAGGTCTAAAATTTTACACCTCCATCTTCAATTTCCTTGTACTTTATACTAGCTCTCAGATGACCTCATTCTCTTTCTAGGCTCCCTAGACTCTATCTCTTTAGATATGTTGACATTCAATTCTCTAAATTCTTCTTCATGGATATTAGGTCTTTCTCCATCTTCTATATCTCCTCTTCAATAATATTCTTCAATTTTGTTCTTTACTCACTCTTTTTGTTGCTCTAACTTTACAAGAAGTTTACATACCAATTAAACTATTAGATACTTCTAAATTTCATATATATCACAATTTATTTCAAATTCTAATAGTTATGTACTTCATTAGTTTTATGAAATCAAGGTTACTCCCCTCTCTCTTCTCAAGTTTTGAATAATTATAAAGCACATCTTCAATATCTAAACCATACAAATTAATCCCCTCTACATTAACCTTCCAATGTATGCACCCTTACCTAATTTGGGCTTCAAGTTGGAAGTTGTGGCTCTTTATAATCACTTTCTCCTCATGGACATTGTGCTAAACACTTATCCTCCAAACTATTGTTTCCCAAAATTTTCACAAAGCTAACTTTCAAATTAACCTTATATCCATTTACATCTCCCTAAGTTAACCAAATACTCTAACAACCTTCAAATATGATAATTGTATCACTCAATTCAACATTTGCAAGATTAAAACACTATTTTATCTAATTCTCGAGGATAAATTTCATTTACTTGTCACACAAGCTATAACTTTTTTATATATGGTTTACTACTAACCCATACAAACCTAGTGCTATAATCAATAGCTCTAATGTCATTTAATAATATATGCAATGCCCTCTATTCACTTTGAGGATATGAGGTACACTTTTAACCACCCAAATTCATAATATTTTGTACTCTAATATCATTCTATAATGTACCCAAACCATTTGTACACATTGAGAATATGTGGTACTCTTCAGCCAAATTCAGACTATTTTTTTTCTCTATTACAATATATATCCTTCTCTTATAACTAATTACCATATGTAGGCATGATATTACAAATTTATGAAACAACAGAAACCATTCAAATAATGGTAATTAGAATTGAAAAAAATTGAAATTAATTCAAATCATGACATAAACCATCATAACTTTACAAATTTTATGAGCATGTTCACAAACACTTGTTTGTCTAGAAATTCTCCACCAAATAAATTTAAAAGAGTGATGTTCCTGTTAGAAACTAGAAAGGCAGAAATATTTTCTTATATTTACAATTACTTGTGATATTATTATATTCTAATTAGTTTTCCTTTTGTTCTTATTTTATCTTCTTCTCAGCAAGAAATCATCAAATAAAAGGCATAAATATCAATAACACCAAAAGTAGGCACTCAGTGAGGGCTAAAATCCCTAAGAAGGGGAAAACTTAGACAAACTCTTCCAATAAAATATTCAAATCAAGTTGAGACAAACCAAGACCTTATCCCTGACCAAAATACCTTCCTCCTCCACCAAGTCAACCTTCCAAGATGATGAACCAAACACCAGAAGTTAAATTTTTTTCAAATTGCTTCCACCCAGCTTCAAGTCATAATTTTGACCCGCAACTTCAGAATTTCATCCCCCAAATTCTAAATTTCATCCTTATTGTAGCCTTCACTCTTTGTCCTTCCAAAAACTTTATAATTTCACAATTGTGAGTCAAAATAAAAATGAAAAAGTCTCCAAATTTCTTCGCTAGGGTTTGTTCTCCTTCGCTAGGGTTTTTATCCTCCTTCCGAGAATTCTACACTCCCTTTTCTTCTCCAACAATTGCATATAAAACTTTGTGTGTGTGTACTCCAAATGAGATCGATTTGTTTCCTTTATATAGTGGATTCTACCTCCCAATGAGGCTGGCTTGTCTAGGTTGAGGCCAACTTGGTGGAGGAGGCCTAAATGACTCATTTTACATAAAAATAAATTTATTTCTTGATAAAAAAATCCTAAGAAGGGTATATTCCATTATGAAATGGAAAATGACTCTTTAAATAAATCTTATAATCCTACAATGGAGGCTTTGAACTATTAATCAATGACCCAAGAATGAAACCCATACTTTAATAATTCAATTTCTTTTACAATAAAATTTATTTTTCTTTCTTTTCACAAATACATTACATTATGACACAAATATAATTATGAAGACTAGCACTAGTTACATTCTTCAACACTCCCTATTAACTAGGGAGGCATTCATAATTACATAAATATATAGGTACATGGAAGATCAAAATAATATTCTCTATGAAGAGTTATAGCACACGCAGTGCTATAGATTAGATACTTGACTAGGTTATTCTAATCGGGTGGGACTATGGTGTGTTCCAAGCTTTAGCCACTCTAGGTACCATAAAGCTTTAGCTCTAACACCAACTCAGAGATCTAGGTGTGTATCCAAGTTCGTATCCCCAAGGCTAATGCCACCCTCCCTACTTAGGTATCTAGACATCATCACAGGTCGGCCAAATGTCCTCCCAAGAATCTTGTCACCCCAATATGATTCATCTATCCTTATAAACTAAACTAGATATATCCACCAATCCAAGCATGCTTCAAACATTCAATATTATTATGGAGAGATCTACACAAACACAACCCCAATCAGTAATAAACCTTCACTATACATATTTAACACAAACCTTTGGGGTCCTTAATTATCTTGATGTTTCTTAGTTCATCATAATATCAAACACATCTAGTTGGAAGCTTTACTTCTTCAATTTTTTAGCAGCACCAAACTCAATCTCAACACTTCTTCCAAAAATTTACAAGTCTTGTTCACAACTTTATCAATCACGAATAACCATTAGTGTTGCTTCAGCTATTCTCCAATTTTAAACATCCTCATGGCCTTTTCATCGATTTGTTCAATTCTATTCAAGCTCTTGTTCAATTATCAATAATTCATAGGAGAATTTATACCTTCCAAAACTTCATTATGTCTTCACAAGGAAACAAGATTATCTATGAAACTTTAATGTCATTGAAGTTCACGCAACTCCCTCTTTCCATCATGCTCAATCATCATCATCAAATTATCGTCAAATATGAGATGAGAATTATGAGCATCTTGAAGACTATGTAACTATAAAATTTCAGCAAAAAGTACAACCAAACACAAATATATATGTACAAGACCATGAAGTCAACTTTATCAATATAGGGTTAGCATGTCATTATAATAGGAGAATAAAATTCAAGACCTAAACCTAGTAAGGTTTTATAATCAATCAAGATATTTATCCATTAGACTTCTTGAAACACATTTACTAAGGTTCATCATAAACCCTAGATTTCATCATCAAAACTAAATAATATCGATAATCAAAAAACATTATACTTATAGGGTTTCATTATCATGCCCTAGAATATCAATCTCTACTAGAGCTTTATTGCAAACCCTAGATTTAAAAAAATAAATCATGAATATCAACAATCAAGTTAGCTTACCATCATATCATCTCTAGGGTTCCATAGAAACTTATATCAGTCTCATACCAAGGTTTTATTGTAAACCCTAGATACAAAAATCAAACTCCAAAATTAGATATACAACAAATTTAAACCAGGATAGGGTTTTAATTATACGAAGCACATATGCCCAGGGTTTTCATTCCAAATATTGAATATTGCATGGGTTTTGACATAAATCTTAATTCTAGAAATCTAGGGTTTTATCACATAGCCTAGAAACAAACCCTAAAAGGTTAGGATTTCATAAAATCAACAAATCTTGAACCAAAAGAGTAGGATTTCATCATAGGTTCTAGACTTTATCACCAAACCCTAATTAGACTAGGGTTCCATTATTATTATTAACATACCCTAAGCACCAAAATGTTAGGGTTTTATCAAAACAAAATGACAAGAGATACTATAATAGGGATAGATTCAATCTAGTGATTAATAACCCTAAAAGGAATATTTATGATGCAAAACCCTAGACATGAGAGAGTTAGTAATATGAATTAAATTTCAAAAGATTATTTTCATACCTTCTTCTGCAACAAGTTAAATCAAAACATACCTTGAGTTTTTCTTCACCAAACCTTGTAGATTTTATTTAACAACAAACCTACTTTCATGACACAACTTTTCTTGAAGTTTCCTCCATAACCTTTGTGTAATCTTGTAATATTTCCTAAAAAGGAATTAAAAAATAAATTATTATGAGTATACAATACAAATAAGTGTAAGTGTGTGGAGGAAAGCAAACATGAAAGATGAAACAAAGAAAAATATACTTATCTTTTGGTAAAATGGTGAAGGATCCCTCTTAATCCAACCTTTCTAAGGGATACCTACAACTTATCAAAAAAATTCAAGAACTTCTAACAAGACATATTACATCAAAACATAAAATACAAACTTTACAAAACTTAAAACAGTAATCTAAAAGGATATGCAAGGAAAGAGTTAATAGTATAAGTCTTTGACTTCGGATTATTTAGCATTTTTCTTCTTGTTTCATGTTCTCTTTCTCCCTTTTTATTCTTTGTATTTTCACGACATTGACTCTTGTAATGTCCCATCTTATGGAAATTGTAGCATTAAATATTTGATAGATCAACCTTATTCTTTGGTCCTTTGAATTTATTGTATCCTCCCTTATTCTTGTGATTAGAAGAGTATGCATTGGATGTGTTGTCCTCGAATTCTTCCTTTTTATTATTTTTTAATAAGATGTGGGATTATTATTGATTACATGCATTCCACATTTATTCAAAGGATGGTGTGTCCTTCCAACTACTAATACCTGATGCAAAAGAGCTCCATGATTTTGGTAGACCTAATAGTGCAGCAATCACAAGATCTTTCTCGAGTAAAATTTTATCAATGGCTTGGAGTTCATCTCTTATTCAAGAGATCCTTACAAAATAGGAATATAAAATATCACCCTTTTTCATTTTTATTGTTCTAAGTATGTTCTTGATACTAGCCACTTGTCCAATGTTCTTGATGGTGAATAACTTGGAGAGAGATTCCTACATTTCTTTTGTAGAGTCAATATTTGATATGTAGGGGATTAGATTGTACTTCACTCCATCTATGATTGGGTTCATGGCAAAGATGTCAGTTTCCCTGTATTTTTTTCCTCCATCATCTGTTGGTTTCTGAACTTTCCCTTGAACAAATTCTAATACTTTATGTTTTACAAGATGAGATCCATCATTTTCTTCCATGCTCTATATTTGGTGGTTCCTTATAACTTATTCTTTATCTTCATTGAATTTTCCATATATTTTACAGATATATATTCTTCCCTTCATCTTATGATCTTGTCTTGAATCCTTTCCTTTGATCCTTCCTTCTTTCAACGGATCTTGAAGTTGCCTTTTTTATTCTCCTCTTTTACATTAGCTTTGATACCATGTTAGAAAACCAAAAAGGTAGAAATTTTTTCTTATATTGACAATTAATTTTGATATTATTATATTATTATTAGTTTTCCTTATGTTATTCTTTTATCTTATTCTCAACAAGAAAACATCAAATCAAAATCATCAAGATCAATGACGTCAAAAGTAGGCACTCAGCCACGGATAAAAAATCTAAGAAGGGATAACTCAATCAAAATCTTCCACCAGAGTATTAAAATCAATTTGAATCAAGCCAAGACCTTAGACCTAACCAAAATACCTTCCTCCTCCACCAATTCAACCTTCCAAGATGATGAACCAAACACCAGAAGTCAAACTTTTTTCAAACTGCTTCAACCTAGCTTCAAGTTAGAATTTCGGCCCCCAGATTCAAATTTTCAGTCCTATTGCAGCCCTACAACTTTGTCTCTCAAGAATATTCATAATTTCCAACTTGTTATTCAAAATAGACAGAAAATAGTCTCCAAACTTATTTTTAATGGTTTTTTCTCCTTCTCTAGGGTTTTTCTCCTTCTTCCAAGAATTGCGAGCTCCCTTTTCTTCTCCAACAATTGCAAATCAAACTTTTTGTGTGTTTAATCCAAATGAGGATGATTTTTTGCCTTTATATAGGGGAATATGACTCCCAATGAGGTCGAATTGTCTAGGTTGCGGCCAACTTGGTGGAGGATGACTAAATGACTCATTTTACATAAAACTAAATTTCTTTCTTGATATACAAATCCCAACAAGGGCCTATTACATGATTACATGGACAAGGACTCTTGACATAAACCCTAGAGGCCTACAATGGAGGATTTGACCTATTAAACATTGACCCAAGCATGAAACCTATACTTTAATAAGTCAATTTATTTTACATTAAAATTTTATTTTCTTTATTTTCAAAAATACATTACATTTTGACTCAAATATAATTATGAAGAATACTGCTAGTTACATTCTTCAACAGTTTCACCCAACCATTGGCTCCTATTTCATGAACTCTAAACACAATAGAGGCCACCCTTGAGATAAGACAATGAATTTATTAGGCTGAACTATTCCTATGATTGGATATTTATCTTCTCACTATCCAATTCTTAGGTTCATGGTCAGTAATTACACCTATAATAGTCCCATCCATCATCCTACACAAGCTAAGGAATAAAATCCCTTTCTCTTCCTAGTATTCCCTCGATTTATTCCACTTCCTTGTAGGCTCTATCACACAATGGCTAGGAATTATCATTTCTTATATTCCAATGATTATCATCTAAAGTGAATTTATTATTGGAAATTACTATCATACATATAACCACAAAAATTGTGTTTGTATCTTTCTATAATTCAATTACAATATCCTCATGGAAATTTGCTCAAGTATAAGTCTCCTAGTTTTCCCAAATCAAAGTTCATATGTTAATTCAAACTCATGATAATTTCATACTCTCTGTTAATTCAAACAACACCCAAAACATTAGAACTCTTTTTTCCTCAAAACCTTCCATTAAATTATAGTTTTCTTGCATGAAAAAAATGTATAGCCTAAGTTTTCATGACATGAACGGGCCATGTATCCTTATGGAGACCCATGTACCTCCTTCATGCACTAAAACCCCATGGACGTAATAAGGTTGCAATTACTTTGGTTTAAATCACTTTCTATGGCCATTTTCCTTGCCCTCCTTAATCCCCCTCATAAGTTCCCCTCCTGTGGAATCATGATACCCCCATTCTTTTGCATTTTTTTACTATAATTCAATGTACAATATTACATATTACATCATTCATCTTTTGTCCATTCATAATATAGATGCACAATATTGGTCTATAAAATAAAACTATGGTATTATACTTAAGTTCTAGTAAATGTCATCGGAGGAGAATAATGGGCCTTATTGCTAAACAATGTGTGTCAAGCTCAGTATCTATGAATAAAACAAACTATTTAAAATGGTTCTAAGGCTATAATGTTTAACTTATAATTGTAGGACCACATGATACCATTGTATGTATTCTTTCCTTTCTAAAGGGATATGGGTGTCATGATTAAACCACAACGCATGAATTAAACGATAACAATCCTTAATTCCACCTAATGAATCATTATTGGTGCCATTTCTCGATCTGTTTAGCATTTGAGTAGGATACATTTGATATGGTTAACTCCAATCTTTATAATTGATACACAAGCAAGTTTTTCAAAGAATATAAATGCAAAAAGGTAGACATAGAAGATGAGTAATATGAAATATTGGAATATAGCTTTTGCTTTTGCAAATTGGAATATAACTTGTGTTTTTGCAACATGCTTAGGATCTGTTGAATTCATTGCAAATTTTTTACCCAATTTTATTTAAGATGAGGTTTCCATCCCAATATATGACCGCAAAATATTTCATGAATAGCCACAATATATCATCCATCATCCTTATGAGCATTGCTAGAGCTTGAAGCCAAAAGGAATGACCAACTAGTCAAAAGGGCCTTCATTAAATTGAAGACGGTTTTCCATACATTTTTTTTTTAATTTGGAATAAGTGGAAACTTGACTTTAGATCAATCTTACTAAATAAATTGGCACCCTCAATTTGATCAAGAATATCATCAATCTAGGGGATTGTGTATCAATTCTTATTATCGATGTTACTTAGGGCTCTAAAATCAATACATAGTCATCATATCCCATCCTTATTATACACCAAAACAATTTGGCTCCACCAAGGTGAGAAGTTTGGTTGAATGTGTCTCTTCTAGATGAGCTCTTGAATTTGAAATTGTATTTCCTCATTCTCCAGAATAGAACACATATATATGGTCATTAGGTAAAGGAGGGTTAGGTATTAATTCAATTAAACTTTTTGACCTAACAGTGTAGAGGTACCATTGTAGGTGAATAGAATATAAATTTTTATTCATATACAATATTGTCCCCCTACTTTTATTATGTAGAGAGGAAACTATGATGAGGAATTGGTGGTCATGGTGACTTTTGTTAATGTTATAACCAAATCAAGAAGAGGACAAGTTTTGTGTTCTAGGAGACTACCTTTTAGCACTATTTTTTTGAGATCAAAGATATTGTATCAGATAGAGATATCTTTTGTACCCAAAAGGGATAGCCTCCCAAAGTAATAATAACACTACAATAAAGGGACTCATAAAAAATGTGATTATTCTGCATGTATGGTTGTTTAAAAATAACATCGCAAACTTCAAATGGGAAAAATTCACACGATACCTCATCTTTGAAGGGCTTGTTCCATAGGACATGCAACATTGCTAGTTAATGTGCATGTATTATAATTCGCTCAACCAACTAATAATTTAAGGTTGGGGATGTGGAATTTTCAATAGCATCAAGCTATTGATGACTTTATACAATATTAGATTATTCTAGGAATCATTGTCAACAATTAAAAGTATTGGAATATCCTTCACCCACACTTGTGAATGGATGAGGCAATCCCCTTCCTGAGGCTCCTATAAATATCCTAGTTGGATATTTGAGATTCATGGTAGCATTGGTTTCTACATCAAATATCAATTTTCATTTGTCCTATCTTATATCAAATTCTAAGGTAGGGTATAATTCCTTTTATTCCATATCATTCAACATGAATTGTTCTAAAATGACATTCATTAGTGTTGCTCTAGGATATTTTGTGGAACTCGCACCAATTTCCATTATCCTTCAACTTCTTATTACCTGTTTTTTTTTGTGGTTTGGGATGGTTGTATTAAGGCTAGATATACTTTCTCTACCCTTCATTATATGCATTAGGACCATCTTTACCATGATTCTATTGTGGGATATTTGAAGACCCAAAATATTGCTTATTCTTTTGCTTAAATTTATGTTTGATTTCAAAAACATATTGATAAGCAACTCCTAATAAGGAGATATCCAAGAAATTCATCTCTCCTTTGAGGTACTAGTATAGGCCATTATTATACTTCAAAACTAGCTAATGGGATTCTATGATACCTAGATTTGAGTGCAAGGTATGGAAGATACTAGTGTACTCTCACATTACCTAGTCTCTCTTCCGATGTAGAGTTCTCCATCTCATGTAATGGTCATCATAGTTTCCAATAGGGTATTAATAATCCTTGAGGGAATCAAAAAAAAAATTCCCAAGTGGTTTTTCACTAAATTTTGTAGAATCACCTATGTCATGTCTCTCCTAGTAACCTTACCATCAATCTTTAACATGGGGAAGCATCTTAAGAAGTATAAAAGTGATATTTTCAATGTCCAAGAAAATTTGAATATATTACTAACCCTTTAAAAGATGTAACTGTTGAATATCCAAAGAATCTACTTCTATTATTTTGTTAATCCCTAAAAAACCTTATTTTCATCCTAAAACCCCTTATTAAGCCCTATATATTGATTTATTACATTTTTATTGTTATATTGTTATGTTGGACAAAACCTGTCATTTTACCATTTCATTCTAAAAGGAAATTTCACCCTCGAATTGGATTGTTTCCATTGACATCTTATCATTTTTAAGGTACATGGTTCATAAATTTTGGTATCATAGTTATGATCCTAGGGTTTTCTTTCCTCATTCAATCAAGACTTCAGGACATTGTTCATATAAAACAATTTATGAGAAGCTTAAGATAGTGAAATTTTGATGAGAATGAGGATAAATATCTAAGTACCATTGGTCAAAAATTCAAGGTTCTATTTGCTATAATTTTAGATATATATTATGTCGAAGTTAAGGTTTGTGACTATTCTTGAATTTCGTTTCAAATGAGTCATATTTGGGCTTATGCTATAAATTTCTCTTTGGGAAGATTCATTTTGTAAAAAGATTGAGAATGAAAATAAATATTGAATAACCTATGACCAATATTTCAATTTTTTATTCTCTATAATTTTGTAGATATACTTTGTTGAAGTTAGGGTTTGTGAATGTTCCTAAATTCAGTTTCAAATGAGTCATTTGGAATTTTTGCTATAACTATTTTTTATGGGAAGCTCTATACCACCAGATTTTGAGGATAATGAGGATATACATTGAGTTTCTTGTGATTAAATTTTATATTTTTTTCTATAAGTTTGCAGATATACCCTACGAAAGTTAAGGTTTGTGACAGATAACGAAATGAGTTTTTAAACAATCCATATTGTTCGCTTCAATATAAATTTGTTCCAAAGGAGTTTCAGGTTGTGAAATTTTTATGGATCTAATAATACATATTGAATTACCTTGGATAAAAATTTCATAGTCGTATTTGAAAAATTGGAAACCTGGCATGTTGTAGAATTTATCTCTTGGGAAAAAACCAAAAAATTAGCAAGTTTTGGAAAAGTCACCATAACCTTCACTTAGTACATAAAATTTTGATCTAACGTGTGGAATTATATATTATATATATCATAATAGTATGATAAAATTTCATATTTAAAATGGCTCATTTTTCAAATTTATAATAGTACAACGATTAACCATCCAAACAATCTCCAAATTACGGTTTAAAAGGTACGTAACTTACAAGTGAAGTGAATTTTAACTATGAGTGATTGAAAGTTGTACTAAATAGGAGTATTGTTATTTTCTCATATGGAAAAGGTGTATACAATAAATATTATTGCTACTCATAAAAAAATAAAAAAATAAAAAAAATAAAATTGTTACATTTGAAGAAAGTGAAGACTTGGAATGTAGGTTATCCCAATCATGGAACAAAGTTAATGAAAAGAATGGTATTATGTTGAACAAGTGGACTTATCACATCCTCAAGAAAAAACTTAAAATTGGAAATGAAAATAAAATAAAATAAAATAAGAAAGAAATATTGAAATGCATCAAGGAAGAAATTCAAAAATCAATGAGTTCCATGAAAAATATTATCTCAAAGAGGCTTCCTAAAATGGATATGGAGATCCATGGAAGTCATGAAAATAAGAACAATGGTATTGGTACCAAATCATATATCAAGAGTATGTTATCACAATTAGAGAGAAAAATGTTGATTCCTAAGAACATGATTTCTCATCACCTCAAGATCCACATCATCAGGGATTCAATGTGGGACCCAAAACCTACTTAATTTTGAAGATCAATATGAGGAAGTTTGATAGTAATGATCCTATAACATGGATGTTCCAAAAGGACTTTGATATACACCAAGTGGAAACACTAAAAAAGGTAAATATTACATCCATGTATTTAGAAGAAGATAAATTTGTATGGTCTCAATAGCTTTGATAAAGGAAAAAGGATGGTATTGTATTTGGGCCCATTTTTACAAAGGAATCGATAACACATTATGGGTATATTGAGAAGAATATATTCTTTATCTAATTGTTAAATCTTAGGAATAAAGGTCCAATTACAAAGAACATTTATCAATTCCAAAAGTTTACTCTCAAGTAAGAGAACATTTCAAAGGATGATTTTTTATACCTCTTTATGGGAACTTTAATGCAAATCCACCAACATGAGGTGTGTCTCTATGAGCCACACCTCAACAAAAAATAAATTTAAAAATAAAAGTATGGCCACTAGAATAGTGGTCATTAAAAACTACAGAGAACATCATGCTCCCTCTCCTAACCTCACTCAACTGATAAGGTTAAAACCTTAGCAAATGGATGAAAGAAGAGAAAAAGGAATATGTTTTAATTGTGATAACAAGTATAGTAAGGGGCATAATGTAGTGAGAAACAATTATTCTACATGGAGTATAAAGAGGAAGAATATCAAGAATTGGAACCATTATAAGTCTAGATCTAGAACGGACTACTCTTGAAATCATTAGAGAAAATTTTAGCATAAAAGTGGGATCGTAAGGAAAAATAATAAAATAAGAGCAAAGAATTTTGGAGGAAAAGGAAAAAAACTACCATTTTATTGTATTTTTGGCTTATCTCCTTATAGGTTTACTTAAATTTCAAGTGTAGATACTCATTGGATGGGGAATTAAATTCCACATCCAACGAGTTCCAATTATGCATACTTTTGAGAAGACCCGCATTGATAAAAATTGAAGATATGTTTAAAAAAGTGTGTTCAACACAGTTTTTTAATGTATCTTCATTTTTTATCAATCGGTCTTTTGAGAAGTATGCATAATGGGTAATCGTTGGATGTGGAATTTAATTCCACATACAATGAGTGTCTACTCTTGAAATTTGATTAAACCTATAAGGAGATAAGCCAAAAATACAATTAAAAAAAATAGTTTTCTTATTTTTCCTCCAAAATATTTACATGTGTCTCTTTTTAAATTTAAAGGATTTTGATTCAAGTTTACATATTATGACATGGAAACTACATGAAAATTTAATGGGCACTTTTAGGTTGAAATTTCTTTTAATTTCTTGTAATTCATTGTTCAACATCAATACTCCACAAGCCCTCAAGATTGAAATATATATCAAAATAAAAAAGGTTGCAATGTTGATTGATTCTAGTAGTACTCATAAATTCATCAATTACAAATTGGAAAATATTCTCAATTGCTTTGTATTTATAGCACTATAATTTCAAGTAATGATTGCAAATGGAGATACCGTAAATTTTTTAATGAAGTTCCATAGTATTAAGCTAAATATGGGGGAGTATATATTGGATAGTCCCATGATTGTAATCCAAATGGGTGGCGTTGATGTTGTATTAGGTTACCAATTTTATAATCATTGGGAAGATTGGCTCTTCATTTTCAAGAACTTTTCATTATATTTTTATCTAAAGGTAAGGAAATTGAGATTAGAAGCATCTAAGGGAAACCCTTTAAAGTGATAACCTCTAATAGAATGACTAAAGCACTCAAAAAGGGACAACATGGTGTAATTATGAATTTTTTTTATTATATGTTCAAACATCTATATTCTCCACTCTTGAATCTCCAAAAAGTTATCAACAATAATTCCAAGGTATTTGGAGAGATTCCTAAGGGGCTTCCACCTACTTATTATCAAAATTGTACTATTCATTTGCAACCTTGAAGTGCATGACCTAAAATTAGGCCCTACATGTATCCATATGCATAGAAAGTGAGACCAAGCATCTGATTCAAGAAATGCTAGAGGTTGGAATCATTCAACATATCCAAAGTGCTTTCTCCTCACCAATGATGATGAGTACAAAAAGGCATGGTTCATGGCATATTTGTCCAGATTAAATTAAAACCAAGATATTGTGGCCCCTACAAAGTGTAATAGAGGATTGAAAGTATGGATTACAAATTGGATTTTCCTCCATCTTCACATGTACATATAGTATTCCATGTTTCTTAATTAAATAATACAATTGATGACAAGATCATAGTCCAAACAATTTTCCCAAAGATTAATGAAGGATGGAAAATCATACCAGAACTAAAAACAAACCTTGAAACAATGATTAAGCATATAATAAATTGATAAATTACTGCATACTTCATCAAATGGAAGAACCTGCCAGTAAAGAGGTGACATGAGAAGATGAGTTATTCATGTAGAAACACATGTAGTTTTTCAAGTGTTGAGGACAAAACTTGTTTGAAAGGGAAGGGAATGTTAAGCCCTATACAAGCCCCATATTAACCCTAAAACCCATTATTAAGCCCTAGATATTGATTCATTACATTTATATTGTTATATTGTTATGTAGGCCATAACATTTAATTATACACTTTCATTATATTTGTACCCTTTGTATCCTATATATATATATATATATATATATATATATATATATATATATATATATATATATATATATATATATATATATATATATATACACCAATAATACCTAGCTTTAGGATCATCATATCCTATCTTGTATTGTATTCATTGTAAAAATAGGTTTCGCACTCAAAGTGGAATGTGTTCATTGACTTCTTATCATTTTTAAGGAGCATGGTTGGTAAAATTATGTTAATACTTAGACAAGGCCCATGCTAACCCTAAAACCCTTTGTTAAGCTCTAGATATTGAGCTATTACATTCCCATTGTTATATTCTTATGTAGGCCAAAACATTTCATTGTACTCTTTCATTATAATTTTACCAGTTGTCTCCTATAAGACATAGTCTTAAGATAACCATTTATTGTCTTCTATTGTATTCATTGTAAAAGGATGTTCCACCCAAAAAGTGAATTGTGTTCTTACTATAATTTTTAAGTTGTGTGGTACATAATACATTCCTTCAAACAAATGAAAGTCAAAGTTACCATGTAACTTTAATGTGCTACGCCTTCAAAAAAAAATTGTTAAACATGTCTTGGCAATTGTTGGAAATCATTGAAGGATGTGGGTGAAATTATCCATCATCTCATTCCCTAGATCCATAAGGGCTTCCTCAAGCAATAGCTTGATCAAATATCTTGCTCCATATATTTTTTAATAGACCATGGGAAGCCACTTTGAATATTGATAGTGATCTTCCCCAAGTAAAATTAGTTCAAGACTCAACTCTCTAGACCCTAACCTCGTTGGGTACATGGAGTAAGAAACAACAAAAATAAAATTGATCTAACAACATTGATTTGGATTGTATAGAGAATGAAATGAAATGCATGAATATGAATGGAAATACACATAGGGATAAATATTGCAGAGAGCCTGGTAATATAGTGAGAACCAATATTTATTAATAAGTCAAATAGTAAAATACTATTGAATGTAATGCAATACAAGCTAGCTAGAAATATGGTAGCTTATCTCTGAAGAAAGAGTGTGAGCTACACTCATCCACAATATCATTAGTACAAGAGGCCCAAATGACATTTTAAAATAAATTACTAAATCATATTATGAAAACCCCATAAAAATACCAAACTCTAACCATAGGAGAGGAAGTGGTAAAAAGGAATGCGGACCCTAAGGAATATAATCAATACATCAACTTATTAAGGCCGAAACTTTTGCATACAAACTCTATTTGGGGTGGAAAATATCGTGTTGGAAATATATCAATGATAGGAACAATTATGATCAATTATTGGGCATGTCATGGAAACCATGATTCATCACAGGGCCAAAATACATCATTTAGGGCCTCAAAAACATGTTGAAATTTTGGGACTTGAAAACTAGAGAAGAACTACCAATATGGGGAACCATCAATTATGAGTTAGTGGAATAAGTTGGTGGCCACCAATATCCACTTGGATCAATACACTTTTCATTAAACAATAATTTTTTTGGATTCCAACACTAATCTTTTTACAGTGGAAAATTTGGAACCACTCGATGTATATACATCACAGATATTATTAACCTTATAATATGACTTTTTATGAATGTTACAATCTATAGTTATTTACTTTATCAAGAAGAGAAAAAATGGGACATGAAAGTCACACATAAACATCCATCACGTAGTACATTTATTTTTCACTGGAGAAACCTCTTGGGAAAGAAAATTTAGGTTCAATTTCAAACATTTAAGTCAATCAACTAACAAATTCTTACAAATATAAATATGAAAACTTTTGGGGCTTATAATCCTTAAGGATGGATTTACAGTTCTAGACACTTTTTGTAATTTGATTCAAATCATTCATTTTCTCAAGGACTTGTTCACTTCCTCTGTTGTGATCCCTCAATCAACTTCCAATGAGTTGTCAGTATTTCAATGCTCTAACAAGCTAAACAACTTTATTTATTGTCCAAATTTTTTTGGGACGTCTCCAAGGGTTAGTGGTCAACCATTTTCCTACATGTGCCCTTCAATTAAATAATGTTTTGACTTCCCTTGGTACTCAAAACCCAATGACTCAACAATTTCATAATCTATGAATACTACATAGACAATCATGGACTCGTTGACTCCCTTATTGCACCATTGAAATCATGTTTACAAGGTCTTCCTTCTTATATCTCATCCATTAACCAATTTATATTCTTCTCTATAGTAATTAGCATACATGTTCTAATAATATTTGGCATATATGAAAAATACTAGTACATCTATCTTCCATGTCAATCGTTTTTAGTCAATTCTTCCTAATCATTTATTAAAATTATCTTTATAGACCCCCACCTCCCACCTCCCTAATTGCACCTTCTTTAATCCCAAGCATAAACTAAATTTTCACCACCTTATCTTCTCTTAATGGATTTGTAAATATATCAATGATATGATCATTTATCCTACAATAGACATGAGAAGAAATAGTGCCATGTACCAATTGTCTTAGATAATTATCACGAAGCTCTACATGTTTCATTTTACTAAGTAGCAAGGTTTTTAATGGAATTTATTGTACTTTGATTATGAAAATACACTATGGTGAACTCCTCAAATAAATCCAATCTCATCAATTAGGTTATAAATTCACACTATGTTTGTACTAGCATTAACTACAGCTATAATGTATCCTCAATGGTTGAAGAGAGAGTCACACATTTTGAATTTTACAAGACCAAATTTTGTGTCTAGATCCAAGATGGAACACATAGCTAGGACTCAAATTCCTATCATCTCCATATTGAGCCCAATCCAATTTATTGTATCCGTAATTAGTTAATATTCTCATTGAAATAGTCTATACCAAGTTGATAAGTACCCTTTATATATCAAATAGTCCTCTTCATAGTAAACAAGTGTATCCCATTTGAATCATACCTGAACCTTGAGACCACACTAATAGTGAATAAAATATCAATTTGACCGTGAGTTAAATAAATATGTCTAACAATAATATCCCTATTCAAAATAGCATTAAATTTCATAGAATCACACTCCTTAGTCAACTTCACTGCCCACTAGTAAGGTGTGATACATGATTTACAATATTCCATTTTAAATATACATAATAGATTCTTCATGAATTTAGGTTGAGAAAGAAAGACATTGTAATCCATTTACAAACTTGGATGCCCATAAATAATTGTAACAGATCAAGGTTAGTGTATATGCTGACTATTTCCTAAAAACCAAAATTATGTTGATGCTACCTCTAGTAATGAATAAATTATAAAAATATAGTGAAACAATTGAAGTGTCACCATTTACATGTAGAACATAAATTTTTGAATTGATTCATGACATTTGGAACCAATATCAATAAATAACTTGTCAATATTTTCATAAAATGACCTTTAGGTTTGTTTCAAACCATATAAGTATTTAGATTGTAGGTATTAAATATATCATATAAGTATTTCTTCTGTTGACACACAACATTACCATTCTACTCAAATATTGAGGGTTGATTTACATAAATCACCTTAGTAAGATTATCGTGTAAGAAGGTACTCTTGACATCCATTTGATGTACCTTCAATATAAAATGCATAGAGAGTGAAAGAATTAGTGGAACAATTTTCATCTTTGCAACAAGGGAAAAGGTCTTAGTGTAATTTATGTTTTATACTAAGAATAACCCTTTATTACTAGTGTATTATTATGCCTCCCAATAGCACATTAGTATGAATTGCTCTTGTAAACCCATTTGCATTTAATTCCTAAGTTGTATTCGTCATCAAGGCACTCAAACTCATCAACCATACCATTCACCCATTCATGTAAAATATGTATGTTTGCATATGTATCAGGATCACATTCCTCTAGTACATGTTCCATCAAAGTAACACTACCACTGTGTATCTGACCTCTTTTTTTCCTTAAGCCATTTACATTTCCTACATCAATACGAACAGTGTCAATTGTTTTATTTTCCTATCTAGGTAGACAAATTTCCCTTGTATAGGGTCATCTTGCATCAAAATCCCCATTAGTTGGATGATCAAGTGGTCCAAATATTGTGTTTTAATATACCATAGAAGGTTGATTACAATGATATTATTATTTGTAAGTCGATTGTCTACTTGAAAACCCCATTGAAAAATTGGTTGAATTAGTATAGTAATCATAGGATTTACAATTATTTATAATGCCAAGAGGATCATTTCTTGATAACTCATACTATTATTTAATTAGAGTAATACATAAAATGTACTCTGCAAATACAACATCCCTCTTGCAAATAACTTATGTCGTGTATTCTAGTATGGAAATTGGTAGACTCTTGATTAAAGGTTGGATTACCAAAGCTTAATTTTAGGAGCAACCTTGTCTTGAAGAGAGGATCTAAAGTGGTATGCATCCATAATGTGAAAAATATTTCAATTTCCATTGGAAAGAAGAGGTTTAAATCCATAATATCCCTTGTGAGTACAACTCACCTACCCCATTGTAATTAGTTTGGTTATGGAGTTCCTCTTGTGAGTCCCTTCCCATATAAACCTTGTGATCTCTTGCTTACTAAGATAGGTAATTCTATATAGAATAAAAAAAAATCAATTTAAAAGTCATAAACATTTAATGAAAATACCTCTTAGGTTTTATTTATGACTCCATAGCCTAAGAAACAAGGCATGAAATTTTCCCTTCCAACCATTATCTCCAAGCACAAATTTTTAAACTTTCCCATCTCCATTTGTTACATTGTGTTTAAGCTCTCTTTACACCTATTACATATTAGACGAAGTGATCATAGCAACCATATGGAAGACCCCTTTAAATTAGGCCCACCCATTGTTTGAAGTGCAAAGGAGTGTGGGTGAGGTGATAGTGGCTAATATCTTGGTTTCACATGACTTCACCTAAGTGTTGGACTTAACATCTTTGGGTGTGATATCATGTGGTAAAACCTTGATCAAGAAACTCATTTTGTTCCCTAATGAGAAAACCACAGAAAACATCAAAGGTATATTCATGATTACCATATTATTTTCTATATTCCCAATAACACATAATGTTGAATGCATTCATCATAGGGTGTCTTCAAATTCATTAATATTAGTTCTATAAGTTCGACATCCTTCTTTGGAAAATCATTTACTTATTCAGAAAATTTCAATTGTAGCTCCTTCACTCAATCCAAATAATCTTTAATCGTAACAAATAATAAAGGAGTAATATCCATCAACTATTTCTCAATCTACACAACCTAACTTTCATTGGTCTTGTCAAATCAATTTGTCGACTTCTTAGAGACTAGATTTGATCAATCTACCATACTTGTATGAAAGAAAATATCCTTAGAGATGTAGTTCATCCCCTACAGCCTCAACCTTCTTCCCATTAATGATGAATCCTTGTTGATCATCCTTAGGATATAAAACTACATAATTTGTAAACTTTCAAAGCTCTTTTCTCTTTAACAGAGTTTCCATGCCTTGTTCCCACATACCATCATTTGTGGCAATTCATAAATAAATTTTCTTGCATATAACTCATAATTACTCTACAAAACTAAACCATGATTAGTTAAAAACCTAAGTCAATATACTATATACTATATATATATGACTTACCATGAGAGCATGCAAGTAATAGTCTCCAAAATACTTGTAGAGAAAATGGTTTATATAAAATAAAAAATAAAAAATAAAAAAATAAAAAAAAAAGCTTTAATTTTATGTGGAGAACAAATGAATTGCATAAGTGAAGAGTTGTTAATTCCAAGAAGAGGTAATGTATAAAGGCATTGTTACAACATTGAAGCACAAGTGAGTGTAGCTCAAACTATAATGGATTAAATAGAATAAGCAAAAAAAATCCATATATCACCACTTGATTACCTTGATATATTAATCCATAAGATCATCTATATATAGCACAAACTATAGCAAACTTCCTTGAATGAGGAAGACATTCAATTTTGATCACCTTGGAAATCCTCATATCTCCTTAATGCATCCCTTTACATATGCACTAGTCCATTTAGTTAAGACCACATTTGGTTAGTCCAACTAACCATGTGACCTCTCTAGGAAAATATCAAGTCAACCTTTGGTTATTTACTACCTATCTTTAGAAGATCCAAAGGTGAGATGAACCTATTATTCCTACACCTCATTCAACTTTACCATGGTTAATGTGTATATCGATAGATTTTCGATTTAAATTATATGTGAATTTTTAATCAATTTGAGATTTTTTAAAATCAAATACAATCACTCATAAAGTAAATTTTGGTGAGTACTCAAACATTATATCTTTTATAAGAGAAATTTTCAAATAATAGTGAGCATTGGTTAAACTTTAAAATTAGTCCATGAATTCCACATAATGGAAGTGGTAGCATATTTAGTTTAACCATTACAAAATTTATTATTTATTCAAGATGTAAAAATATTTGAAATACAAAGGTGGTATTTCCCCTTCATATTTCATATATGCTAATTGAGTTGGACTAGGATATGAGTACCGCTTTATTCTTCTTTTGGGTCTCCTTTGGAGCTAAAATTAATAGTTTGGGTATTTTGATCATGGTGTTGGTTTTTGAATGGGCTTGCCTAAATATGATTAAGATCTCTTTTATTTTTTTACAATTTTATATAATAATTGATAAACTTCCTTCAAATTTTTTGTGTACATGTTAGACAATACATCTCTAGTAGGAAATTAAAATTTGTGCACATATTTCCAATCTTATCTTATTTCTATCCACTCATAAAGGATATGAAGAACTAAATTATCAATGGCCATTCCCTTGTTATGATTTTGTAACTGAATTTCCTTGTTCCCCAAGGGTGGAATTATAAATTGGGTGTTCAGATCCAAAAAATTTGTTACTCAAAAGATTTACCATAATATCACCCTTTGTTAAATATATTGACCATATTGACCAATTTGTCCGTTGATGTGTCTTGTTCCCAATGAGAATAATTCTCAAATGGATCTTGAGATTAAAAAAAATTGTTAATAAATCATCATTTTTAAATATATTAGCCATTATCCTCTATTTACTTCAGAACCATGTAGTGAAAAAGTCACATACTCCTTCCATATTGGTCAATGTCTTCTATCGATTTTTAATAAATAATAAACGATTCATGTACTAGTTGCATATTTGCAATTATCTAATGGACTTCTAAGAAATATCATAGAGGAGTCACCTATTGTAGTCTTTCCATAGTGGCTAGTATTGCAATTGACTTTTGAACCATTTTTCTTGTTGGACATCATCGTTAATTGGAATTATCCTCAATTGACTTTGACTTCTGAGCAAATTTCCACTCACCTCCTCTTTCCATTTTGGCAAGTATCCTCTATTTGATAGTTGATATGATTTATTTCCCATACGAGAGGATTCTTGAATTAGTGTTGAGATCCAAAAAAAAATCTAATTGGCACTTTTAAATATGTTAGCCATTATACTCTTGACTTTTGAATCATATGTTACCCACTCTTTCCATATTGGTCGTTATCAATCTATTGAATTTTGACCACTATCATTGAAAAGTTTCCTATTGTTCACATATTTTTTATTATCCATTATTTACTTTTGAATAATTTTCAATATTGAGCATTATCCTCTATTGAATTTTGAGCAATACAATAGATTAATCACCTCTCTTTCCATATTGGCCATTATCATTTATTGGCTTCTAAGATATTTTGATATTGTTTGTTATCTTATAATATATTTTGAATCTTAAGCAATTTTCCATATTAGTAATTACCTTCTATTGATTTTGGATATTTAAGGAATTTTCCATCTTAGTCATTATCTTTATTTACTTTTGAATTTTTCACAAGTCACCTAATACTTCCATATTGACCATTAGTCTCTATTGACTTTTAAGTAATTGGCATTGACTTTTTATACAATTTTCTATATTGGCCTTCTTCTCTATTGACTTTTAAACAATAAGCTTTCGACCTTTTCCACAATATTTCATTATTCTCTATTGACTCTTTCCATATTGGTCATTATTCTACTGACTTTTGACTTTTTCAACAATTTTTCATATAAACAATTATTCTCTATTGACTTTTAAGCAATTAACTTTTGACATTTTATATTATTTTATTTTCCATATTGATCATTACTCTATTTACTTTTAAGCAATTGACATTTCACATTTTCAATAATTTTCCATTATTCTAGTTTCTATATTAGTCATTACTCTCTATTTGACTTCTAAGAAATTGACTTTAATGCTTTTTAAAATTTTCCATTATTCTATTTATATTGGTCATTAATTTCTATTCAATTTTAAGCAATTGACTTAACATTTTCAGCAATTTCCCACTTTTCTTTGTTAACTTTCACCTTTTTCAAAACTAATAATTTTCAATTATTCTCCACCAAATTTTGACTTTTTCAAAAGATTCATTTTGGATAAACTATGTGAACCAATTTCAAATACTATAATTGATGTACTCTTCTTGTAATTAGAAATTTTTGTTGGTTAATTTTTCAGATATAACACGATGAAGTTGCTTAGGCTACTCTATGTGGGGTCATATGAATATGTTATGAAACCAGCTCCAAAAATAGAAGAAAAGAAAGATCAACGCCTTAGAAATAGCCACTTCGAGGGGGAAACCTCCAATACATTACATAAATGAACAATTCTTGGATGATACAAATGAAAAAACCTCCACTCTATATATAGAAGTCCATGGGGCCACAATGTAATCCTAGCTGACCTAACAATAATAATGTAAGGGCACAATAATAACAATATGGGGGTTATAGGGTACAACAATAACAATAAGGGGGTTACACTAACAACAATAAGGGACTATACTAGTAATATAAGGACCTAACATTCTCCTCTCATTCAAAAAAGTGTTGTCCTCAACGCTTGAGTAGCTCCGGGTGCTTCTATATAAAATTCTCATTCTCCCATGTAGAATCTATAGTGGGTAAGTTCTTCCATTTGATGAGATACTCTGAAATTGATCGATTTCGTAGCTGTCGAGTTCTTTTTTTCGTGACTGCTTCAGGTTCCAATATGGTTTTTCCTTCCTCATCAAGTTCTGGAAATATTGTTTGAACTGGAAGTTTGTCCCCTATAACCTTTTTTAAGCATGAAACATACTGGATGCACTCGTGAAGAAGCAGGAAGCTCCAATTTGTATGCCATAGTACCAATCTTTTGCAGCACCTTGTAAGGACCATATTACTTTGGCGAAAATTTATTATCCTTCTTAGCTTGCTTGAGGGACATTTGTTTTTATGGTTGTAGCCATAAAAATACCCAGTCCCCCACATCAAAACTTCTCTCACTGCAATGTTGTTCTTCATATTGCTTCATTCGATTTTGTGCCAAATTTAGGTTATCCTTTAAGAGTTGGAGAACTTCTTGTTGAAGCACGATGTGATCCTCCACTGCTTTAACCCTAGAATTTTCCCTTAAATAAGATGTGATGGACGGTGGATGATATCCATAAAGTGCCATAAATGGGGTCATTTTTGTTGTAGTATGGAAGGAAGTGTTATACCACCATTCAGTGAGAGGTAACCACTGTTTAGTCAATTTAGTGTCATAAATTGATAGCATAAATTATCCACCAGTGCTAGTAAACTGATGAAGTGTATTTTCACTATCTGTGCCTAGGTATCCCTTTTCTTATTTCATTGTTTTCAGTGTTTTATTGATGTTTTGGGTTTTGTTATGTTTGAGTTTTAGTATGCCACTCTATGCTCAGAAGATGAAGTTAAATCTATGTCAAAAAGGAAGAGAAAGGAAATCTTAGAATTAAAACAGAGTTTAGTTTCAAGTTCTGTCCCTAATTAGAAAATGATAAAAACAGAGAGTCCTAATCCATGGATATTATAGCTTGCAAATGAACATTCATGAAAGTGAAAGGTAACTCAAAACACTACAACTCAATCTGATTCATTTAGTTAGATATTTCTTGGAATAGCTTGTGAAAGAGATTAAATTCTAATGCAATGAAGATCTTCCTAAAACATAAAATAAGTATTAAAACAAACAGTAACTTAGAACATTACAGTGAAATCTCATTCATATGATAGAGGTGTATTGGAATAGCTTGAGAAAAATATTACTATAATGTAATAAGGATCTCCTGTGAAATGCTGAAACAACTTATGACATTACAACTAGATCTCATTCATGAGTTAGAGATTTGTTGGAAGAGTTTATTGAAATAGATTAGGCATAATGTGATAAGGATCTTCTATAAAACAAAAAATCAGTAACCCATAGTATTACAACTAAGTCTTATTCATGATTTAGAGGTTTATTGGAATAGCTTGAGAAGAAAATTGTTTCTAATAAGATGAGGATCTTCTATTTAATTGTAGAACAAAAAATGTTAATAACTCAAAATAGTACAACCAAATCTCATTCATATAGTAGTGATATATTGGAAGAGCTTGAGAAAGAGAATAGCTGTAAGATAATGAGGATCTTATTAATCTAAATGACAGAAATTGAAGTGCTAGTAACTCAGAATATTACAATTAAATCCCATTCATTTAATAGAGATATATTGGAAAAGCTTGAGAAAAAGAATAACTGTAATATCATGAGGATCTTTTATCTAAGCAAATGAGATGAAACATAATTCTAAGAGATGTAATTCCAAAAAGCAGTCTAAGTAAGGAAATATGAAAAAACAGAATTGAAAACTACTTATCTAGAAAACATGTAAAGCTTCCTCGAATAGAAGGGTCCCTCTACTATCAATCCAGCATTAATCCTTTAACTCCTCAAGGTTGTATTCAGAACAACATCAAAATTTTACTCCTTCTATTATCATAATGCTCAAAAACAGAGTATCACGGGAATGATAAAATATGTATCAAACTTGTTCTGATAAAATATGTATCAAACTTGTTCCTCTCGGAATTACCGAGCTGAATTTATATGCAATTACATAACTAACATTGAATAAAAGTAGGTACAGGTGTAGTTTTAAAGTTAAAATCAAAATAGAACTCTTTTAGGATTCCTGATTTGCTGTAAAGAAAATCAGGAGTCTTGATTCCTGTAGAAGACAGCTTGCTTGACTTTTTCTTTGACCACGTACATAGGCACCTCCAGTTATTGATCCAATCTTCGTGGAAGGGAACGAATGATGTAGGAAAGATTTGGAATCCACCTATGTGTGCCTTTTCTCCATATGACACGTGTAACATATGTAAACACCAAAACAGCTATGGAACGCTTGACTGGCTACAGAATGACTGCATTCTGTAGCTAAAACTGTTCAAAAATCATAAAGACAGCAAAATCACATAAGTACAATAATTTAATCATTGTACGCAACCTTTAATTAATCTTAGTCATTCTCATTGAGTTTTAGGTTTATGAAATGATAAAGGAATGATGAAATGAAGTGAATTTTGGAAAAAGAGAAAACAATTTCAAGGCTCAACATACCCCCACTACAAAACTCTTGCATGTCCTCATGCAATTTCATCAAAACTTTATTCCATTTGCACTGATACTTCTGCAAGAACATCTAACCTCATTTTTCTACTTCTTCTAGTAGTCAATGCCATTCTGGGTTTCCTCATGAGTGATTTGAACCTAAGATCAATGAGTGCCATGTTCAATTTCTTGTTTCTTTTCTTTAGATTCTTGTTTGCTTTATATAGTGTTTTCATTTGCTAAGAGAGAGTGTTGTTCATGCTACCCTTCAATTTGACCTGCTCTCTTAGGATTTCATTTTCATTCTTGATATGGTTATTCAGTATCTCCAATTCATAATTGTCTCTTCTCAAAATTTCTATTGGAGGTTCTTGTGTACTAGGAGATCTTTCTCGATTTTCTGAGGCCCTTTTCTCTAGTGATTCCACATAGTCATAAATCTATTGTTGAGCCAGATCTATATATGGGGTTCTTCTGTTAGGGTTTTCTTCATACTGGTGTAGAGGAGATATATCAACTGGAGATTGGATTGGAGTTTCTTCTTCTTCAATGTTTATGACTCCTGTTTCCTTGATGCATGTCTTTTTCACCATGCCTTTAAGCCTAGAGCTTCTTCTCAATTTAGGTGGATTTTCATCTTTTTCTTCAGCACATTCACTTGTTAATTTTTTTTTTATTTTATTCCTGAGTTGTTTCCTGATCTTTACCAATTTTTCAGAGATTAATTCTTCACTATCTTCCTGTGTTGATGTATCAGGTTTGATCTCAACAGATTTAACAATTTTCCCCCTCCTACTTCTTCTTACAGGTTCTTCTTTAGATAGTTTTTCTTCTGGTTCTTCAAAATGGTTTCTTAGGAGGAATTCATCCTAGCTATCTCCTACTTTCTTCAAATGAAACTCAATTAACATTTTAATTAAGCCATGATGATGTAAAGTAGTTTCTAGGAACTGAAGTCTTTTTTGAACATTAGAGGCCATCCTTTTCAAACTATTAAGCAGGAAGAAGGGTAAATTTATTTCATCCTCTAAGAAATTCATCATCAGTATAATATGATAAACATACAAAGTGCCAAATCTACCCTCACAGGTTATTAATTTTTTTTAAATCAACAACACATTCCTCCATTTATTTTTCAAATTTGTACTAGGAATACCTTTTCTAAACACTGAAATGTCCATACCTGGTTTTTTTAGCATTTGTTTCCAGGTTTCGTTATGAAACTCTTTGTTTTTAAACCAACGTTCACCCTGTCGTGGTAATTCTGTGGCCTCGGCTATGAATGACTCCATGATGGTGAACTTAATATCTCCAATTTCTACCTCTTATCCATCGAATGACTTTGCAAATGACTTCGTGACTTCTTTGTGGAATCCATTGAACTTCTTTATAAAGCTCAGCCAGCCTACCTGCTGTAATAATCCCTTAACCTGAGAGTATCCTTCTAAATATTTGGTCCCAATTGGCTCTGATCTCACAATAAGCCCCATTTCTCTCCTTTATACAAATTTCTTCCTTTCTTTGGCTTATATCCACTGCTCTGTTTCTGATCTCCTGTCTGAAGAAAGAGTAGTTGTGGAAGGTTGTTTTACCCTTATAATGACTTCTCTGCAGATGAAAACTGGCTACGGAATGTAATGGCAGTGAGTAGATATGGATAAAGGAATAAGGTAGTGGTAAATCGTGAAGATGATCGAGTTTAAGAGTTTGATGTGGGATAAAATACCGCGAATAGATCTAATAATGATTTTCAAAATTCATCAATAAATGATATGATCTAAGGACGTGACCTAATAGGTCACATCAAAGTTTTATATGTTAATCTTTTAAATGATGAATTGTTATGGAGCGGAATGTAAGGAATTTGGTCGAGAAGTTTTTATGATAGGCAAGGATCAATTCGAATGATAAAATAACTTTAGGAAACATATGATTTAACTATACTATATCTTTCATGTTTTGCTATCAAAATAATTTCATATACTTTACCTTAGCCTTTTCTATTTTGCTGCTTTGTTGCACTTGTCCTTCATCTGAAAAATATTGATCTTTTAAGCTCCATAATCTTCTTTGACTCATCCTTTGTTTATTAAAGCAAGCTTGTAGGGTCAAATTAGCTGCAAAACAAGATTGGCTACAGAACAGGTAGTTGCAGAATGTACCTGTTAAAACTCTAAAATATGGAATGAAATGGAATGAAATATGGATGAAGTGAAATGGAATGGAATGAGATATGGATGAAGTGAAATATGGAATGGGATAAGATGGATCATGGAACATGAAATGGAATGAAGTATGAATTGAAGTATGAAAAGTGAATCTGCAACTTATGATTTTATGATACTTCATTGCAAAAAAAGAATCAATTTTTGAAAGTCTAAAGTGTCAGAAGAATTCTGATTTTCACCTGATACTTTCTGTATAAATATGCCAATCAATGATTGGTTTTCATATTTATACTTCTTTTTTTCTTTTCTTTTATTTTTCTTTTTATATTTTTTTTTATCAAATGATTGAAGAAAAATACAATTAAGTTAGTGAAGAAGAAGAATTCTTCTTCACTAACTTCATATCAATATTATCTTGGAATTTCTTGACAAATTCCTCTCTTGAAAGTGGCTTATGATATAATTTCAGTCTGTGTCCACTTACAAGAAAAGCTACCTTTCTTTCATCTATTGTCCTGATTTATATTGCTCCATTTTCGAATATTTTCACAACCTCATATGGCCCAAGCCAATGAGTTTGAAATTTACCTTGAAAATCCTTGAACTTGGAATCAAATAAGAGGGCCCAGTCACCTTCTTTAAATTTCTTTTCTTTTATGTACTTATCATGCCATCTAGTCCTTTGCTGTTGGACTATGTTAGTTCTTCGTCATCCAATTCATTAATCTTCTCCAATCTATGCTTTTGTGCTTCTGTCAAATCAAGTCCTAATTGGACTGCCATTTTGAAAGTTTGGATCTGAAACTCTATGGGAAACAAGACTTGTTTTCCATAAACAAGTTCATAAGGGGTGTGTCCTGTTGTGTTTCTCCATATAGTTATGTAGGCCCATAAGGCTTTAGGAAGCCTTTCTGCCCAATCTCTTCTATGTAAATGAATAGTCTTTGTCAGGATCCCTTCAATGACCTTATTGGTAGATTCCACTTGGCCATTTTCTTGTGGATGGTAGGGAGTAGATTTCCTATGTCTGATTTTGTACTTCTTTACCATTTTCTCCACCATCTTTGATGTGAATTGAGTTCCTTGATATGTAACAATTTCTCTTGGGACACCAAAACGAGTAAAAATATCCTCAAAAATAAAATTAACTACAGATGCTTCAGTAGCAGAAAGTAATGGTTTGGCCTCTACCCATTTGGTAACATAATCAGTGCAAACTAATATATATTTATTTTTCTTTGATGGAGGATTAATAGGTCCTAAAAAATCCAAAGCTCATTTCTCAAAAGGTTCAATATGTACCTAAGGTTGCAATGGCATCTCACCTGAAGGAGAAGGTTTCCCTACCCTTTGGAAACTGTCACACCTTTTGACATACTCTTTAGCATATTTAAAGAGGGATGGCCAATAATATCCTAGGTGAAGGATCTTATAATTTTTCCTCTTATCAGCAAAGTGTCCACCACAAGGTTCATCATGACATGCCTTGAGAATCTCAGACATCTCATCTTCTCGAACACATCTTCTGATAATAAAGTTTGGACCTGTTTTGTATAACTCATTAGTAATCTATGAATATTTTGCATTGTCAAAAATTATTTTTCTTTTGTCTCTTGCATTCATAATTGAAGGAAATTTCCCTGAAACTAGATAATTGGCAATGTCAACAAACCAGGGAGTTTGAGTAGTAATTGCAAAGAGATATTCATCAAGGAATTGATCTTCAACTGGAGTGTTGTCTTTAATGTTTTGGAGTCTAGATAGGAAATCAGCTACTATAATTTTTTTTTCCAGACCTATCTATAATGGTGATGTTAAATTCTTGTAAAAGTAATAACCATCTTGTGACTCTGCCATTAGTAATTGATTTTTTCATTAAATACCTAATTGCAGAGTGATTTGTGTGGAAAAAGGATTTATAGCCTATTATATAGTGTCTGAATTTATTTATGGCATGAACAACAGCTAAGAACTCTTTTTTAGTTACAGTATAATTCAACTCTGAAGGAGTCAAATTTTTACTTGTATAGTAGATGGCATAAAGAATCAGGTATTTTTGTCCCAGTACAGCTCCTAAAGTTGTATCTGAGGCATCTGTTGAGATGTGAAAATGTAATTTCTAGTTAGGTCCCCTTAAAATAGGTGCTTCAGAGATTTTTGTTTTCAGGGTTTCAAAGGCTAACTGGCAATCAGGATTCCAATTGAATTCACAGTCCTTGGTAAGTAGTTTGAAAAGTGGAGATGCTATCTTGGTGAAGTTTCCTATCAATCTTCTGTAATATCCTGTAAATCCTAGAAAACTCCTAACATCTTTCTGACAACTTGGAACTGATAGTCTAGAGATGACTTCAACCTTTGACTCATCAACTCTAATCCAATCTCCTGAAATATGATGTCCTAAGACAATACCTTCAATGAACATCATGAAACATTTTTCATGACTTAATGAAATGTTTGCCTCTTTACATATTTTTAGAACTTTTTCCAAGTTTGCTAAGGCTTCTTCAAATGTGTTTCCATAGACTGTGAAGTCAGCCATGTATACTTCTACACAGTCATGTATTAGATCTGAAAATATTCCCAATACTGCCCTTTGGAATGTTGCAGGTGCATTGCATAATCCAAAAGGTAATACTCGGTAGGCATAGGTACCCCAAGGACAGGTAAATGTGGTTTTATCTTGATCCTCAAATGCAACTTGAATTTGGTTGTAACCACTGAAACCATCCAAAAATGAAAAGAAATTTTTGCTTGCTAACGTATCTAACACTTGATCTATGAAGGGTAAGGGAAAATGGTCTTTAAGAGTAGCTTTGTTTAATTCTCGATATTCAACGCATACCCTCCATTTACCATTCTTCTTGGGTACAATCACCAAAGGAGAAACCCACTGAATATCTGAAATGGGATAAATAAAGTTGACATTTAACAATTTCTGCAACTCTTCTTTAACAATCTCCCTAAGGTTTGGATTCATCCTTCTCTGAGGTTGTCTGATTGGTTTACAATTTTCCTCTATATAGATATGATGAGTGCAAGTATTAGGGTTTATCCCTTTCATGTCAGTGTACTCCCATGCATATGCAGAAGCATGTCTCTGTAATATTTTGACTAGCTTTTCTTGTTGAAATTTCTCTAGGTTTTTGTTTATGTTTAAGGTTTTTTCCTGGGAATATTTCAATTCTAGAGCTGCCAAATTCTTCCATGGAGTAAAGAGACATTTGTCTTGATGATAGGAACTCAATGTTGGATTCTTCCTGGAAATGTTCATGTTTGTATTCTGAAGAAGATTCATGATTTTCCAAGGCATTCAGAATCTGACTATCTTCACTAATTTATGAAATAGTGAAGAGAAGTTATATATCTTTGTTGTGTAACCAGCTCCAAAAATATAAGAAAAGAGATATCAACGCCTTAGAAATAAGCCACTTCGAGGGGGCAACCTCCAATACATTACATAAATGAACAATTCTTGGATGATCCAATTTACAAAAACTCCTTTCTGTATATAGGAGTCCATGGGGCCATAATGTAATCCTAGTGGGCCACAATGTAATCCTAGCCGACCTAACAACAATAATTTAAAGGCACAATAATAATAAAATGGGGGTTACAAGGGTACAATAATAACAATAATGGGGTTACACTAACAACAATAAGGGACTATACTAGTAATATAGGGACCTAACATGCCCCTCTCCTTCAAAAAAGTGTTGTCCTCAACACTTGAGTAGCTCTGGGTGCTTCCGTATAAAATTCTCATCCTCCCATGTAGAATCTTCAGTGGGTAAGTTCTTCCACTTGATGAGATACTCTGAAATTGATCGATTCCGTAGTTGTCGAGTTCTTTTTTCTATGACTGCTTCAGGTTCCAATATGATCTTCCCTTCCCCATCAAGTTCTGGCAATACTGTTTGAACTGGAAGATTTTCACCTATAACCTTCTTTAGGCATGAAACATGGAAAACTGGATGTACTCGCGAAGAAGCAGGAAGCTCCAATTTGTATGCCATAGTACCAATCTTTTGCAACACCTTGTAAGGACCATAGTACTTTGGCGATAATTTATTATCCTTCTTCGCTTGCTTGAGGGACATTTGTTTGTATGGTTGTAGCCGTAAAAATACCCAATCTCCTACATCAAAACTTCTCTCGCTGCGATGTTGATCTGCCTGTTGTTTCATTCGATTTTATGCCAAATTCAGGTTATCCTTTAAGAGTTGGAGAACTTCTTGCTGATGCTCGATGTGATCTTCCACTGCTTGAACCTTCGAATTTTCCCCTAAAGATGATGTGATGGATGGTGGATGATATCCATAAAGTGCCATAAATGGGGTCATTTTTGCTGCAGTATGGAAGGAAGTGTTATACCACCATTCAGCAAGAGGTAACCACTTGACCCATTGTGTTTGTTTATCAGATACAAAACAACTAAGATATCCTTCCAAACATTTATTTACGATCTCAGTTTGACCATCAGATTGAGGATGATAAGATGAGCTATGAGCTAATTGAGTACCCAAACAAGAAAATAACTTTGTCCAAAAATTTCCAGTAAAAATGGGATCTCTGTCGCTCACAATAACCCTTGGGCTTCCATGTAGCTTTTGAATTCTGTCCATAAATGTAGTAGCAACTGTACTTGCTTTAAATGGATGAGATAATGCACAAAAGTTTGCATACTTGGTAAGTCTATCAACTACCACCATGATGACACTCTTTCCTTCGGACTTAGGTAAACCCGTGATAAAATCCATTGAAATCTCCTCCCAACGTTGACTTGGAATGGATAAAGGTTGTAGAAGTCCCAGGGTCTTAATTGTTTCCACTTTATTCTGCTGGCAAACCAAACATTCCGCCATAAACTTTTGAATATCAGATTTAAGGCCATCCCAAAAAAATTCTTTCTTCACCCTGTGGTAAGTTTTTAAAAATCCTGAGTGTCCTCCTAAAGGAGAAGTGTGCAATTCCAGAAGAATCTTTTGTTTTAGTTGGGAATTCTTACAAAGATATAAGCGATATTTTTACCATAAGGAATAATTTTTCCAACTAAATGTATTATATGTACTAGGATCTTGCTGCAACTTTTGAATGAGTGTCCATACATCTTTGTCCTTCTTCCATTCATCTCTTGCTTCATTTATCCAATCTGGTTGGATAATAGAAATGGCACAAAGCAATGCTTCCACCTCTTCATTATTTCTTGAGAGTGCATCTGCAACAACATTAAGCTTTCCTTTTTTGTAGATTATTTCAGAGTCATAACCCAACATCTTTGTGACCCATTTTTGCTACTCTTCTGAAGATAGTCTTTGTTCCAAAAAGTGTTTAAGACTATCATGATCAGTTTTTACCTCGAAGTGTCTTCCCATTAGGTAAGTTCGCCATTTCTTTAGTGCATGTAGTATTGCTAACATTTCCTTCTCATAAATAGGTTTCTGTAAATACTTTCCTTTGATTGGACGACTTTCAAAAGCAATGGGTCTTCCTTCCTGCATCAAAACTGCACCAATTCCATTTCCTGAGGCATCACATTCCACAATAAAAGTTTTTGTGAAGTCTGGCGTAGCTAAGACCGGTGCTAGGCACATTGCCTCTTTAAGATGTTCAAAGGCCTTAGTTGCTTCAGGAGTCCATGAAAATGCATATTTCTTCAATAATGTTGTTAGAGGTGCTGCTATTCTCCCATAATTCTTAACAAACTTTTGATAATACCCTGTTAACCTGAGAAATCCTCGCAACTTCTTTATGGTTGTGGGGACTTTCCATTCTCTAATGGCTTTAATTTTTTTAGGGTCTACCTTAACACCCTCGTGAGATACAATATGACCCAGATATTCCACCTCTTGTACTCCAAAGAAACATTTGGATGTTTTTGCATATAATTGTTTCTCCTGCAATAGTTTGAGCACTCTGTCAACATGTTCAACATGATCCTTCCAAGACCTGCTATAGATTAGTATATCATCAAAAAATACTAGCACAAATTTTCTAAGGAAGGGTTTGAAAATGGAATTCATCAACCCTTGAAATGTAGAAGGTGCATTGGTAAGGCTAAAAGGCATGAAAAAAAATTCATAATGACCCTCATGAGTTCGAAATTTTGTTTTTGGAATATCTTCAGTCTTCACTCTAATTTGATGATATCCTGAACGAAGATCCAACTTGGTAAAATAAATTGCTCCATGTAATTCATCCAATAATTCATCAATCACAGGAATGGGAAATTTGTCTTTAATGGTGAGTTTATTGAGCTCCCTATAATCTAGACACATTCGCCATGATCCATCCTTCTTGTGTACCAATACTACAGGAGCAGAGAAAGAACTTTGACTAGGTTGAATTATACCCGCCTCTAACATTTCCGCAATCATACGTTCAATTTCGCTCTTTTGGACGTAAGGATATCTATAAGGCCTGATGTTTGGAGGAACACTTCCTGGAATCAAATGAATAGCATGATCATGATCACGAATAGGTGGGAGTCCTTGGGGAGTTTCAAACACCTTGGAATGATTGTCCAAGACTTGTTGGAGATCTGCAGAAATAGATGATTTTGATGTCGGAACTTCTAGTGAGCATAATTGTGCAATTACGCCTCGTTCTTTCTTTAGAAGCTTTTTCATGACATTAGAGCTTATTATCCTTCCTGGCTTCCCTTCAATACCCCGTAATTCGACTTCCTTTCTTTCTGAAAAAAAATTCAAGAAAAGTTCTTGAAAATTAAAAGCTACCGTCCCCAAAGATTGTAACCATTGTACTCCTAGTACAACATCAACACCTCCCATAGGAATGGAAAGCATTGGACTATTCAATACATATTCCCCCATGGTTAGCTTGATATTATGGCATTTTCCAGAGTAATTTATAGTTCCTCCATTTGCAACCATCACTTGACATTCTGGTGCTAGGTATAGGAAACAATTTAATTCCTTGGCTACCTTACAATGAATAAAATTATGGGTGCTACCTGAATCAATCAACACTATTAACTTTTTCTTCTTGATTTGTCCTTCTATCTTGAGAGTTTTGGGAGTGGTAATTCCTGCCAGTGCATTACACGATATGGTCGGATTCATTTCTTCCTCTTCTAGGGCTGGTTCCTGGTGTATATCCTCTTCTTGTTCATTTTCTTTTTCCTCTTCACAATATATGTAAAATAATTTCTTCTCAACACACTTATGACCTTTAGTGTATTTGCTATCACAACTGTAGCAAAGCCCTTTTGCTCTTTTTTCTTCCAATTGTTGTGGTGTCAACCTTGTAGGTTGTGGAAATCTAGGCGTAGCAACATTTCCTTCTTTATAGAATTGAGTGGTAGGCTTCCTTGTCACCATAATTTTACATTCAACTTTTCTTGCCAACCTGAATGCCTTCTCCAATGAATCAGGTTCCTTAACACGAACTTCATGTTGTATGTTATCCTTTAAAGTGCCTATGAAGAGATCAATCCTGTGTTCCTCTGGAATATCAGTTACCCTTATATTCAATTTTTGGAAGTCCTCAATGTGCTGCCCCACGAAACCCTTTTGTTTGAGATTTATCAATTGGCTAAAGAAGGTGTTGCTCTTTGTATCCTCATAATGTGCTATCATTTCCTCCATAGAAATTGACCAAGTGACAATTTTTTTACGGGAGCAAAGCCATCGATACCATACAAATGTATTTTGTTCTAAATGTAAAGTTGCAATGCGTACCTTTTGTGTGTTTTGAACATTATGGAGATCAAAATATTGCTCCATCTGTAGTATCCATGTTACAGGATCCTTTCCATCAAACTTCCTCATATCCATTTTTGGAATATGGTGTTTCTTCCCGCCAACATTAGAGTTTATGAAATCACGATTAACATTTATTTTGTTCTCATCATGAGGTTCTTCTACTATCTTTTCACCATTAGGAAACATTTCTTGTATCAACTTGGTCAAACCTTCGATGTCTGCTTTTAGATCATTCTTCATGTCTTTCATGTTGTCTTTCATGTCATCCATCTTAGCTTCCATGCCATCCATCTTAGCTTCCATTCCAGCTTCCATGCCATCCATATTAGCTTCCACACCTTTCTTCAAACCATCCATCTTCTCTTCCATTCCTTTCTTCAAAACTTCCATTTCATTTTTTGTTGATCTTTGCGAGAGTGAAATTTGTTGCACTTGTTCTTGTAATTTTGATAGATCATGTTGCAATTCTTCATCTTCATGAGTCATAGTAGACCCTTCTGAAGGCTTAATGGGTGTTGAATTATTTTTACGGGGCATATTTTAGAACCCAATACTAATATCTATTCTACAATATGCCCTTGGAATCAATTCAAATTGATTCTTCAAGACTTATGCAATTCAGAAAAAAAATACACACCTTTTTCTTGCTTTTAAGAAGCTCGATATTGAAATTTGATTATCTTTGTGATTGTAGAACTTAAATATCTGAATTTCGGTACCGACGTAGCCCTCTGAATTATCTTTCGAATTTCATAGGTCTGACCTGATTTTGATTCTCCAAGACAAAGTTGTGTCCAATCTCCCACAATGACCTAATTATGGACTGGTTCAGTAGAGCAAACTTGTACGACTTGCCACGTGTCACTGTTTCGTCCTTTCTCTCTGAAATTGATAGCCACGAAACTATAGTCTGTGTACTTGTGACCACCTTTTATAGAACTCCAATCCGATGCTCAGAGAGATATTTATTAAACTTTTCCCACGATCACCTCTTTGAGATAAAATTCAGGAGCCTGAAAAAGCACTACCTTCCACAGATCATATCTCCAAAAATATTGAGAACCATGCTCTGAAATTTTTTGAAGAATTTCCTCAGGATTTCAGCTTCGCACCATACGAATTTCAGATTCTGAACCTTCGTAGAAAACAAGTTATAGCGCAAATTCCACGATGACCTGTTTAGGAGCCTGAAAAAAGACCTAACTTCCACAGATCATATCTCCGAAAATATTGCGAACCAAGGTCTAAAATTTTTAGACCATCTTCCTCAGAATTTCGGCTTCGCACCCTAAAAATTTCAGCTTCTGAAACTTCGTAGAAAAAAAGTTATAGCGAAAATTCCACGATGACCTGTTTGGAGCAGCGAAACCCTAGAATCCAAAGCTCTGATACCAAATGTTATGTAACCAGCTCCAAAAATAGAAGAAAAGAGATATCAACGCCTTAGAAATAAGCCACTTCGAGGGGGCAACCTCCAATACATTACATAAATGAACAATTCTTGGATGATACAATTTACAAAACCTCCTTTCTATATATAGGAGTCCATGGGGCCATAATGTAATCCTAGTGGGATACAATGTAATCCTAGCCGACCTAACAATAATAATTTAAGGGCACAGTAATAATAAAATGGGGGTTACAAGGGTACAATAATAACAATAAAGGGGTTACACTAACAACAATAAGGGACTATACTAGTAATATAGGGACCTAACAATCTTCTTCATCATCAATCCATTGAGTATCATCTAATTCTGTGATTGTTCTTATTGGATGATACAAGGTGAATTTCTTGGTTGAACTTCCATCAGAGATGTACATATCACTAGATCTACAGCTAATGAAAGCATCATTTGTAGCTAACCAAGGTCTTCCTAATATAATAGGATGTCCTCCTAGATCATTTTTAGGAGTTAGGATCATGAAATCCACAGGATACTCCCAAGAATCTAAGGACACTGGAATGTCTTCTAATACCCCATCTGGTTTCATTACAGATATATCTGCTAATTGTAATAGTGTGGGTGTAAAACGAAGATTAGGAAGTTTTAGTTTTTCCATGATTTTTCTACTCATGATATTGATTGTTGCTCCTAGATCAATAAGTGTGTTTGGGATTTCTATTCCATTGATATGTATCTTAACAACTGGATTTCCAGGATTTAGATATTTTGGAATGGCAATCTTTCCCATCATTATGTCTGCTATTTTTCCTACCAGTTGTATTTTCTTTATCTCTTTTATTCTTTTTCCTGTTTTTTTCATACTCAACTCTTTTATTGTCTTTGATAGAACTGGGATTTCCTTGATGGCTTGTGCTAGAGTCGATCTTTACATCCCTCCGTCAGAGATCATTTCTCTTATTGCATTTCATTTTTTTTGGTGTCTCATTCTGCTCATTCATTTGCATTCCATTAGGGGCATGCCATTTTCTGACGGAAGGGCTTTTTTTTCTCGTTTCCCTCATGTTTGTACCTGCTGGGTTGGTCAAGATTTCTCAAAATTCATCAAGGTTTATTTCATGTAATTTACCGTGATAGATGGTATTTTGGTCAAAAAAGAGTCATTTCACTTTCTAGGTCTAGGGTTTGGTCTTCAAAAATGTTAAATAATGCCTGCGGCCCATGAGGATGTCTTCAATAAGTTTTCATTTCAATATTTTCATCGTCAATAATGCTCGAGGATATTTCTTCTTCAAAACTCTGTTTTGAGGAAGAAATTGTCAAATTTGTTTCTTGTAATAAAATATGTATTTTAAAGTTTTCCGCCATGAAGTACTTCAAATGCAGACTCTGGTCATCCTTTTCTGAAGTCCAAATGCCACCATCCCTGCAAAAATCAAGAACAATTTCATCATTCAAGCTCAGAAAATCAGTGAGGAAACAAAAAGACAGAGTTATATTAAATGCAAAAGTGCCAAAGCCAAAAACATTAGAAAGTGGGTCTTTACAAAGAGAAAATCAAATCCATGACTCTATATAGATATTCCAATGTTTATCAATTCCATTTGCACTCAAGAGGTCGATTGAAGTTGAAGTTCAGTGGTGAGAGGGCGATTTTGTCATTTTGAAAAACCAATACTGTGTTCAAGGCTGCACGACGCATTGGGTAAGTGCACGACGCACTGGGGCTGCGCGACGCATTGGGCATTTTCACACAATGTTTTTTTCCTCTGGCGCGGCGCATCCACAGGACGCGGCGCACTGGGCTTGTACGCGGCGCACAGAGCCTCCAAAGCAAAATTCATTTCCGCTCCATAAAAAGTCAATTCGATTCAGCTCATTTTTCTCCAAGTAAGTTCGACCATGCTTGTTCAGTGATTTTAGTCATGTGTGGTGTGGTTTAAAGGCGAAGACATTAGATTTTGGTTGGTGAAAGAACAAACCTTATATCCATATTAAAATTTTCTCCCAAGGGTTTGAAAAGAAATGTTGTAATTTGACTATTGGTGTTATTGGTGTTAAACGCTCCCACCCCATTTTCATTTGTGTTCCCATCACTGTTATCATATTGTTATCATAATCCCCTCTCCTATTCCCGCTGTCCCATATCCCTTATACCCTTTTTTCCCATGTTTTCATCCTCAAATCCTATCATTTTCTATCACATCCCTTCCTTCATATCATTGATAAATTTATAATTCCCAAAACATTCAAGGACTGTCTCTATATCCTTGATTTCACTTAACCCAAGTATATCTTGTCATTGCACTCCTATCCCTAAAAACTACCCCCATCACCATCTCTCACTCCCATATCACTTATAAAATCTCCAAATCTGAAGTTCCCCAAGCAGTAAGTGACTGTCCTTTCACTCCAAATTCACTTGACAGTCTATTGTATTCATTGTGATATTTCCTCACAGCCTCTCATTACATATGTGGCACACTTGGTATTGAAAGACAAACTCTTATTTTCACCACATACATATCAACATATACTTGTCAAACACCTTGTTTTCAGCACCATGTCAGAGACAAATTCATCATATGAGCAGGGATATGAGCAAGACAGTGACTCAACCACCGAGCTAAATGTACCAAGGAGGTCTCATAAAAGTGGCAGGCACGTCAGGGAGGAGCCCACTTCTTTGGCTCAATTGCAGGCCTGCCCGCTTGCAATGACATGCTTTTAGCAACAGTCGTGTTTTCAGTATTGTGAGATGATATCTCAGATTCAACACCATCCGGAGTTGGTTCGCTTATTTTTCCTACATTTTCATAATGGTCATGTAAACCTTGCTGGAGTGAACTTGACCTTGACACCCGAGGTCATTTCTGAGGCAACCGGGATACCGAACATTGGTGAGGAGTGGAATAAGAGACAACAGCTGGATAGAGCATATTATGAACCTTACATTAGGCCTGGATATTTGAGGTAGCTGAGCAGAGTTTTCCCGTTCCGGTTTCTAAAGGAGTCCTATGCACCATTAATGAAACTGATCATTAGATATTTCAGCTATGAGGGTAGATTTTCACGCCTTTATGCATATCATATCATACTTTTGATGCATTTCACGAGAGTGCGACTGATGAATATTCCATATTTCATGTGCCGAAACATAGAGCGGATGACTACCCTTGTGCAGAAGAAGACTCTGGAGCAGCAACATAACAACATTTATCATTATGCGCTCATTAAAATCATTGTAGTACATCAGCTTGGATTGTAGGGCATCACATGGGATGAGTTCATTTCCCGAGACTTCTTTGCAACTCCCCCTGTACCTCCTTCCTCAGATTGTTCATGATGAGGGAGAGTCACATCGCTTTGAGGTTCCCCGAGACCGAGCCTATCGCGTCCCGCTGTGTGTTACATCGGAGTCACAGTAGGCCTGAGTCTGCAGCAATGACGACGAGTACTATCTCCACCAGGGGTGGGAGGGGTCTCGTTACGTTCATCAGCAGCGCGAGTACTATCTCCACTTGGCGTGGAAGGGGTCTCACCTTCGACATCAGCACAGGTACAGGACCGAGGCAAGAGGCCTATGCACGATGAGGGCCCTTCAGAAGGCCAAGACACTGATTTTATACTCATCGATGTTGATTCGAGCTCTCCCAGCTCAAAGCTGAAAGAAATCATCCAAGAGCAAAAAGCTGAGATTGACACACTGACCGAGAAATTGAAGAGAGCTCAGTGGGTTATAAATTACGTGGAGTAGCGGAATAAACAACTGGAGGATCATCACACACTCATGGAGCTGCAGAGAATCCGCGAAGACCAGGAATTAGCCCGGAAGAGACCAGGTGACATGACACCATTTGAGCGAGAGACTTGCCTTACGAGAGTCAACATTCATCTGGAGAAGCTGTTGGCGAAGGCCAATGGGGACAAAGACATGCTCAGACACATGAAGAATCACTATTGGGCCCGCACACACATTTGCAGAGCTAGGATGAAGATCCTGAAGGCGAGGTTGAGGAGAGCACTGAAACGTCGGAAAAGGCCGGATCCACTCCGAATCTTGGCCGAAGCTTCCTTGGCTGAGCATGAGACATGATGGGATACTTTCACTCCAAATTTCAGCAAATTTGGAGTAAATTTTGTCATTTTTGAAATTTTAGTTGCAAAACAGGTTTTTCTGCCCGACGCGTCGCGCCACTCGACGCACGCTTAAGTTTGAGAGATCTTCTGGAGGAAAAATTTACATTTTTGGATTTTTTATGGTAAATTATGCATGCTCAGGAATGGCTGAGAGATTTCATCAAGTTCTGGGTGGTCTTAAAGGTCAAAAACACTCCAAAAATGGCCTTTCTGCCACTTTTTGCACCAGCAGGAACCAGTCTTGGGAGATTGCAGTTTTGGAAGGGAAAATGAACTCCAAATTGAAAATTTTCACTTGGGTTGGATAGCAGACAGATAGGGCTTTCCAAAGAGCTATCATGAGCTCAATTTTGATTTCAGTAAGTGCCACAAAAATAGGCTCAAAGTGGCGCGGCGCATTGAGTTTTCTAGTGCGGCGCATAGAGGATTTTGACCCAATTTTCACTTTTCAGCTCAGAAATTCGGCCAGTTTGACTAGTTTCACTTTTGGATGTAATTATTGATCTATCTTGATGTAATTTTGTGGCTATGATGTAAATTTGGCTCATATTTACTTGTTCTAGAGGATTCATTCACTAAAAAGTGAAAATTAAGTGAATGGATCAGTTTCCTAGCATATAGAGGCAAGTTGTTTGGCTGCCTAGATTTCAGTTCCATGTTTAGAATTGGTTGAAACGGCTCCTAGAAGGATGAGCTCGACCCCTAGAGGCATGGGAAGGGGTTAGAATGGTCTATATATTGTATTTTCTGATACATTTTCAGGGATGGACTCTTGGGAATAGTTTGGCACTCCATTGTATATTCATTTCAGATTTTTGGTAAAGGAAAGACCAGAGTTTTGCAGCACTTGTTGGGATCCTTGTGGCTCTGAGTTTTGATGATGTTTTTCTCCACGTATCTGTAAGTTTCATTAATTTTTATGTACGCCATTTCCCTTCTCTTTGCTTCTAAATTAAACAAATGAGTAACTAAGGTAGAATTCATTAGTTTGTTGGTGCTCTGCCTTAAACTTTTGTTTAGTTTTATATGTTTTCGTCAGTTTGAAGAGGATCCTTGCACCCTCTTGCCCTCTTCAGCTCCTCAGCATTATTTTCCACCCATTCACTAAATCTAAGACATCAAAGTCATTGCCTTCCCTGCCCCAACTTGAACTCTGCAAGAATTTGGCCTCATCCCCAAGCCCAAAATTGCCTTTCCCTTTTTCCAACAAAAAAACCCCAAAAAATCATTCCAAACTCCTTGATTAATATATCTAGCCTAAAATTAGCACTCATTTCAGTCATCTCAAGCCCTATTGATACATTTTTCCTGAGATTGACCCAGAGAGAGCCCTCTCCTGTTCTGGTAGGGCTAGCTACCAGACTGAGCGTGGTTTGGTGTTACCCTGAATCTCGCCTTCCTTCAGCCTAAGGTGGATTTAGGCAATAACATAGTGGCGACCATACTGGGGAAGAAAATGGTTTGCTTGTTGGTGTTATTTGTTTCATAAGCTACAGACGGAGCCTGAAGTTATGCCAGGTAGCCTTCGAAACGCTTTTGCTTTGCATTAGCGGAAGTAGATAAACGCTGCTTCAGTCAATCTCCGGTCTAGCTTGTGAACGTGACACTTGACTTGTGAATTACCCCAGTATATCAGATCATTCTGGACTTTTGGGTGATTGAGTCTAGAATTTGATAGGCTGAAATAGATCGGTTTTGTCCTTTGATTTTTGAATAGATCAACACACTGGCTTCCAGAAGACATACTAGAGCTAATCCCGATCCTGATCTGCCTCCAGTGTATGAGAATCCCAATCTGATTTCAAGAATCCTCCGTCGAGAAATTCCCGTGATACCTTTTTTTAAGTCTCATTCATGCCCGACTGTATTTGAGTTCCTTGAAGATATTGAGTTTGATGATCAATTCGAGTTGTCATTGTTTGAAACTAAATCTGAAAGTGCTACTGGTTCTACTGTCATAAATCCCGAGTTTATTAAGTATCTTGAGATTGAAAAAGCTAATAGATCCATTGATAGTTACATCTTGAACATTCAAAACTCTATTGTGGCAACGAATATCCCTGAGTTTATTGAATCTGCATCTGAAACTCTTGGTCCATCAGCAGTTACTTCCGATTCACAGGTTCACGCTGAGCCTTCTTTTATTCCTAACATTCCCGTGCAACCATCTATATCTGATCAGCAATCTGCAGTAGTTCCTCCTCTATCCCCACCACATACACCTCATACGCCTACTGCTCCTACTCCACTCGTTTCTCCAAGACAGATCATAAATCCACCAAGAGCAATGGCCGCTATATTTGCACCTCTTGCCTTGCCAGCAAACTTGGATGTTATGCCCGCTGATTATCAGAGTAAAATCCCATTGTTTGATGGAACTCCTCAGAGTGTTTCTGCTCAGCAGCATATTGATAGAATGACAGACTTTTTTGATCTCCATGAAATTGATGAAGAGAATGTCACCATGAGATTGTTTGTGCAAACTTTTGGAGGTGAGGTACGTAAATGGTTCAGAGCTTTGCAGCCCAAGAGTATTGCTACATTAGCCGAGCTTTAGAGACAGTTTCTATATCGGTGGGAAATAAAGAGAGATCCACTTCAAATTACTTCTGAGTATACCAAGATCAAGCGCAATCCTGGTGAGTCCGTCCAAGACTATATTATCAGATTTAATGCGGTTTATAATGCTATTCCTGATGATTTGAGGCCGTCTAAGAAATCAGCTTTGCTTAAGTTCCCGGATGGTTTTGATCCGGAGATGGCCTATTCATTACGAGACATAGATCCGCCCACTTTAGAGGACATGCAGAAGATTTCCGTGAGTGTTGAGGCAAATTTGAATGACAAGAGAGCTAGATTGAAAGCAGAGAAAAAAGTTGTGATAAAGGAAGAAGCTTCTACATCTACATCAGATCAGCTACTTCGTAAAGTGGAAAGAATGATTGAAAATCTCACACTCGATAAGCCTGAACCGTAGATTCGAAATCCCAATTTCTGTGGTCAACAGCAGCCACAATTCAGGATTAAACAGGGAGAAAAGCGAGCATAAGAACCAGCAGTCCAGAAGAAAGTAAAGACACCTCTTTAGCAGAATTTTGTTGGTCAGGACTCAGATGATGAAGATGATGTAGTAGGGGAGGAAAATCACTTCTTTACTCCTGATGATTTTCCCATTTATATCACCGAATATGAGGAGTATGCAGAAAGTTTAGCGGTACAAAGAGATGAGGATTTTATCTTGGCTAATGATGCAGCTCTTGAGGAAGAGTCGGATGAGTATCAGAGAGGTTATATGAATGCATTTTCAGCCCAGCAGAAGCAATATTCTCTCAGAAACAGAGATGTGCCTGTCAATCCAATCCAAAAGAGAAAGGAAGTTTCAGCACCTAAAAACGATTCACCTTTTGCACAAAAGAAAGCAAAAGAGATAGTTGATTTCGCTGCCACCAAGTCATCATCAGCAGAAAAATCAAATCAGCCAATTACATCGAGGGAGAAGGCTGAAAAGAAAGATGTTCCAGCCAAAGAGATCGAAAATACTTTAGCCTTTAGTTTGGAGAATGAGATTTCTAAATTAAAGGTATCCATTCCCTTGACTGAACTAATGAGGAACAACAGTTATAAAGGTCAAGTTTCTAGAATTTTGAATTTTGATCCCATGTCTGATATGGTGAATATTGAAGATGATCAACCTGAACTGATATTTGGACCAGCTTTAGATGGTGAGTCTCCGGACAACGAAGTGCCTCCTTTTTATATCAGTCTTCGATTGCATGAATTTGTATTGCATAATGCCATGTTCGATTCCGGTGCTTCCCATAATCTTATGCCGAAAGAAATCATGGAGGAGTTGGGTTTAGACATCACTAGGAAGTACCATGATCTTTATTCATTTGATTCTAGCAGAGTGAGATGTATTGGGCTCATTAAAGACTTGGTTGTAAGTTTGGATCAGATTCCTACAAATAATGTTTTGATGGACGTTGTTGTAGCAGACATTCCTCCGAGATTTGGTATGTTGTTTTCCAGATCTTGGGGAGCCAAATTGAAAGGGACATTACAATTATATTTCTCCTATGCGACGATTCTCGTGTTTGGCCAAATGAGAAAATTGTACCGGGAACAAAAATGAAGTATATGATTACAACCAAGGAGAAACCGGTCAATCATCTGATTAATTATGTACATACAGATTTAGAGTCTTTTGTTTTGTTTGCCAATAGTTTCAATGATGTAGATAGTCAGTTAGTTCAAGCAGAAGATATTCCAGAGATTACCGAGAATTTCAGAGAAGTTTTGCAGAAAAAAAGGCAACAACCGGAAAGCACAGTTGAGCAATCAGCTAAAGATAGTGGATAGCAAGCAGAAAAAACAGAGATAGCACAATTTCAGCACTTAGAAGATGATGAAGAGGGTCTATGGACCATGGATTTCGATGGTGCAGTGGGAAATGATGGTGCTGGGATTGGTATTTGAGTACGCAGTCCTTTTTCCGCTCCAAATAAGGTACCGAGCAATGTACGGGTATGTTCTTACAAATTAGCATTTGATTGTTCAAACAATGAGGCTGAGTACGAAGCTCTGATTGCTGGCCTAAAAATTCTTAGAAAGTTGAATGCTAAGAAAATTTCAGTCTATGGCAACTCCGAATTGGTGATTAAGCAAGTAAAGGGTGAATATCAAACAAAACATCCCCGAATGCGGGCTTATCGAAACGTTGTCCTTGATATTTTGAAGCAGATTTCAGATTATACCTTGACTTGTATTCCTCGCATTCAAAATTGAATTGCAGATGCACTTGCTAAGGCAACAAGTAACTTGAAGATCCCAATGAATTCAAGTAATAAGTTCGAAATCCATGTAAAGCATCGTCCTACCGTCCCAGATAATCAAAGATGTTGGCAAGTTTTTCAAGATGATGATGAGATTAATGATTTTATGCAAAATAAAGGTAAGTTCAAAGATACCTCAATCGATGTAGAATATGATGATGGTGATGATGTTCAAGTCAATCAAATGGAAGTGTTGCAGCTGAAAGAGAACTTTATTCCTAAAGTTTTGATACCTTTAGAAGAGCTCTTCGATCAGGATGATGTGGCCAAGAAACCAACCTTGCGACCAACTGAAAAAGGAGTTGAAGATGTAAATATTGGAACAGCTGAAGACCCCAAGATGGTGAAGTTATCCAAATCAATGCCACCGGAGGTAAAGGCTAAATATGTGAGTTTGTTGTCTTCATTTGCTGATGCTTTCGCTTGGGATTACTCAGATTTAAAGACATATGACACCAATATAATTCAGCACACTATCCCAATCAAGCCTAATCAGAAGCCTTTCAGACAGAAGCTAAGAAGAATAAACCCGAAGTTGCTGCCATCAATTGAGAAGGAGGTAAACAGATTGTACAAAGCAGGAATCATTGTTCCCATCAGATTTTCTGATTGGATTTCAAATTTGGTGCCAGTGTGGAAAAAGACAGGTGAGATTCGGTTGTGTATTGATTTCATAAATTTGAACAAGGTGTCATTGAAGGAAAATTATCCATTGCCCAAAATGGATCTTATACTGCAGCGAGTAGTTGGAGCATCTTGCATGTCACTACTCGATGGTTATTCTGGATATAACCAAATTTTGGTCCATGAGGACGACCGTGACAAAACAGCATTCACCACTCCGTGGGGAACATTCCACTATGCCAAGATGCCATTCGGTTTGAAGAATGCTGGCACAACTTTTCAGCGGGCGATGGACATGGATTTTTCGAATGAGAAAGATGTTTTCCTTGTTATATACCTTGATGATTTGACGGTCTTTTCCAATTCATATGAAGAGCATATGTATCACTTGAAAGTTGTTTTTTAAAAGTGCAGAAAATATGGTGTCTCGCTTAATCCTAAAAAGAGCTTGTTTGCCATGGATGAGGGCAAATTACTTGGTCACATTATTTCCAAAGATGGCATTCGTATTGATCTAGCACGTGTTGAAGCAATTCAGCAAATTGACCCTCCCGGGAACAAGAAGGAGATTCAGTCTTTTAATGTTAAGATGAACTTTTTACGCCATTTTGTCCCTAACCTTGTTGAACATTTAAGAGAAATAACAAACATGCTGAAAAAGGACAGCCAAGTGAAGTGGACTGAAGAGGAGGTAAAGTCCTTTAATTTAGTGAAGTTGGCACTATCTTCATCTCCGGTGTTAATCAGCCCAGATTACACCCAAGATTTTATTTTGTTTTCCTTTGCTTCGAAGCATACCATGGCAGCTGTGTTAATGCAGAAAAGGGATGGGCATGAGAAGCCAATAGCTTTTTTCAGTCGAACTATTAGAGATGCAGCCTTGAAGTACAACATCATTGAGAAGCAAGATCTGGCACTGGTAAAAGCATTAAAGGTTTTCCGGGTATACATTTTGCATTCTCATATTTTTTCTTATGTTCCTAACGCTGCCGTGAAAGATGTTTTAGTACAGATTGATCCGGAAGGAAGACGAGGAAAGTGGATTGCAGATTTGTTGGAATATGATGTGGAAATAAGGCCCACGAAGCTTATCAAGGGACAGGGGCTAGCGAAGCTTATGGCTGAATCAAATTTGCATGCATTAGACATAAATCTGATTGCTGCTATGTCTGATGAGGATGAGGAGAATTCGCCACTTCAGGTATCGGAAATGTTTGTTGCTTCCCCATGGTATTCAGATATCGTGTATGTTCTTCAAAATTTGTCATCACCGCCCTGCATGACTAGAAACAAAGGTAGAACTTTGAAACTGAAGGCTGCAAAATTTTGTATTTTGAATTCTGCACTTTATTGGAAAGGTCCAGGTGGTGTTTTGTTGAATTGTTTGGTGGAGGAAGAAGCGAAGAAGGTAATGGAGGATTTCCATAAAGGAGACTGCGGGGGTCACCTTTTTTGGAAAACAACAGCCAATAATATTTTGAGAGCGGGATACTATTGGCCGACATTGTTCGCTGATGTGTATAAAACAGTCAAAGGCTGCCATGAGTGCCAGATTTTCGAAGGAAGACAGAAATTACAGCCTTTGCCGCTCAAACCTATTGAGGTAAGCGCCCCTTTTCAGCAATGGGATTTGGATTTCTTTGGGGAGATCCATCCTTCTTCCTCAGGACAGCATAGATGGATTCTAACAGCCACCGATTACTTCACGAAATGGATCGAAGCAGTTCCCACAAGGCAAACCACCGATTCGGTAATCATTTCTTTCCTTGAGAACAACATTTTGTCTCGTTTTGGTTTCCCGAGTAAATTGATCATTGATAATGCAGCAGCTTTTAAATCAAGAAAGATGATTGAGTTTTGTGCCAAGTATAAAATCATTTTGGGGCATTCAACCGCCTATCATCCGCAAGGCAACGGTTTGGCAGAATCTTCCAATAAATCTCTAGTCAACATCATTAAAAAGTTGCTGGACATAAATAAGAAGAGTTGGCATAAGAAGCTGGTAAATGCACTATGGGCTGATCGGGTGAGTCAAAAGAATTCCATTGGTATGTCCCCCTTTGAGTTAGTTTATGGAGTGGATACAGTGTTTCCCACCTCCCTTGATGTTCTGGTGGTCAAGCTTCTTTAGGAAGCTGGCAGTGAAGAAAGCCATATGCAGTGAAGGATAAATCAGATGATTCATTTGCAGTAAACGAGAGAAGAGGTTTTCCAGAACACATTCAAGTTGCAGGAAAGAATCAAGAAAATCTATGACAGGAAAGCAAAGGCGGATAAATTCCAATTGGAGGAAGTGGTACTGAAGTGGGATGCTAGAAATGAGGACAAAGGTAAACACGGTAAGTTTGAAAATCTCTGGAAAGGTCCATTTAAGATTGCAGCATATCGAGGTCAGAATGTCTTTCTTTTGAAGGAGATGAACGGTGAAGACTGTCCAGGAAGGCCGGTCAATGGTCGGCTGCTCAAGCGGTACCATTTCTAAGATGTTTTCTGCTAGTCACATTTTCATTGTACATATCATTTATTTCAATTTCATCGCAAGTGTGCACTGTAGTCTTTTCTTCAGTCTGGGGCCCAAAGTGAAGGCTATAATTCTGAAGAAGGATTTCAGTTTTGGTTTGAGTCTGTTTAGTCGGTTTGGTTCAGTCATTTCTGTTTTAAAAGTTGAGTCAGTTTCAGTCAAAGTTTCAGTCAAATCAATTGAGTCAACAGTCTTGAGTTGCTTTGTCAAAATAATGGATTCCATAGCCCAATGGACGAAGGCACTGTCTATCTCTCCCAGAGATCTGCCGTTCTTGGCACCTCCAAGGAGCCAGCATCCCCATTGGAGCCAATGTTAGAGTCGGTCTTTACATCCCTCCGTTAGAGATCATTTCTCTTATTGCATTTCATTTTTTTTTTGGTGTCTCATTTTGCTCATTCATTTGCATTCTGTTAGGGGCATGCCATTGTCTGACGGAAGGGCTTTGTTTTCTCGTTTCCCTCATGTTTGTACCTGCTGGGTTGGTCAATATTTCTCAAAATTCATCAAGGTTTATTTCATGTCATTTACAGTGATAGATGGTATTTTGGTCAAAAAAGAGTCATTTCACTTTCTAGGTCTAGGGTTTGGTCTTCAGAAATGTTAAATAATGCCCGCAGGCCATGAGGATGTCTTCAATAAGTTTTCATTTCAATATTTTCATCGTCAATAATGCACGAGGATATTTCTTCTTCAAAACTCTTCTTTGAGGAAGAAATTTTCAAATTTGTTTCTTGTAATAAAATATGTATTTTAAAGTTTTCCGCCATGAAGTACTTCAAATGCAAACTCTGGTCATCCTTTGCCGAAGTCCAAATGCCACCATCCCTGCAAAAATCAAGAACAATTTCATCATTCAAGCTCAGAAAATTAGTGAGGAAACAAAAAGACAGAGTTATATTAAATGCAAAAGTGCCAAAGCCAAAAACATTACAAAGTGGGTCTTTACAAAGAGAAAATCAAAGCCATGACTCTATATATATATATTCCAATGTTTATCAATGCCATTTGCATTCAAGAGGTCGACTGAAGTTGAAGTTCAGTGGTGAGAGGGCGATTTTGTCATTTTGAAAAACCAAGACTGTGTTCAAGGCTGCGCGGCGCATTGGGTAAGCGCGCGACGCACTGGGGCTGCGTGACGCATTGGGCGTTTTCACACAGTGTTGTTTTCCTCTAGCGCGGCGCATCCATAGGACGCAACGCACAGAGCCTCCAAGGCAAAATTCATTTCCGCTCCATAAAAAGTCAATTCGATTCAGCTCATTTTTCTCCAAGTAAGTTCGACCATGCTTGTTCAGTGATTTTAGTCATGTGTGGTGTGGTTTAAAGGCGAATACATTAGAGTTTGGTTGGTGAAAGAACAAACCCTATATCCATATTAAAATCTGCTCCCAAGGGTTTGAAAAGAAATGTTGTAATTTGACTATTGGTGTTATTGGTGTTAAACGCTCCCACCCCATTTTCATTTGTGTTCCCATCACTGTTATCATATTGTTATCATAATCCCCTCTCCTATTCCCGCTGTCCCATATCCCTTATACCCTTTGTCCCCATGTTTTCATCCTCAAATCCTATCATTGTCTATCACATCCCTTCCTTCATATCATTGATAAATTTCTAATTCCCAAAACATTCAAGGACTGTCTCTATATCCTTGATTTCACCTAACCCAAGTATATCTTGTCATTGCACTCCTATCCCTAAAAACTACCCCCATCACCATCTCTCACTCCCATATCACTTATAAAATCTCCAAATCCCGAAGTTCCCCAAGCAGTAAGTGACTGTCCTTTCACTCCAAATTCACTTGACAGTCTATTGTATTCATTGTGATATTTCCACACAGCGTCCTATTTCATATGTGGCACACTTGGTATTGAAAGACAAACTCTTGTTTTCATCACATACATATCAGTATACACTTGTCAAACACCTTGTTTTCAGCATCATGTCAGAAACAAATTCATCATATGAGAAAGAATATGAGCAGGACAGTGATTCAACCGCAGAGCTAAATGTACCGAGGAGATCTCATAAAAGTGGCAGGCACGTCAGAGAGGAGCCCACTTCTTTGGCTCAATTGCAGGCCTGCCCGCTTGCAATGACATGCTTTCAGCAATAGTCGTGTTTTTAGTATTGTGAGATGATATCTCAGATTCAGCAACATCTAGAGTTGGTTTGCTTATTTGTCCTACATTTGCGTGATGGTCATGTAAACCTTGCTGGAGTGAACTTCACCTTGACACCAGAGACCATTTCTGAGGCAACCGGGATACCAAACATAGGTGAGGAGTGGAATAAGAGACAGCAGCTGGATAGAGCATATTATGAACCTTACATCAGGCCTGGATATTTGAGGCAGCTCAGCAGGGTATTCCCATTCTGGTTTCTGAAGGAGTCCTATGCGCCATTAATGAAACTCATCATTAGATATTTCAGCTGTGAGGGCTGTTTCTCACGTCTTTATGCATACCACATCAGACTTTTGATGCATTTTACGAGAGTGATACTGATGAGTATTCCATATTTCATGTGTCGAAACATAGAGCGGATGACTACCCTGGTGCAGAGGAAGACTCCAGAGCAGCAACATAACAGCATTTATCATTATGCGCTCATTAAAATCATTGTAGTATATCAGCTTGGATTGCAAGGCATCGCATGGGATGAGTTCATTTCCCGTGACTTCTTTGCAGCCCCCTAGCCAACTCCCGAGATTGTTCATGATGAGGGAGAGCCTTCACATCAATTTGAGGTTCCCGAGACTGAGCCTATCAGTGCCCCAGTGTGTGTTACATATTAGAGAGGCCACAGAGCCTTATTTGCAGCAGCACGACGAGTACTATCTCTACCAGGGGTGGGAGGGGTCTCGTTACCTTCATCAGCAACGCGAGTACTATCTCCACTTGGCATGGAAGGGGTCTCGCTTTCGACATCAGCATAGGTACAGGACCGAGGCAAGAGGCCTATGCACGATGAGGACCCTTCAGAAGGCCAAGACACTGATTTTATACTCATCGATGTTGATTCGAGCTCTCCCAGCTCAAAGCTGAAAGAAATCATCCAGGAGAAAAAAGCTGATATCGACACACTGACCGAGAAATTACAGAGAGCTCAGTGGGTTATAAATTACTTGGAGCAGCGGAATAAACAACTGGAGGATCAGCACACACTCATGGAGCTCCAGAGAATCCGCGAAGACCGGGAATTAGCCCGGAAGAGACCAGGTGACATGACACCATTTGAGCGAGAGACTTGCCTTACGAGAGTCAAAATTCATCTGGAGAAGTTGTTGGCAAAGGCCAATAGGGACAAAGACATGCTCAAACACATGAAGAATCACTATTGGGCCCGCACACACGTTTGCAGAGCTAGGATGAAGATCCTGAAGGTGAGGTTGAGGAGAGCACTGAAACGTCGGAAAAGTCTGGATCCACTCCGAATCTTGGCTGAAGCTTCCTTGGCTGAGCATGAGACATGATGGGAGACCTTCGCTCCAAATTTCAGCAAATTTGGAGTAAATTTTGTCATTTTTGAAATTTTGGTTGCAAAACAGGTTTTTCTGCCCGACGCTCGCGCCACTCGACGCGCGCTTACGTTTGAGAGATCTTCTGGAGGAAAAATTTACATTTTTGGATTTTTTATGGTAAATTATGCATGCTCAGGAATGGCTGAGAGATTTCATCAAGTTCTGGGTGGTCTTAAAGGTCAAAAACACTCCAAAAATGGCCTTTCTGCCACTTTTTGCACCAGCAGGAACCAGTCTTGGGAGATTTCACTTTTGGAAGGGAAAATGAACTCCAAATTGAAAAATTCCACTTGGGTTGGATAGCAGACAGACAGGGCTTTCCAACGAGCTTTCATGAGATCAATTTGGATTTCAGGAAGTGTCCCAAAATCAGGCTCAAAGTGACATGGCGCATTGAGTTTTCTGGCGCGGCGCATAGAGGATTTTGACCCAATTTTCACTTTTCAGCTCAGAAATTCGGCCAGTTTTACTAGTTTCACTTTTGGATGTAATTATTGATTTATCTTGATGTAATTTTGTGGCTATGATGTAAATTTTTCTCATATTTACTTTTTCTAGAGGATTCATTCACTAAAAAGTGAAAATTAAGTGAATGGATCAGTTCCCTAACATATAGAGGCAAGTTGTTTGGCTGCCTAGATTTCAGTTCCATGTTTAGAATTGGTTGAAACAGCTCCTAGAAGGATGAGCTCGACCCCTAGAGGCATGGGAAGGGGTTAGGATGGTCTATATATTGTATTTTCTGAGTCATTTTCAGGGTTGGACTCTTGGGGAATAGTTTGGCACCTCATTGTATATTCATTTCAGATTTTTGGCAAAGGAAAGACCAGAGTTTTGCAGCACTTGTTGGGATCCTTATGGCTCTGAGTTTTGATGATGTTTTTCTTCATGTATCTGTAAGTTTCATTTACGTTTATGTATGCCATTTCCCTTCTCTTTGCTTCTGAATTAAACAAATGAGTAACTAAGGTAGAATTCATTAGTTTTTTGGTGCTCTGCCTTAAAATTTTGTTTATTTTTATATGTTTTCCTTCGTTTGAAGAGTATCCTTGCACCTTCTTTCCCTCTTCAGCTCCTCAGCAGTCTTTTCTATCCATTCATTGAATCTAAGACATCAAATTCACTGCCTTCCCTACCCCAACTTGAACTCTGCAAGAATTTGGCCTCATCCCCAAGCCCAAAATTGCTTTTCCCTTTTTCCAACAAAAACCCCTAAAAATCAAACTCAAACTCCTTGATTAATATACCTAGCCTAAAATTAGCACACATTTCAGTCATCTCAAGGCCTATCGATACATTTTTCCTGAGATTGACCCGGAGAGAGCCCTCTCCTATTCTGGTAGGGCTAGCTACCAGACTGAGCGTGGTTTGGTGTTACCCTGAATCCCGCCTTCTTTCAGCCTGCGGTGGATTTAGGCAATAACAGCTTGTAATAATGGAATCTTGATACAAACATTTCTTAACTCATTTAGGAAATCATAGTTAGGCATCAAAATTTTTTTCTCTACACCCCTATCTATTTGAAATCTTTCAGGAAAAGGAGTTGTAGTAGTAGATGTTGATGGTTGTTCTAACATAGGAGTTGAAATTATTGGTTCTTTCTGTTTTTCATTTCCAATGTTTTGGTCTTTAATAGATGTGTTTTCTTCAAAACTTTTATTTACCTATAGAGAATCTTCCTCGAAATTGTTTTGTTCTTGTATAACTACAGAAGGTTTCTTTCTTTCAAGTATTCTTCCAAACCTAAGTTGAACATCATTAAGGTCTAAAGGAGTAATCAAATAGGTTGAAAATTGTTGACCTTCTATCATATATGTATTCTAAGGGTTTTTATTGTTGGGGTTTGGTATTGGCTGGGTAGGCAACTGATTTTCTTTTTGAGGAAATGGTAATGGAAGTGGTGGATTTTGATGTTGGTTTTGATGTTGTGGCATCTGCTAAGGATTTTTTTGAGGAGGAAAGTTTTAATATGTTGGATATGAGGGATAAGAGGGTGGATATTGATAATACTGGGAGAACCTTCCATAAGGATTTTTTGCTCCTTGAGCCCAAGGTTGAGATTTATTTTGAAATTGGGACCAAGGTTGCTGCCAAGAGTTCCAATTAGGTGAGGGTTGGTTATACATTTTATTACTAAACCCTTGTGTTTGAGGTCCCTACCAAGGTCTTCTAGAGAAAAAATTAAGAGATTATGTGGAATTTGTGGTTGTTTCTTCTTGAAATACAACTTTAAGGCCGGGGATTGAGGGACAATTCTTGGTCTCATGTTTTTCTGAACAAATTTCACATGTCTCTATTACTTTTGCATCTAAAGGACACTCTCTTAAGGCATGCTTCTTCCTACATTTGGGACAAAATATTGCTAAGACATCAGTTTCAGATTTCTGCTTGTTTTGTAACTTAAGGGTGTCTATTTGCTCACTAAGACTCCCTAGAATGCCAGTTTTGAATTCATCAAGCATATTTCCTATCTCTGCCCTACTTACTGTTTCGGCTGCAGATTTTCTTGCTCTTGCAAGAGCAGGGTCTCTTGGTCCTTTTAGAATCTTAGATTTTCCTCTTGAAAGATTAATACATAGTTCTGCTATATCAGGTAATGAAAGTTGAGATATGTCTCCTTTCCCCGTCATATTAAGAATATCAATCCATTCATCCCTAATTGTCTTCAAAAAAAGATCTTTCAAAGTATCTTGGTCCAATTTTTCCATTTTTTCCCTCTTGATATTATAGTTAAATCTTTCCAACAAATATTCCAGATTTTCATCCTCTTTTTGCATCGTCTTGAACACTTCCTCCTTATGTTTGACTGGTATACAGTAATCCAAATATCTGTCAAGAAATTCTTTCCTCATTTCATCCCATGTCCCAATAGACCTAGTGATTAAACTCATAAACCATTTTAATGCTGCTCCTTTCAATGTTGAAGGGAACAGTTTAAGTTTCTGAGCATCTTGTAGATAATCATAGGTTCTGCATAGAACTTTAAATTCAAATAAGAAGGTCTCAGGATCTTCACTTTTTAGTCCATGAAAGTTTGGAAGAACAGAGGGTGAGATATTTTTCATAGTTTCATTAGTCTCTTCATCTATTATAGGGAATCCAAAAGGACTTCTAGTTTCCTTTCTACCTCTTACTCCTTCTGCATTTCCTCTTCCTCTACCTTCTTCTGTACTTCTACCTCTTCCTCTATCTCCTCCTCTACCTCTACCTCCTCCAAATAGTGTTTGTTCTCCATTAAAGACTTCTCCTTCCCCTTCTTCTGACATGATAGACTCCTCTGAACTGATATAGGGTTCAGTTGGAAGAGCTAGTTGTTTTAATGGTTCTTCTATCAAGGGTATATTGAAGAAATAGTCCTCTTCTTCCTCTTCACTAGGGATTTGTAATTCTTCTACTGGAATATATTCCCCTGTGGAAGTGAAAAAGTTTATCCCTTCTATAGGAGTCCTTGGATCTTCTTCCTCTAGAATTTCTTCAGTGGATGAAGTGGGAGATCTTCTTGATGGGATATCTGATCTTGAGACTTCTGGAAGCCTATGACCAGTATAGTATGGAATGTGGGTTTGAGTTGGAGGTGTGCTGCTTCTTGGTCTTGGTGGAGTGAGTGGAGTTGTGAGAATTAAGCTTCTGCCTCTTATAAATCTACCCCTAGAATCTCTTTCTCTACACGTATCATTGTTTTTGAGAAATATGAAATAAGGCTACCTAGTTACACTTCCCCGGCAACGGCGCCAAAATTTTTAGTCAATTTAGTGTCCTATATTGATAGCATAAATTATCGACTAAGGCTAGTAAACTGATGAAGTGTACTTGCACTATATGTGCCTAAGTATCCATTTTCTTATTTCATTGTTTTCAGTGTTTTATTGATGTTTTGGGTTTTGTTATGTTTGAGTTTTAGTATGATACTCTATGCTCAGAAGATGAAGTTAAATATATGTCAAAAAGAAAGAGAAAGGAAATCTTAGAATTAAAATAGAGTTTAGTTACAAGTTATGTCCCTAATTAGAAAATGATGAAAACAAAGAGTCCTAATCCATGGATATTATAGCTTGCAAATGAACATTCATGAAAGTGAAAGGTAACTCAAAACACTACAACTCAATCTGATTCATTTAGTTAGAGATTTGTTGGAATAGATTGTGAAAGAGATTAAATTCTACTGCAATGAGGATCTTCCTAAAACATAAAAGAAGTATTAAAACAAACAGTAACTTAGAACATTACAGTGAAATCTCATTCATATGATAGAGGTGTATTGGAATAGCTTGAGAAAAATATTACTATAATGTAATAAGAATCTCCTATGAAATGTTGAAACAACTTATGACATTACAACTAGATCTCATTCATGAGTTAGAGATTTGTTGGAAGAGTTTATTCAAAGAGATTAGGCATAATGTGATAAGGATCTTCTATAAAACAAACAATCAGTGACCCACAGTATTACAACTAAGTTTTATTCGTGGTTTATAGGTTTATTGGAATAACTTGAGAAGAAGACTATTTGTAATAAGATGAGGATCTTCTATCTAATTGCATAGCAGAAAATGCTAATAACTCAAAATAGTACAACCAAATCTCATTCATATAGTAGTGATATATTGGAAGAGCTTGAGAAAGAGAATAGTTGTAAGATAATGAGGATCTTCTTAATCTAAATGATAGAAACTGAAGTGCTGGTAACTCAGAATATTACAATTAAATCCCATTCATTTAATAGAGATATATTGGAAAAGCTTGAGAAAAATACTAACTGTAATATCATGAGGATATTTTATCTAAGCAAATGAGATGAAACATAATGCTAAGAGATGTAATTCCAGAAAGCAGTCTAAGTAAGGAAATATGACAAAACAGAATTGAAAACTACTTATCTAGAAAACATGTAAAGCTTCCTCGAATAGCAGGGGCCCTCTGCTATCAATTCAGCATTAATCCTTTAACTCCTCAAGGTTGTATTCAGAATAGCATCAAAGTTTTACTCCTTCTATTATCAAAATGCTCGAAAACAGAGTATCACAGGAATGATAGAATATGTATCAAACTTTTTCTTCTCGGAATTACCGAGCTGAATTTATATGCAATTACATAACTAACATTGAATAAAAGTAGGTACATGTGTAGTTTTAAAGTTAAAATCAAAATAGAGCTCTTTTAGGATTCCTGATTTGCTGTAAAGCAAATCAGGAGTCCTGATTCCTGTAGAAGACAGCTTGTTTGACTTTTTCTTTGACCACGTACATAGGCAACTCCAGCTATTGATATAATCTTCTTGGAAGGGAACGAATGATGTAGGAAAGATTTGGAATCCACCTATGTGTGCCTTTTCTCCAGATGACACCTGTAACATGTGTAAACACCAAAACAGCTATGGAACGCTTGACTTGCTACAGAATGACTGCATTCTGTAGCTAAAACTGTTCAAAAATCATTAAGATAACAAAATCACAAAATTACAATAAGTTAATCATTGTATGCAACCTTTAAGTAATCTTAGTCATTCTCATTGAGTTTTAGGTTTATGAAATGATAAAGGAATGATAAAATGAAGTGAAGTTTGGAAAAAGAGAAGACAATTTCAGGGCTCAACAAGTGATCCTCCTCAGCTTTCGCTATTAGATACGAAACAACGAAGATATCCTTCCAAAAATTTATTCGCTATCTCTGTTTGACCATCGGATTGAGGATGATAAGATGAGCTATGAGCTAGTTGAGTAACCAAACAAGAAAATAATTCCGTCCAAAAATTTCTTGTAAAAATGGGATCTCTGTCACTTACAATAATCTTCGGGTTTCCATGTAGCTTTTGAATTGTTTCCATAAATGCAGTAGCAACTGTACTTGCTTTAAATGGATGAGATAATGCACAAAAGTTTGCATACTTGGTAAGTCTATCAACTACCACCATGATGACACTCCTTCCTTCGGACTTTGGTAAACCTGTGATAAAATCCATTGAAATCTCCTCCCAACGTTGACTTGGAATGGATAAAGGTTGTAGAAGACCCGGGGTCTTAATTGTCTCAACTATATTTTGCTAGAAAACCAAACATTCCGCCACAAACTTTTGAATATCAGATTTAAGGCCATCCCAAAAAAATTCTTTCTTCACCATGTGGTAAGTTTTTAAAAATCCCGAGTGTCCTCCTAAAGGAGAAATGTGCAATTCCAAAAGAATATTTTGTTTTAGTTGGGAATTCTTTCAAATATATAAACAATATTTGTACCATAAGGAATCATTTTTCCAACTAAATGTATCAAATGTACTAGGATTTTACTGCAAATTTTGAATGAGTGTCCAAACTTCTTCGTCCTTCTTCCATTCATCCCTTGCTTCGGTTATCCAATCTGGTTGGATAATAGAAATGGCACAAAGCAATGCTTCCACCTCTTCATCATTTCTTGAGAGTGCATCTGCAACAACATTTAGCTTCCCTTCCAAGACTTGTTGTAGATCAGTATATCATCAAAAAATACTAGCACAAATTTTCTAAGGAAGGGTTTGAAAATGGAATTCATCAACCCTTGAAATGTAGAAGGTGCATTGGTAAGGCCAAAAGGCATGAACAAAAATTCATAATGACCCTCATGAGTTCGAAATGATGTTTTTGGAATATCTTCAGTCTTCATTCTAATTTGATGATATCCTTAACGAAGATCCAACTTGGTAAAATAAATTGCTCCATGTAATTCATCCAATAATTCATCAATCACAGGAATGGGAAATTTGTCTTTAATGGTGAGCTTATTGAGCTCCCTATAATCCGGACACATTCGCCATGATCCATCCTTCTTGTGTACCAATACTACAGGAGCAGAGAAAGAACTTTCACTAGGTTGAATTATACCCGCCTCTAACATTTCTGCAATCATACGTTCAATTTCGCTCTTTTGGAAGTAAGGATATCTATAAGGCCTGATGTTTGGAGGAACACTTCCTGGAATCAAATGAATAGCATGATCATAATCACGAATAGGTGGGAGTCCTTTGGGAGTTTCAAACACCTTGGAATGATTGTCCAAGACTTGTTGGAGATCTGCAGAAATAGATGATTTTGATGTTGGAGCTTCTAGTGACCATAATTGTGCAATTACGCCTCGCTGTTCTTTCTTTAGAAGCTTTGTCATGACATTAGAGCTTATTATCCTTCCTGGCTTCCCCGCAATACCCCGTAATTCGACTTCCTTTCCTTCTGAAAAAAATTTCAAGAAAATTTCTTGAAAATTAAAAGCTACCATCCCCAAAGATTGTAACCATTGTACTCCTAGTACAACGTCAGCACCTCCCATAGGAATGGCAAGCATTGGACTAGTCAATACATATTCCCCCATGGTTAGCTTGATATTATGGCATTTTCCAGAGCAATTTATAGTTCCTCCATTTGCAACCATTACTTGACATTCTAGTGCTAGGTATAGGAAACAATTTAATTCCTTGGCTACCTTACAATGAATAAAATTATGGGTGCTACCTGAATCAATCAACACTATTACCTTTTTCTTCTTGATATTTCCTTCTATCTTGAGAGTTTGAGGAGTGGTGATTCCTGCCAGTGCATTACACAATATGGTCAGACTCATTTCTTCCTCTTCTACGGCTGATTCCTGGTGTATATCCTCTTCTTGTTCATTTTCTTCTTCCTCTTCACAATCTATGTAAAATAATTTCTTCTCAGCACACTTATGACCTTTAGTGTATTTGCTATCACAACTGTAGCAAAGCCCTTTTGCTCTTTTTTCTTCCAATTGTTGTGGTGTCAACCTTGTAGGTTGTGGAATTCTAGGCATAGCAACACTTCCTTCTTTATAGAAGTGAGTGGAAGGCTTCCTTGTCGCCATAATTTTACATTCAATTTTTCTCGCCAACCTGAATGCCTTCTCCAATGAATCAGGTTCCAAAACGTGAACTTCATGTTGGATGTTATCCTTTAAAGTACCTATGAAGAGATCAATCTTGTGTTCCTTTGGAATATCAGTTACCCTTATATTCAATTTTTGGAAGTCCTCAATGTGCTCCCCCACTAAACCCTTTTGTTTGAGATTTATCAATTGGCTAAAGAAGGTGTTGCTCTTTGCATCCTCATAATGTGCTATCATTTCCTCCGTAAAAATTGACCAAGTGACAATTTTTTTACGGGAGCAAAGCCATCGATACCATACAAATGTATTTTGTTCTAAATGTAAAGTTGCAATGCGTACCTTTTGTGTGTTTTGCATATTATTGAGATCAAAATATTGCTCCATCTGTAGTATCCATGTTACGGGATCCTTGCCATCAAACTTCCTCATATCCATCTTTGGAATATGGTGGTTCTTTAATCCAACATTAGAGTTTATGAAATCATGATTAACATTTATTTTTTTCTCATCATGATTTTCATCTACTATCTTTTCACCATTAGGAATCATTTCTTGTATCAACTTTGACAAACCTTCCTTCAAACCTTCCATGTCTTCCTTCAAACCTTCCATTTTTTCTTCCATACCATCCATTTTATCTTCCATACCATTCTTCAAACCATCCATCGTAGCTTCCATGCCTTTCTTCAAACCATCCATCTTAGCTTCCATGATTTTCTTCAAAACATCCATTTCATTTTTTGTTGCTCTTTGCGAGAGTGAATTTTGGTGCACTTGCTCTTGTAATTTTGATAGATCATGTTGCAATTCTTCATCTTCATGAGTCATAGTAGAGTACTCTGAGGGCTTAATGGGTGTTGAATTATTTTTAGGAGGAATTTTAGAACCCAATACTGATATCTATGCTCAATAGGCCTTTGGAATCCCTTAAAACTGATTTTTCAAACAAGACTTATGCAATTTGAAAAAAAAAATGCACACCTTTTTCTTGATTTTGAGGAGCTCGATATTTAAACTGAATTATATCTGTGATTTCGAATCTTCAATATCTAAAATTTGGCCCTAAATTAGCCTTCTGAATCTTCTTTCGAATGCGACAGGTATGACCTGATTTGAATTTTTGAAGTCAAAGTTATGCCCAATCTCCTACGATGACCTAATTATGGACTGGTTTAGTAGAGCGAACTTGTATGACTTGCCAAGTGTCACTGTTTCCTCTTTTGGCTCTGAAATTGCTATAACGAAAACTAAATTCTGTTTAATTGTGGTGACTTTTTACAAAATCTCAATCCGAGGCTCAGAGAGAGAGTTATGATGTTTTTCCCATGGTCACCTCTTTGAGATGAAATTCGCGAGCCTGAAACAATCCTAACTTCCACAGATAATATATCCCAAAATATTACGAACCAAGATCTAAAATTTTTACAGGATGTTTCTCAGGCTTTCAGCTTCTCTCTGTGAAAATTTCAGCTTCTAGACCCTCGTAGAAAAAAAGTTATAGCGAAAATTCTGGGATGACCTGTTTAGGTTAAATTCAGGAGCCTGCAAAAAGCCCTAGTTTCCACAAATCATATCTCTGAAAATATTGCGAACCAAGCTCTAAAATTTTTTGAAGTTGTTCCTCACGATTTCGGCTTCGCACTCTAAAAATTTCAGATTCCGAACCTTCGTATAAAAAAATTTATATCTAAAATTCTACGATGACCTGTTTCGAGCAGCAAAACCCTAGAATCCAAACCTCTGATACCAAATGTTATGAAACCAGCTCCAAAAATAGAATAAAAGAGAGATCAACACCTTATAAATAGCCACTTAGAGGGGGAAACCTCCAATACATTACATAAATGAACAATTCTTGGATGATACAAATGAAAAACCTCCACTCTATATATAGGAGTCCATGGGGCCACAATGTAATCCTAGTGGGGCCATAATGTAATCCTAGCCGACCTAACAATAATAATGTAAGGGCACAATAATAACAATATGGGGGTTACAGGGGTACAACAATAACAATAAGGGGGTTACATTAACAACAATAAGGGACAATACTAGTAATATAAGTACCTAACAGAATAAGGATAGAATATTAAAGGAGAATGAAGGCTCAATTATATTTTTTAATGAAATGAGTAATAATGGCTAAAATGATTCCATGAATTCTATGGGATTTCGTTAGAGGATGTTATTTGTTATGTGGCTCAAAAAGAAGAATACAAAATTTTTCCTAGATTTCAATAATCTCTTAAACTTTGAAGAAATTACTTTAAGGGAGACATTAATATAATAATAATGGTTATACATACATGCAAAAACACCACACACCTACACATATATGAATAGTATCCCACTCGCTCCTATAAATGATTTTCACTGGGAAAGATTGCAAAAGTCATTTCATTTCATGCTACCTTGTTTTCGTATAGATTTGAAATTTGAAAAAATTTGAAAGCTAAAACCAAGAATTCAATGAATCATTTGCAACATTATTTTAAATCCATGTTCGTTTATATATATATGTGTGTGTGTGTGTGTGTGTGTGTGTGTGTGTGTGTGTGTTGAAAATTTGAAACCAGCTATATAATTATTAGACGAAATTTCAGCCTAAAAGTGCCCATGAAATTTTCATGTAATTTCCATTTCATAATATGTAAACCAATCAAAATGATTTAAATTTAAAAAGAGGTGCATGTAAATATTTTGGAGGAAAAAAAAAAAAAAAACAGCTTTTTTTAATTGTATTTTTGACTTATCTCCTTATAGGTTTACTCAATTTCAAGTGTAGACACTCATTGGATGCAAAATTAAATTCCACATCCAACGAGTACCCATTATGCATACTTTTGAGAAGACCCACTTTGACAAAAATTGCAGATACATTAAAAAAGTGTGTTTCAACACGTTTTTTAATGTATCTACAAATTTTATCAATGTGGGTCTTCTCAAAAGTATGCATAATGGATACTTGTTGGATGTGGAATTTAATTTCTCATCTAATGAGTGTCTAAACGTGAAATTTGAGTAAAACTATAAGGAGATAAGCTGAAAATACAATTAAAAAAATTAGTTTTTCTTCTTTTCCCTCCAAAATTTATAACTCTTATTTTATTATTTTTACTATTATTTTAGTTTTTTTCCCTAGGAGACCACTTTTAGGCTGAAATTTCCTCTAATGATAAATTCCTTTTTCCAACCAGGCAATTTGATGTCGGGGGTGTCGAAACAAAATTATCACTATATACAAAGAGGTTAAAACTAGTGCATATCATAATAAAGAAGGCACCAAATGCAACAAGCATGTGATGCTTGTATTCACAGGAGAAAAATGAATGTGAAGATATAATTTCGGAGTACAATAAATGGGACTTATCAACATTCATAAAGATAGGATGTAGCTTCTCTACACACTTGTAAATATTCATAAGACAAGCTCCAATTTTGAAACAATCCACCGCAAAAACTAATTTTATAGTGGATTCAGCGAGAAGAGTAAGCAAGTTAAAGATAAAGTTGACAAAAAAATTTGAGCTCTAACCCATGGAAGAATAATATATGATGAGGAAGAGGGCATGATATCCATTGGATTTTGAATTCCCTTAGATCCAATGGCCTCAATACACTCTACCTCAGCATTTATCATTCTAGATCCAATGGCTTCTATACACTTTTCCTCAACATTTATTATTCTACCACAAGTTGCTTAGAGCTCACCTTATTTTGTCAATCTTCTCATTGACTTCCTTACTCCACTATAAAATTATTTGTGGTGGATTGTTTCAAAAATGTGGCTTGTCTTGTGAATCTTTACAATTTTGTAGAGAAGCCACATCATGTCTTTATGAATGTTGATAAATCCCATTTCCTATCCAAATGCCTCGAAGCACTCTACTTTAGTTATTTGCATGGTGCTTAAACCTAGCCCAAAATGAGAAGATGGAGAAGACTAATGTGTTTTGGTGTCCCTCTGGATAGGAGGGCCGACAAAAAGAAAACAAAAACAAAAATTTGACACAACTGTGGAAATTGAACATAAAAACATATGTGAATATCAAAATAAACTAGCAACTACTTCACACCACACACATTGTAGCACATAAAAAAAATGTTTCTGCAAATAAACACATAAAACTACTGTAAATACTGGACAACAAACTAAACAACACACATAACATTGGAATCTAGATTATCCATTAACATGAACACATTTTACATCACATATAGCTCTCCCTCCCATGGCGGCAGGGAGGCTTCACAACCTCTCCAAAACTCCTCCCACAACCACAAAACCCTATGAAAAACTTTTGACGAAGGACAAACTTGAATCCCAATGAATTCCCCTACATAATTCCTAACACTAAAGCTTATCTAATGCATGGGATGGAATATTTTAATAATTTACTAAAAATATCTTTAACTTATTTTCCCTCCATTACACATTCATTTGCATTTCATTTCATTTTTCATTTTTTTAAAACATACATTTCATTTGCATTAGCTACCATTTACATTAATATTTCTAATGGTCACATTCAACTTCCAAAGGACCCCCGGCACAAATCTTGCCTCGTCGCGAACTAGGTGCAATTTAACATCCACACTCGCTTGTGTGGTCACTACACGATCCCAAACCACCTCTAAATACTGAACTGCGGGTTTCTCCCTAGCCTCTACTCTATTGCGCGCTCCCTCCTTGCGCACTTCTTCCTCCTATGGGTGCCCCAACCTCCTACTTGCAAGACTCCGTCCCCTTTCTACACCTATTGGCATCCAAGCCTCTGCTCGCAAGAGCCCACTCTCTTCTTCTCTACTCTACTTTGTTTTTTGTTATTCTACCTTTAACTATTGCAAACTACATCTAGTTCTTTGTTGTTCTCCCTTCTTCTTGTTGGTCAAATTTTTCATTGATGTCAATAAGGAATTGTTGGAAATAGAAAATATTCTTGTGATGCATGAATTACCCTTTTGTGATGTTTCCCTAACCTCATGAAAACCCCGGGAGAAACCCTAAGCATGAAGATGATGCATATTCAAGTCACATGATGCATATATTCCCTATCTACATTTATAGCCCTATCTATATGATGACAAGCTCTAGATTATTTATACTTTTTGTTCATCATAAATCCCTTGCATTAAGATGATGCCCATGAAGACATAAGGAAAAGAAACCCTAGCATTATTGAGTGATTCTCATGATGTTGTAATCCACAATCCTAATAGGTCCATTAAATTAATGTCAAACCTTAAAGGAGCCTTTACCTTGAATGCCAAAAGCATATAGACATAAAATACTAAAGGTTGCAATGAATAAAATAATTATGACAGTTCATGAAATATAATATTATGGATGGAAAAATGACCTCATTTAAAGGTGTAATTGTCTTAGGCCTAAAGATGAATTTTCCCTCTTTCCAACGAGCTATTACTTGCCTTCTAACTCCTCTTATATTGAGAGAAATTGATTTTACAAGTGGAGAATGATAATTTCTGGACCTAGCCGACATGATACTACTTGTGCAAGTCGGCCTCACCTCCAAGGGAAATTTCTATTCATTAAATATCAAAAAAATTACAAATATGAGTCTGAACTCTTCATTCCAACCATCAATTTTCAGTGAATATTTCAGAGATAAGGCATGGAAGACATAAAGAAAAGAAGGACGAGGAGAGAAGATTATTTTGGGAAAATACTTTTAAGATTTATGTGTTGGGATACCTTGAAAGACCTTGAACCTGTGTAATACATAACCTGTAAAGGGCCAATCTTGTGGTCATATGCCTTGGACCTATTACACCAACCATTAGCACCTCAGACTGTTATATTAGAAGCTCTGACAACCTCCTGAAAATTTTTAGACCTGTGGAAGATTCTAGCCTTGTGAATAAATCTCGAATTAGAACTTGAACTTGGATAAGGCAACAAACCTAAGGTAACTTAATCTCGAACTGTCATTTGTGGCTAGGATCATCCTTACAAGTGCCTCAGACCTGTGGGAAATTTCACCTGTGGTGGTGCCACAGAACTGTGACATATCTCAGATTGGGATAGTCACCGTGGAGGCTCATATTGGACTTGGTGCAGACTTCAGGACGAGTAGAATAGTCACTTAAGGAGCTCGGATCTGCACCTACTTGTAGATTAACTTTTGGTATAATTTTAGATCAGACCTACAGTCTTGTGGATAGTTGAGAGGCTTGGATTAAAAGTGACAATTGTGGAAGCTCATGAATAGTCTCAACCAGTGAGAAGTGACACTTGTACAACCCTTATTTGTGACAGGAAGTGAACAGGTTTTGTAGGCTAGCTTTAGTGCTCAGTTACTCCTGTAGCGACAATCACCTTGGTGGAAGGATTAGTAAGGACACTCAATTGTAGTATCTCATACTAGGAACTGTGGTGCTCAATTGTGGAGGGCTCGTACAGATACCCTTTGGATTTAACTCAATGATAGTAATCTTGAAAGAAGACTCAAAAGTGTTGCTTTGAAGAAGCTCAGATTATAGTAGTAGCATTTAGAAGTATCACATTTTTTGGGCCTGTTTTGAGGAAAGAATTATAACAGTGGTTTTTGGCATCATATTTCAAGTAGTGTTTAAAAACAGAGTATACCTTTTTTAAGGCTTTTTCAAGTCTTGTTAAAGGAGTATTGATGGCTTAAGAAGTCTAGAGCATCTCTAGTATTGTTGAATATCCCTTGAAGTCTAAGGTGAAAATCTTGTGAAGACTTGTGAAGCTTTGTTGACTTGTGAAGAATTCTTGAAGATTTGGAGCATACGTTGGAGAAGCTTTCATTTCTTGGGGAAACTTGTTGAAGAAACCTTGAGGCATTACTGAAAAACTTTTGAACACATCTTGAAGCTTATTGGAGACCATGATGCATTACTGAATTCATCATGAGGCAACCTTGAAGAAGCTTGTTTGGGTGAAATGAAGAGTTGTTGTGAAAGCTTCTGAGAAGACAAAGTTTCCATTGATGATCTAAGTTCCTCGAAGATTGATTGAAGGCATTGTTAAAGGTGAAAAATTTGTCAGGGATGGTTGCAAAATATATAGGGAGCCTTGAAGAAATATTGAATCCATATTGAATAATTGAAGTCGTGGGTTTGAGCCTTAGAGGAAAGGAGTCCTAAGAATACCAGGTTGGATCCTGTACCAGAGAGAGGGTTGGAGCCCTAGATGTTGGGGACTCATAGATACAAGGTTGGATCCTCGTTATATCTGACTAATAAAATTATATATTCTACATTGCTCATTTTGTGTTCTAATTATAAGTGATCTTAAGCGGTAAAGTAACAATTGGAAAAGAAATATTGATTCACCCCCTCTCACTATTTCCAAAAATTGGTATCAGAATCAGTACCTTCACTCAAAGCCTAACAGCTTGAAGGAAGATCCTTAGAGCACAAATGGAAAATACAAGGAAGAAATCCCCTAGCCCTTCTAAATATGTCTCTTCTTCAACCATGAAAGGAGAAGATAATCAAATTGGGAAAGCTCCATTGTTCAATGGAAACTTTGATATATGGAAGGCGTGAATGAAGAACTGGATCAATGTTTTGAAATATGGGAATCAGTGATTACTGAAATCACGATGGAAGAAGAATCCAAGAAATATAATGCAAGAGCGATAAAACCAATCTTGAGTGGGCTACCACATCCTATAGAGACCAAAATGGAAAAATGTTCTTCAAAAAAAGTTGTGTGGGACAAACTTCAAAATCTTCACTCAAAAGGAGCATTGACCATGACCTCTAGTCAAGAAGATGATGGAAAGCAAGAAGGAAATCCATAACCCATTAAGGAAGATGAAAATAAAGGTGAAGGCATCAAGACCAAGGAAGACCTAGAAGTTGAAGAAAATTAAGAAGACTTAACATAAGATTTCAAGACAAAGCTTGTAGTTTCCCTAGAAGATATTAGAAGTTTTAAAAAAGAAAAATTAGGAGCTCAAGAAGAAAACACAAGATGGTGACCATGACCTTGATAAGACACAGAAGGAAGTTTACATTTTCAAGCTTCAAGTATAAGAAAGAGAAAAGGAACTCACCAAGCTTAAGGAGGAAATTCATCAAAACAAGAATAGGCATCGTGAAGAAGTCATATCCATGATGACAAATCATTTGGATAAAGCAAAGAAAATGGAAGACACGTTTTCAAGCCATCTTGAACAAAGGCACGAGGAATTGAAAAAAATTGAAGCAAAAATTGGTCAATACAAGGAATAGGTCTCCTCCCTTAAATCTAAACTAGAAGAAGCAAAGAAAGAAGCACAAGGAGATAAAAAGGTGAATTAAGTTTTGAGCCTACTAGAATAAAAGGATGAAGACATCACCAAATTAAAATCAGATATCACCTCACTTAAGGAAAAATCATGTGAAGCAACAAGAATGAAGGAATAAATGGAGAACTATCTAGAAAATAAGGATTAAGAATGCAAGATGATGAAGGAAGAAATTGATCTCCTAAAGAAATAATTTGATCGTCTGAACAAGAGTCTAAATAGATCTCAAACCCTAGATGACATCCTAAGTCATGAAATATCTCATCTTGATAAATCAGGTCTTGGTTATGCAGGTGAACCCTCAAACAGAAATGATGCAAAACCAATACTTCAAACAACAAGGATGTGGAGAAGCTTGGAAGAAATATTGATACCCCCAGTTCCAGTAAAATCAAGGAGAATAGTCAAGATGACATTGGAAAAAACCTTAATCCAATAAGATATGCAGATGGTGTCAAGAATGCAAGAGGCAATATATTTGATCAAAGGATCCAAAGATAGAATGACTTTCGAATTACATCACGACAATATCCATCCTCTAGGTACCAAAGGATATTTTTTCGTTATTGTAATTCTTGTACAAATTTTGGGCTGATGGATTGTAGGGCATACCACAAGGACAAATATAATGATCACTATCAAATTCTTGGAAGAAACTTTGAAAGAAGAAGTCATGATTCCTCATTCATGAACAAGATGGAGTGCTTCAAATGTCACAACAATGGACATATGGCTCGTGGTTGTAACTTGATTTGGGTCCTTAAACAAGCTAAAACCATGACTACTAAGATAGAAAGGAAAGTTGCACAAGTATGGAGAAGAAAGAAAATTGGATCAGAAATCCTCCTGAACAATAAAGGCATCAACTTATGTTGTGGATCTAATGAGTACATCTTTGGAAGATGTGATATTCCAAGGTTTGGTGATAAAATTATGCCAAAAGGAAGACCATGCATATTGGGAGCTTGTGATTCTTGACTATTCTTGCAGAAGCTATCTGTAAAGGGCCATATGAAACCCTTGATGAGTCTCACATGGACAATCATCTCTTGATAGATCATCTCTCAGAGCAATTCCATTGAATAAAATCATGATATTGTGTCATCACTACACATCAATTATTCAATATGTCTATCACTTGATTACAAGGCAGCAATCTTTCTGTCTTGAGCAAAAAGAAGAGCTAGAAGAGTTTATTTAGGCAGGGGGAGTTGGTTCATCATCTACCTCATCCATTTTCATGAAGGAATGAAAAATATTAGGGGGGGGGAATTTGATTAAATAAGAGCACCATGACAGGGGCGCAACATATATATCATGAAGAATTATCATTGATGAAGAAAATAAGATGAAGCAGCTTGATATGGGGAGTACTTGGGCACCCCATTTTCCATTGATGTCAAAGGGGGAGAAATTTTTGAAAGGGAAAGAATATTTTCATCAATGGAAAAGGAGAAGTCTGTTGGTCAAAGTTGTCATTGATGTCAATATGGCATTGTTGGAGATGGAAAATATTCTTGTGATGCATGAATTACCCTTTTGTGATGTTTTCCTAGCCTAATGTAAACCCTAGGAGAAAACCCTAAGCATGAAGATGATGCATATTCAAGTCACATGATGCATATATTCCTTAGCTACAGTTATATCCCTATCTATATGATGACAAGCTCTAGATTATTGATGCCTAATTTTCATCATGAAGCCCTTGCATTGTCCTAAATTCTTGGCAAATAAGATGATTCCCATGAAAATATATTGAAAAGGAACCCTAACCTTATTGAATGATCCTAATGATGCAATAAGCCCTAATCCTAATAGGTCCATTCCATCAATGTCAATCCTTAAAGGATTCTTTACCTTGAACACCAAAAACATATATACATAAAATACTAAAGGCTACAATGAATAAAATAATTATGACAGTTCACAAAATATGATTTTATGGATGGAAAAATGACCTCATTTAAAGGTGGAATTGGAATAGGCTTGAAAATGATTTTTTCATCTTTCCAACGAATTATTACTTGTCTTCTAACTCCTCTTAGATTGAGAGAAATCGATTTTACAAGTTGGAAAATGATAATTTCTGGACCTAGACGACATGAGCTTACTTGTGCAAGTCGACCTCACCTCCAAGGGACACATCTATTCATTAAAGATCAAAACCAGTATAAATATGAGTCTGAACTCCTCATTCCAACCATAATTTTTTGGTGAATATTTTAGAGATAAGGCACAGAAGACAAAAATAAAAGAAGGTCGAGGAGAGAAGATTATTTTGGGTAAATACTTTAAGTTTTATGTGTTGGGATACTTTGCAAGACCTTAGACATGTGCAATACTTAACATGTAGAGGGTCATTCTTGTGGTCATATGCCTCAGACCTGTGACACTAACCATCAACACCTCGGACTGCTAGATTAGAAGCCCCGACAACCTCCTGAAAATTTCCAGACCTGTGGAAGATGCATCCTTGTGAATTAAGCTCAGATTAGAACATGAAATTGGATAAGGCTATAGGCCTAAGGTAACTTGATCTTGTATTTTGATTTTTGGCTAGGATCAGCCCTGCAAGTGCCTCGAACCAGTGTGAAATTTCATCCGTGGTGGTGCCACAAAATTGTGACATACCCAGATTGGGACAGTCACTATGGAGGCTCAGATTTGACTTAGTGTAGACTTCAAGAAGAGTAGAACAATCAATTAAGGAGCTCAGATTTGCCCCTATTTGTAGCATAACTTGTGGTTTCATTTTAGATAGGACCTATAATCTTGTGGATAGTTGATAGGCTCGGATTAACAACGACAATGTTAGGTCCCTATATTACTAGTATAGTCCCTTATTGTTGTTAGTGTAACCCCCTTATTGTTATTATTGTACTCCTGTAACCCCCATATTGTTATTATTATGCCCTTAAATTATTATTGTTAGGTCGGCTAGGATTACATTGTGGCCCCACTAGGACTACAATGTGGCCCCATGGACTCCTATATATAGAAAGGAGGTTTTGTAGTTTGTATCATCCAAGAATTGTTCATTCATGTAATGTATTGGAGGTTTCCCCCTCGAAGTGGCTTATTTATAAGGAGTTGATATCTCTTTTCTTCTATTTTTGGCGCTGGTTTCACAACATTAGGTATCAGAGGCTTTGAGATTCTAGGGTTTCATTGCTCAAAACAGGTCATCATGGAATTTTCGCTATAACTATTTTTCTACGAAGGTTCAGAATCTGAAATTTTTAGAGTGCGAAGCCAAAATCCTGAGGAACATCGTCACAAAATTTTAGAGCTTGGTTGGCAATATTTTCGGAGATATGATCTGTGCAAGTTAGTTCATTTTGCAGGCTCCTGAATTTAACCTACACAGGTCATCGTGGTATTTTCGTAATAAATTTTTTTTCTACGAAGGTTCATAAGCTGAAATGTTTAGAGTGCGATACCGAAATCCTAAGGAACATCTTCGCAAAATTTCAGATATTGGTGCGCAATATTTTCAGAGATATGATCTGTGGAAGTTAGGGCTTTTTTAGGCTTCTGAATTTCATCTCAAAGAGGTGATCGTGGGAAAATTTTCATAGCTCTCTCTCTCTGAGGATCGGATTGGAATGTTGTAAAAAGTGGCCATAAGGACACTGACTGTAGTTTTCAGTCTATCAATTTCAGAGCCAAAGGAGGAAACAGTGACACGTGGCAAGTCGTACAAGTTCACTCTACTGAACCAGTCCAAAATTAGGTCATTGTGGGAGATTGGACATAACTTTGCCTTGAAGAATCCAAATCAGATCAGACCTATGGAATTTGAAATAAAATTTAGAGGGATACTAGAGGGTTGAATTTCAGATATTGAGGATCCACAATTATATAGATAATCCAATTTCAATTTCGAGCTCCTCAAAAGCAAGTAAAAGGTGTGTATTTTGTTTTCCAAAATGCATAAGTCTTGTTTGAAGAATCAAGTTGAATTGATTCCAAGGCCATATTGTAGAATAGATATCAGTATTGGATTCTAAAATGGCCCCTAAAAAGAATTCAACACCCATTAAGCCTTTATAAGGCTCTACTATGACTCATGAAGATGAAGAATGGCAACATGACATATCAAAATTACAAGAGCAAGTGCAACAAATTTCACTCTCGCAAAGAACAACAAAAAATGAAATGGAAGTTTTGAAGAAAGGCATGGAAACTAAGATGGATGGTTTGAAGAAAGGCATGGAAGCTAATATGAATGGTTTGGAAGCTAATATGGATGGCATGGAACTGGGCATGGAAGCTAAGATGTCTGATGACATGGAAGCTAAGATCGATGAAAAAATGAAAGACAACATGGAAAACATGAAGAAGGATCTAAAAGTAGACATCGAAGGTTTGGCAAAGTTGATACAATAAATGTTTCCTAATAGTGAAAAGATAGTAGAGGAAACTCATGATGAGAAAAAAATAAATGTTAATCGTGATTTCATAAACTCTACTATTGGAGGGAAGAACCACCATATTCCAAAAATGCATATGAGGAAGTTTGATGGAAAGGATCCTGTAACATGGCTACTACAAATGGAGCAATATTTTGATCTCAATAATTTTCAAAACACACAAAAGGTACGCATTGCAACTTCATATTTATAACAAAATACATTTGTATGGTATCGATGGCTTTGCTCCTGTAAAAAAATTGTCACTTGGTCAATTTTTACGGAGGAAATGATAGCACATTATGAGGATACGAAGAGCAACACCTTCTTTAGCCAATTGATAAATCTCAAAAAAAAAGGGTTTAGTGGGGGAGCACATTGAGGAATTCCAAAAATTGAATATAAGGGTAACTGATATTTCAGAGGAACACAGGATTGATCTCTTCATAGGTACTTTAAAGGATAACATCCAACATGAAGTTCGCGTTTTGGAACCTGATTCATTGGAGAAGGCATTCAGGTTGGCAATAAAAATTGAATGTAAAATTATGGCGACAAGGAAGCCTACCACTCACTTCTATAAAGAAGGAAGTGTTGCTACGCCTAGATTTCCACAACCTACAAAGTTGACACCACAACAATTGGAAGAAAAAAGAGCAAAAGGGCTTTGCTACAGTTGTGATAGAAAATACACTAAAGGTCATAAGTGTGCTGAGAAGAAATTATTTTACATAGATTGTGAAGAGGAAGAAGAAAATGAACAAGAATCTTCAAAAGAAGAGGATATACACCACCAACCAACCCTAGAAGAGGAAGAAATGAGTCCGACCATATCGTGTAATGCATTGGCAGGAATTACCACTCCTCAAACTCTCAAGATAGAAGGACATATCAAGAAGAAAAGGTAATAGTGTTGATTGATTCAGGTAGCACCCATAATTTTATTCATTGTAAGGTAGCCAAGGAATTAAATTGTTTCCTATACCCAGCACCAGAATGTCAAGTGATGGTTGCAAATGGAGGAACTATAAATTTCTCTGGAAAATGCCATAATATTAAGATAACCATGGGGGAATATGTATTGACTAGTCCAATGCTTTCCATTCCTATGGGAGGTGCTGATGTTGTACTAGGAGTACAATGGTTACAATCTTTGGGGACGGTAGCTTTTAATTTTCAAGAACTTTTCTTGAAATTTTTTTCAGAAGGAAAGGAATTTGAATTACGGGGTATTGCGGGGAAGCCAGGAAGGATAATAAGCTCTAATGTCATGACAAAGCTTCTAAAGAAAGAACAGCGAGGCGTAATTGCACAATTATGCTCGCTAGAAGTTCCAACATCAAAATCATCTATTTCTGCAGATCTCCAACAAGTCTTGGACAATCATTCCAAGGTGTTTGAAACTCCCAAAGGACTCCCACCTATTCGTGATCATGATCATGCTATTCATTTGATTCCAAGAAGTGTTACTCCAAACATCAGGCCTTATAGATATCCTTACTTCCAAAAGAGCGAAATTGAACGTATGATTGCAGAAATGTTAGAGGCGGGTATAATTCAACCTAGTCAAAGTTCTTTCTCTGCTCCTGTAGTATTGGTACACAAGAAGGATGGATCATGGTGCATGTGTCCGAATTATAGGGAGCTCAATAAGCTCACCATTAAAGATAAATTTCCCATTCATGTGATTGATGAATTATTGGATGAATTACATGGAGCAATTTATTTTACCAAGTTGGATCTTCGTTCGGGATATCATCAAATTAGAATGAAGACTGAAGATATTCCAAAAACAGCATTTCGAACTCATGAGGGTCATTATGAATTTTTGGTCATGCCTTTTGCCTTACCAATGCACCTTCTACATTTCAAGGGTTGATGAATTCCATTTTCAAACCCTTCCTTAGAAAATTTGTGCTAGTATTTTTTGATGATATACTAATCTACAGCAGGTCTTGGAAGGATCGTGTTCAACATGTTGACAGGGTGCTCAAACTATTGGAGGAGAAACAATTATATGCAAAAACATCCAAATGTTTCTTTGGAGTACAAGAGGTGGAATATCTGGGTCATATTGTATCTCATGAGGGTGTTAAGGTAGACCATAACAAAATTAAAGCCATTAAGGAATGGAAAGTCCCCACAACCATAAAGCAGTTGCGAGGATTTCTCGGGTTAACAGGGTATTATCGCAAGTTTGTTAAGAATTATGGGAGAATAGCAGCACCTCTAACAACATTATTGAAGAAAGATGCATTTTCATGGACTCCTGAAGCAACTAAGGCCTTGAACATCTTAAAGAAGCAATGTGCCTAGCACCGGTCCTAGCTACGCCAGACTTCACAAAAACCTTTATTGTGGAATGTGATGCCTCAGGAAATGGAATTGGTGCAGTTTTAATGCAGGAAGGAAGACCCATTGCTTTTGAAAGTCGTCCAATCAAAGGAAAGTATTTGCAGAAACCTATTTATGAGAAGGAAATGTTAGCAATACTGCATGCACTAAAGAAATGGCGAACTTACCTAATGGGAAGACACTTCAAGGTAAAAACTGATCATGATAGTCTTAAACACTTTTTGGAACAAAGACTATCTTCAGAAGAGCAGCAAAAATGGGTCACAGATATGTTGGGTTATGACTTTGAAATAATCTATAAAAAAGGGAATCTAAATGTTGTTGCATATGCACTCTCAAGAAAGAATGAAGAGGTGGAAGCATTTCTTTGTGCCATATCTATTATCCAACCAGATTGGATAACCGAAGCAAGGGATGAATGGAAAAAGGACGAAGAAGTGTGGACACTCATTCAAAAGTTGCAGTAAGATCCTAGTACATCTGATACATTTAGTTGGAAAAATGATTAATTATGGTACAAAGATCGCTTATATATTTGTAATAATTCCCAACTAAAACAAATGATTATTTTGGAATTGCACACTTCTCCTTTAGGAGGACACTCGGGATTTTTAAAAACATACCACAGGGTGAAGAAGGAATTTTTTTGGGATGGCCTTAAATCTGATATTCAAAAGTTTGTAGCGGAATGTTTGGTTTGCCAGTAGAATAAATTTGAGACAATTAAGACCCTGGGTCTTCTACAACCTTTATCCATTCCAAGTCAACATTGGGAGGAAATTTCAATGGATTTTATCACAGGTTTACCTAAGTCCGAAGGAAAGAGTGCCATCATGGTGGTAGTTGATAGACTTACCAAGTATGCACACTTTTGTGCATTATCTCATCTATTTAAAGCAAGTACAGTTGTTACTACATTTATGGACACAATTCAAAAGCTACATGGAAACCTAAGGGTTCTTGTGAGCGACAGAGATCCCATTTTTACAGGAAATTTTTGGACAGAGTTATTTTCTTGTTTGGGTACTCAATTAGCTCATAGCTCATCTTATCATCCTCAATCTGATGGTCAAACTGAGATAGTAAATAAATGTTTGGAAGGATATCTTCGTTGTTTTGTATCTGATAAACAAATACAATGGGTCAAGTGGTTACCTCTCACTGAATGGTGGTATAACACTTCCTTCCATACTGCAGCAAAAATGACCCCATTTATGGCACTTTATGGATATCATCCACCGTCCATCACATCATCTTTAAGAGAAAATTCAAAGGTTCAAGCAGTGGAAGATCACATTGAGCATCAAAAAGAAGTTCTCAAACTCTTAAAGGATAACCTGAATTCGGCACAAAATCAAATGAAACAACAGGCAGATCAACATTGCAGCGAGAGAATGTAGGAGACTGGGTATTTTTACGGCTACAACTATACAAAAAAATGTCCCTCAAGCAAGCTAAGAAGAATAAAAAATTATTGCCAAAGTACTATGGTCCTTACAAGGTGTTGCAAAAGATTGGTACTATGGCATACAAATTGGAGCTTCCTGCATCTTCATGGGTGCATCCAGTTTTCCATGTTTCATGCTTAAAGAAGGTTATAGGTGAAAATATTCATGTTCAAACAATATTGCCAGAACTTGATTAGGAAGGAAAAATCATATTGGAACCTGAAGCAGTCACGGAAACAAGAACTCGACAGCTACGAAATTGATCAATTTCAGAGTATCTAATCAAGTGGAAGAACTTACCCACTGAAGATTCTACATGGGAGGATGAGAATTTTATACAGAAGCACCCAGAGCTATTCAAGCATTGAGGACAACACTTTTTTGAAGAAGAGGGGCATGTTAGATCCCTATATTACTAGTATAGTCCCTTATTGTTGTTAGTGTAACCCCCTTATTGCTATTATTGTACTCTTGTAACCCCCATATTGTTATTATTATGCCCTTAAATTATTATTGTTAGGTTGACTAAGATTACATTGTGGCCCCACTAGGATTACAATGTGGCCCCATGGACTCCTATATATATAAAGAAGGTTTTTTTATTTGTATCATCCAATAATTGTTCATTCATATTGGAGGTTTCCCCCTCGAAGTGGCTTATTTATAAGGCATTGATATCTCTTTTCTTCTATTTTTGGAGCTGGTTTCACAACAGACAATTGTGGAAGCTCGTGAACGATGACACTTGTACAGCTCGGATTTGTTGACAGGCAGTGCAAAAGTTTTGGAGACTAGCTTTAGTGCTCGGTCATTCCTGTAGTGACAGTCACCTCGGTGGAAGGATTAGTAAGGGGACTCAATTGTAGTATCTCGGACTAGGAACTGTGGTGCTCCATTGTGGAGGGCTCGGACAGACATCCTTTGGATTTAACTCAAGCACAGTCATCTTGAAAGAAGGCTCAGACTTGTTTCTTTGAAGAAGCTCAAATTACAGTAGTAGCATTTAGAAGTATCACATTCTTTGGATCTATTTGGAGGAAAGAATTATAACAGTGGTTTTAGGCACCATATTTGGAGTAGTGTTTGAAAAAATTATATACCTTTTTGAAGGCTTTGTCAAGTTTTTCTAGAGCATTGATGACTTAAGGAGTCTGGAGCATCTCTAGTATTGTTGAAGATACCTTAAAGTCTAATGTGTAGATCTTGTGAAGATTTGTTGACTTGTGAAGCATTCTTGAATATTTAGAGCATATCCTGTAGAACCTTTCATTTCTTGGGGAAACTTGTCGAAGACCCATTTAGGAATTACTAACAATATTGTGAACACATATTGAAGCTTATTGGAGACCACGATGCATTGTTGAAGTCATCATGAGGTAAACTTGGAGAAGTTTCTTTGGTGAAATGAAGAGTTGTGGTGACAGCTTCTGAGAGGACAAAGTTGTCATTGATAATCTAAGTGCCTTGAAGATTGATTGAAGGCATTGTTAAAGGTGAATATTTTTTCAAGGATGGGTTCAAAAGATATAGGGAGCCTTGAAGAACTATTGAATCCATATTGAAGAATTGAAGTCGTGGGTTGGATCCCTAGAGGATAGGAGTCCTCAAGAAGACCAAGTTGGAGCATGTACCAGAGAGAGGGTAAGAGCCCTAGAGGTTGGAGCCTCATAAAGACAAGGTTGGATACTTGGGGAAGATCGGGTTGGAGCCCTAGAGGTCAGAGCCTCGTGAAGTCCAATTCGATGCTTGGAAAAGTACAGGTTGAGCCTGGTAGGATTGAAGATTGGTGTCTTCATCTAGGGTTGGAGCCCTACACATTATTGTATTGAATTTATTGTAAATAAGGATTGAAGTCCTCATTATATCTGACTAACAAAATTATTTATTCTACATTGTTCATTTTGTGTTCTAATTATAAGTGAACTTAACTGGTAAAGTAACAATTGGAAAATAAATATTGATTCACCCCCCCCCCCCCCCTTCAGTATTTCCAACAATTGGTATCAGAGCTGGTACCTTCACTCAAAGCCTAACAACTTGAAGGTAGATCCTTAGAACACAGATGGCAAAGCCAAGGAAGAAAGCCTCCAATCCTTCTAAATTTGTCTCTTCTTCAACCATGAAAGCGGAAGATAATCAAATTGGGAAAGATCCATTCTTCAATGGAAACTTTGATATATGGAAGGAAAGAACGAAGAATTTTTTAATGGCTCAAGGTTTTTAAGTCTAGTAAACAATGATTACTAAAATCATGATAGAAGAAGAATCCAAGCAATATATTGCAAGAGCGATAAAAGAAATCTTGAGTGGGCTACCAGATCCTATAAAGACCAAACTGGAAAAATGTTCTTCAACAAAAGATATGTGGGACAAACTTCAAAATATTCACTCAAAAGGATCATTGATCATGACCTCTAGTCAAGAAGATGATGGAAATCAAGAAGGAAATCAAAAACCCATTAAGAAAGCTGAAAATAAGAGTGAAGACATCAAGACCAAGGAAGACCTAGAAGATGAAGAAAATGAAGAAGACTTCACAGAATATTTCAAGACAAAACTTGTAGCTTCCCTAGAAGAGATTAGCAGTTTGAAAAAGGAAAATGAGGAGCTCAAGAAGCAAGCACAATATGGTGACTATGACCTTGACAAGACAAGGAATGAAGTTGACATTTTCAAGCTTCAAGTACAAGAACGAAATGAGGAACTCATCAAGCTTAAGGAGGAACTTCAACAAAATAAGAAAAGGCATCATGAAGAAGTCATATCCATGACAAATCAATTGGATAAAGCAACGAAAAGGGAAGACACTTTATCAAGACATATTGAACAATGACACGAGGACTTGAGAAAACTTGAAGCAAAAATTGGTCAATACAAGGAAGAGGTCTCCTCCCTTAAATCTCAACTAGAAGAAGCAAAAAAACAAGCACAAGGAGATGAAAATGTGATGGAAGTTTTGACCCTCCTAGAAGGACAAGTCAATTAAGCAAAAAAGGAAATAAATTCCATGATATGCCAACTAGAAGAAAAGGATGAAAACATCACCAAATTAAAATTAGATATCACCTCACTTAAGGAAAAATCATGTGAAGCAACGAGAATGAAGGAAGAAATGGAGAACCATCTAGCCAACAAGGATGAAGAATGCAACATGATGAAAGAATAAATTGATCTCCTAAAGAAATAATTTGATCATCTGAACAAGAGTCTAAAGAGATCTAAACATTAGAGAAAATTCCCGCCTAAAAGTGGCCTCCTAAGGAAAAATAATAAAATAATAGTTAAAATAATAAAATAAGAGCTAAGAATTTTTGGGGGAAAAGAAGAAAACTAGTTTTTTTAACTGTATTTTTGGCTTATCTCGTTATAGGTTTACTCAAATTTCAAGTGTAGACACTCGTTGGATGCGGAATTAAATTCCACGTCCAACGAGTACCCATTATGCATACTTTTGAGAAGAGCCACATTGATAAAAATAAAAATGTTTTCAACGCATTTTTTTAATGTATATGTGATTTTTATCAATGTGGGTCTTATCAAAAGTATGCATAATGGGTACTCATTGGATGTGGAATTTAATTCTACATCCAACAAGTGTCTACACTTGAAATTTGAGTAAACCTATAAGGAGATAGGCCAAAAATAAAATTATTTGTTTTCTTCTTTTCCCTCCAAAATATTTGCATGTACCCCTTTTTAAATTTGAATGATTTTGATTGGTTTACAAATTATGACATGGAAAATACATGAAATTTTCTTGGGAACTTTTAAGCTTAAATTTCCTCTAATGGCCCTATATGAAATCCTAATTCATCAAATATCTCATCTTGATAAATGAGGTTTTGGTTATGCAGGTGAACCCTCAAACAGAAATGATGCAAACCATAATACTTCAAAAAACAAGGATGTGGAGAAGCTAGGAAGAAATATCGATGCCCCCAGTTCCAGCAAAATCAAGATGGTGTCAAGAATGCAAGAGGCAATGTATTTGATGAAAGGATCCCAAGACAGAATGACTTTAGAAGTACATCAAGGCAATCTCCATCCTCCATGTACCAAATTGTATTTTTTGGGTATTGTTATTCTTGTACAAATTTTGGGCACATGGCAAAGGATTGTAGGGCATACCACAAGGAAAAATATAATGGTCCCTATCAGCTCCCTAGAAGTAAGTTTGCAAGAAGAAGTCATGATTCCTCATGCATGAACAAGATGGAGTGCTTCAAATGTCATAACATTGGACATATGGCTCGTGATTGTAACTTGACTTGCGTCCCTAATTGGATCAGAAAGCCTCTTGAACACTCGAGGCATCAACTCATGTTGTTGATCTAATGGGTACGTCTTTGGCAGATGTGATATTCCAAGATTTGATGATAAAATTTTGCCAAAAAGGAGACCATGCATATTGGGAGCTTGTGATTCTTGACTATTCCTGCACAAGTTTTCCGTAAATGGCCCTATGAAACCCTTGATGAGTCTCACATAGAAAATCATATCTTGATAGATCATCTCTCAGAGCAATTCCATTGAAGAAAATCATGATATTGTGTCCTCACTACACATCCATTATTGAAGATGTCTTCCACCTGATCATAAGGCAACAATCTTCCTTGTCTTGAGCAAGAATAAAGTTAGAGGAGTTTATGCAGGCAGGGGGAGTTGGTTGATCATCTACCTCATCCATTTTCATGAAATCATGCAAAGGCTTAGGGGGGGGATTTAATTAAAGAAGAGCACCATGAGAGGGGAAGCAACATATATATCATGAAGAGCTATCATTAATGAAGAAAATACGATGAATCAACATGTCAAGGAGCAGCTTGATTGGGGGATTACTTGGGTACCCCATTTGCCATTGATGTTAAAAGGGGAGAAATTGTTGAAAGGGAAAGAATATTTCCATCAATGACAAAGGGGGAGATTGTTGGTCAAAGTTATCATTGATGTCAATATGGCATTGTTGGATATAAAAAATATTCTTGTGATGCATGAATTACCCTTTTGTGTTGTTTCCCTAACCTAATGCAAACCCTAGGAGAAAACCCTAAGCACGAAGATGATGCATATTCAAGTCAAATGATGCATATAATCCCTAGCTACATTTATATCCCTATCTATATGATGACAAGCTCTAGATTATTGATGCCTAATGTTCATCATGAAGCCCTTGCATTGTCCTAAATTCTTGGCAAATAAGATGATGCCCATGAAGACATATTGAAAAGGCACCCTAGCCTTATTGAATGATGTTCATGATGTTGGAAACCCTGATCCTAATAGGTCTATTCCATTAATGTCGAGCCTTAAAGGATCCTTTACCTTGAATGCCAAAAACATATAGACAAAATACTAAAGGCTATAATGAATAAAATAATTATGACAGTTCACGAAATATAATTTTATGGATAGAAAAATGACCTCATTTAACGGTGGAATTGGCATAGGATTGAATAGTACTTTTTACTATTTACAACGAGGTATTACTTCTCTTCTAATTCCTCCTATATTGAGAGAAATCGAGTTTACAAGTTGGAAAATGATAATTTCTGGACCTAGCCAACATGAGCGTACTTGTGCAAGTCGGCCTCACCTCTAAGAGACACGTCTATTAATTAAAGATCAAAACCAGTATAAATATGAGTCTGGAATCCTCATTCCAACCATCAATTTTTGGTGAATATTTCAAAGATAAGGCACAAAACACAGAAAGAAAAGAATTCCGAGGAGAGAAGATTATTTTGTGCAAATACTTCAAGTTTTTTTGTGTTGGGATACCTTGCAAGACCTTGGACCTGTGTAATACTTAACTTATAGAGGGTCAGTCTTGTGGTCATATGCCTCGGGCCTGTGACACCAACCATCAGCACATCGGACCACCTTATTAGAAGCTCAAACAGCCTCCTGAAAAGTTTCGGACCTATGGAAGATTGCAGCCTTGTGAATTAAGCTCAGATTAGAACCTGAAATCGGATAAGACAACAGACCTAAGGTAACTTTTTCTCAAACTATCATTTGTTGCTACGATAATCCCTACAAGTGCCTCAGACCTGTGGGAAATTTCCCCTGTGTTGGTGCCACAAAATTGTGACATATCACAGATTGGGATAGTCACCATGGAGGCTCATATTGGACTTGGTGCTCAAGACAAGTAGAACAATCACTTAAGGAGCTCAGATATACACCTACCTATATCTTACCAAAAGCCATGTGGATAGTTGAGAGGCTCAGATTAATAGTGACAATTGTGGAAGCTTGTGAACAATCTCAACCAGCGAACAGTTACACTTGTACAGCTCAAATTTGTGACAGGGAGTGAACAAGTTTTGGAGGTTAGTTTTAGTACTCGGATGGTCCTGTAGTGACAGTCACCTCAGTGGAAGGATTAGTGAGTCTCAATTGTAGTATCTCAAGCTAGGAACTGTGGTGTTCAATTGTGGAGGGCTCAGACAGCCATCCTTTGGAGTTAACTTAAGGACAGTCATCTGGAAAGAAGGCTCAGACTTGTTGCTTTGGAGAAGCTCAAATTACAGTATTAGCATTTAGAAGTATCACATTCTTTGGACCTATTTGGGGGAAAGAATTATAACAATGGTTTTTGGCATCATATTTGTAGTGTTTGAAAACATTGTAGACATTTTTGAAGGCTCTGTCAAGCCTTGTTAAAGGAGCATTGATGACTTAAGAAGTTTGGAGCATCTCTAGTATTGTTGAAGATCCCTTAAAGTGTAATGTGCAGATCTTCTGAAGACTTGTTAAGATTTGTTGACTTGTGAAGCATTCTTGAAGATTTGGAGCATACCTTGTGTTAGTGTCAGTTTAGTCATAATGCCATCAGTGATCAAAACTGCTCTTTTCCATTTGCATATTAGGAGTCTCATACCGAATAAATTTCAGCATTCTGCTAGGTCATCGATTCATTGATGGTAGTAATTTTTTATCAGTTTTCCCTCATGAGGTACTTGTTGATTCTCCTCTGTATGGTCTTCAGTCATTAGTCACTTTCATTCACAAAAACATGTCATTAGGTCATAGGATGGGTCTCATTAGTTTCTAGGGTCTCACCATGGTCAAATTAATGAATCAAATGTCAATAAATGTTAGCAAGGTCATGAGGAAGTCAATAAACTCAAAGTCACATCACCTAGAAGATCAAAGATATATTCTATTCAGTTTGATGTAATTTTCACCTCAAACCCATGTTTTGAGGTGAAAACATGATATTTTTCCTTTATTATTATTCATCATATGTAATAAGTCACAATTCAGAAAGCTGCCATCTCTACAAAGTCATCTCCCTGCCTTTAGAGAAGTTTTCCGCAGCATGATCAGCATCAAATCACCTTCCAAGAAGATCCATCAGAAAGAGCCCGAAAAGAGCTTTCCAACGGTATACTACACTCTCAAAACCAACTTCTCGATTCAAATTTATGCTTAAGTGAAGTAAAATTCCCTATATCTTCAAATAAACCCTATTTCCCATTTTTCCCTTAAAACTTTATGTTCAAAATTTTAATATTTTCCTTATAAAAATTCCTTTTCCTCTCTTTGATCATCAAATTGCATTATAAAATTATTAAACTACAAATTCAATTTATACATAAAACCACTTCCCCTCCATACCTATTAAAAACTTAATAATAAAGTTCAAAGTTTATTACTAAGACCCCCCGCCGTTCCCAAACCACTTCCCCTCCATGATTTTGAAACATTATAACATAAAACGAACTTATATTAAAAACCCGCCGCCTTAAGTCATTTCTCGGATCGCATCGCATATCAACACAAGCGCCCTGATTGACCCATCGTTCAAAAACTCCGATGCGATTGTGACTTCCGATGGCCTACCCCCGATGGCCAAATCTCCGATTAACATCCCCACCGTCAATCTTACCATTTGATCCGACAACTCACAACCGATCGGAGCATTCTCATCGGCACTTCCCAAAGCCCTTCCCCGATCACAAAATCCCGACCATTCCACAGCCGTTGATTGCCCCACTTCATCCGACAGCCCACAGCGATCATGCCCCAATCGCGTCGGCATTATTACATATGTTATACCCCGCTCCCCTCCGATCCCGATCCCGATTGACCCGCGGGCCCACCATAAATCCTCCACCCATTTATAATTAAAGGGCCCTTTTTCCTTTGTAAATAATAAACTGTGTTTTATTATGTTTATATGAAGTATTCTCCATCGCATCGACAAAGTCTCATTGTGCGACACACCCACCCTGGTCCTTCCGATTCCGATTGCGATGGCACCGCCGATTATTATATTACAACTATTTTATTATATTATATCCCTTCGCCCCGTCCATTCCGATTGCGATTTTAAATATGGTTCCCACCTCCTTTCCCTTCCCTTCTCTCATTCCAAAATTGGTTTCCCTTCACAAAAGGCATAATTTCATTTCAGTTTTATTTTGAACAACATTTTATTTAAAAAGTCAGTTTTCTCCAAACAAATAAAGGAAATCAAAGCGATAGTCAAAGGCCGAGACCTAAAATAAGCAAAGATTGTTACAACAGCAGAAAAGTAGGAAATCTTCTTTCGGATTGCCTATTTTTCCTTCATACAACATAACAGCAAAATCTCCAAGTGGTCAAATGTAATGTTGTCCCTTATTTTCAAGGGCAGGTTGTTGTTTTTCTCTTTGCCATATTCAGATTTCAGTTTCTTGAGCTGTTAGAATAGCTCCTTTTTCAGTGGATCTGTGTTCCCAAAAATCTAGTGTATTTAATGTAATTGTAAATCATTTGTAAAGCAGTCTGAGATTTCTGTAACTCAGCAGTAGGGGAATAGTGTGGGAGAACATTTTGCGCTCCATTGTGCAGTTTGACAGGGATTAATAAGAGATGCAGCTCTGATTTGTGGGATCCATGTGGTATGAAAATTAGCATTTGTTTCTCTTCTTTGTTTCATATGTAAATTGTTATGTTTCATCTCTCATCCATAAAAAATTTCCTTTTGAATGCTTTCAAGACAGAAAGGTAGGATCCATTTTCATGCCCTGCCTTGGGAAAACATTCATATTTTGTGCTTTTCTCTTCTGTTTGAAAAGGATCCATTTCATTTGTGCCCTTTTCATCTCCTCACCGGTCTTTCCATCCCATCCTTATTTAACTTTAATTGCTAACTTCCCTGCCTATCTTGCCCCATGAAATACCCTTTGTCTTAATTTAATCCCCAGTTTAAATTGTCTCATTTTGTCCCACACATCCCTGAAATTCATTCATTTATTAAATATTTTTCCCATATTTTTACCTAGCCTAATATCATATCATTATTGTGTTTCATTGAATATCTATCTTTACGGAGAGAGCCCTCTCCTGTCCTTGTAGGGCTAGCTACAAGGCTGAGTGTGGTTTAGTTGTTACCCTGTTTTTCCCTTTTCAGCCCGGGGTCCAATCCGGGTGCTAACATCTCTGGTGACCATACTGGGGAATTTTGATCTCACTGTATGCGAGCACATATTCTCAGCATTTGAATTGACTGTGTTTATTCTATTTTGAAGAAATATCGAAAACAGAGGCATTGTAAAAGAGTGAAACATATTCGGGTCGTGTCAATAAAGAAGTATTAAAACCTTTGGCCAAGGTTAAACCTTGGTTACATTGAACGTGACGCTTTTAAAGAAATATCTATTGTCAAAGGTAAAAGCTTGGTGTTATTCCCGGCAGAGAAATAATATCAGTGGGACCCAACTATAAGTTAACGCGAGGAGTTAAAGCGCCTAACCCCAAGTGAAAACCACAGTCAAAGCGCGGTTTAATTACCACCGACGGGTTTTGGAAACCAAAACCACCTATATCGCGCCGCTTTTTCCCCGGAGCAAAACTACTTCAAAAAAATGCGATCCAGTAAGATTAGGGCACGTCATCACCCCAATACCGCCCATTTCGCACAGCTTTCAGATGTTAAACTTCGGCCTTTGAAAAAACGTGAAATCAACGAGGATCGTCCGATTTGGAGAGCGCTAGATCTGACGGTGATCGCGCAGTAAAGTGTACAAGTGATAACTCAAGGTATTATCCAGCGCTTTTATGTTATTATACGTCTATTTTATTCATAAAAGGCCAAAAATAGACATGTGGGCCCCTGTTGAAATAAAATATATGTCACATTGATCAAAAAGCACATAAGCTCCACAGATTTAAAGGGATCGCGCCATTGTTATGAAGTTTTGATATTTTGACCGAAGTAATAAGGTTGTCTCAATGATTTTGATGTGTTCCCTAATATCACATTAAATCATGAAAGATTTTTTCAAAGGTTGGGATATTATTTCACAGCGAAACATTATTTAGAGTGCTATTGGAAAAGAACATAATTACAGCCACTTATTCCAGTCACATATTTATGATAAAAGAGCATAAAGGTCAGATCACCCCAGTGAACGATTTATTGCAAATAATTTTCAGAGTTTGTTAGACTGAAACAGAGTTTTGTACAGTAGAATATTTACACACACTGGCTTCAAGAAGATACACCAGGGCTAATCCAGATCCAAATCCTCCCCGTGTGTTTGAAAATCCGAATCTTATACCAAGAATTGTCAGAAGACAAGAAGGATCATTAAGTCCCAGACCTGTCTTTAGATCCTACACTTGGCCCAGTGAGTGGTTTTTTATAGAAGATCTTTCCTTTGACGAGAATTTTGAGCTTTCTTTGTTTAGAAATAGGTCTAAAACTGACATTGATGATACAGTTTTAGATCTTGACTTCCTTGTAGATATTGAAGTCCAAAGAGAAAATTCCTCCATTGACGATTACATTTTGAATTCTCCTCAGTCCATCATTGTAACTAATTTTCATGAGCCTTCAGAATCATCAGGAACAGCATTTCCTCCTCCTTATTCATCAACATTCCCATCAGTCAATTCCCAGTTGTCATCCCCTCCATCAACACCTCCCTTAAATCCTACAAATCTTGTTGTAAATCCTCCTAGAGCCATGGCTGCCTGGTATTCACCCCTGGTTTTACCCCAGGTCCTCAATGATATGCCTGCTGACTATCAGAGTAAAATTCCCATCTTTGATGCCACTCAAAGCATCACAGCCCAGCAACACGTTGATAAAATGAATGACTTTTTTGATCTACATGAGGTAGAAGCAGAGAATGTAACTACCAGGCTGTTTTTTCAAAGTTTCGGAGGAGAAGTCAGAAAGTGGTTCAAAGCCTTACCAGTAGGCTCAATTCGCACTTTGCAGAAGTTGCACACATATTTTTTAAACCGGTGGGAGGTAAAAAAGAACCCACTCCAAATTATGTCTGAATACGAGAATATTAAAAGAAATGTGGGTGAAACTGTCCAAGAATATTGTTTAAGGTTCAATGCTGTATATAATGCTATCCCAGCTAACCTGAAGCCTCCCATAGGATTAGCATTGCTGAAATTTCCAGATGGTTTTGATGCCGACATGGCATATCAGCTGCGTGAAAGAGACCCGTCTTCACTTGAAGATATGCAGAAGATAGCAGTAAGCATTGAAGCTAATCTGCTGGCTAAAAGAGCGCGAACCAGAGCTGAGAAAAGAGTCACCGTAAAACAGGAGGCCTCTCCTTCAGACAGCAAAATGGACACTCTGATCAGAACAGTTGAAAAAATGGTTGACAGGTTAACCATTATAGACAGACCTGAGCCTCAAATAAGAAATCTGAATTTCAGAGGACAGCAGCCGCAATTCAAAATCAAACAGAGAGAACAAAAAACACAGGACCAAGCCGCACCACCATAGCAGCAGATTAAAACTCCATTGCAGCAGAACTACGTGCAAGGGACAAATTCAGATGACGATGATCCTGTGATTGAGGCTAATCACTTTTTCACAGCTGATGGTGCACCAATTTTCCTCACAGAAGACGAAGAATACAAAGTGGCGACTCCAGATGTTCAAAAGGACGAAAATTTCATTTTGGCCAATGATGCAGCGTTGGGAAATGAATCCGATGATTACCAGAGAGGGTATATGAACGCTTTGTCGGCTCAGCAAAGGCAGTACTCTTTAAGGAACAGAGACGTTACAATCAGTCCCATTCAAAAAAGAAAAGAACTCCAAATGAAGAACGATGCACAGAAGAAAGGAAAAGAACCTGCTGATCCTTCCTCCAGCAAAACACCTGCAGCTACTAATACAGCAAATGAAAAGAATCAGCAGAACACAGCAAAGGAGAAAACAGAGAAAAAAGACTCGCCCATTAAAGAGGTAGAAAAATCTCCCTCCTTTAATTTAGAAAATTAAATTTCTAAGTTAAAAGTTTCTATGCCCCTCATAGAGTTGGTGAAGAATAGTGCATATAAAACTCAGGTGTCCAAAGTCTTGCAAATAGACTCTGTCTCTGATATGGTTAATGTAGAAGATGACTACCCTGAACTTATTTTCGGTCCAGCCACAGAAGAATCTAAAGAAAATGAAATCCCCCCTTTTTACCTGAGTCTTAGAGTACATGAGTTTATCCTTCATAACGTTATGTTAGACTCTGGGGCCTCGCATAATTTGATGCCCAAAGCTGTCATGGAGAAGCTAGGCCTTGATATTACTCGAAAATATCATGATTTGTATTCTTTTGACTCAAGTAGGGTCCATTGTATTGGTCTAATAAAAGACTTGGTAGTGTCTTTAGATCAGATCCCAGCCAAAAATGTTTTGATGGATGTAGTTGTTGCTAATGTCCCACCACGGTTTGGAATGCTCTTATCTAGGTCTTGGGGTGCAAAACTTAAGGGAACCATGCAGCTTGACTTCTCTTATGCCACTATCCCTGTATTTGGCCAGTTGAGAAATTTATATAGGGAAAAGAAAATGAAATATATGATTACCAGAAAAGAGAAGCCTGTAAATCATCCCATTAATGCAGTCCATACAGATTTAGAGTCTTTTGTTTTGTATTCTGATGGTGGTTTAAATTATGAGAATGTTCAGTTGGTACAAGTGGATGAAATACCTGAGATTTCAGAGAATTTCATAGAAGTCCTCGAACAGGAAAAAGAGAAAGCAGCAAGCATGTCTAAGTCTCCTACCTACCAGCAGCAAAAAGACAGTGACCAGCCAAAAATCCACCAAGGTAAAGAAGAGAAAGAAACAAAATTCTAGCATCTTCGAGAAGAAGAAGAAGGCCTGTGGAGTATGGATTTTGATGGAGTTGTTGGTAAGGATGGAGATGGTATTGGAATATGGATTAGGAGCCCTGTTTTCTAGCCTGAGAAGGTTCCCAACAATGTTAGAGTTTGTGCTTATAAGTTAGCCTTTGATTTCTCTAACAATGAAGCAGAATATGAGGCTTTGATTGCAGGTCTCAAAATTTTGAAGAAGTTGAATGCAAAGAGGATTTCTGTGTATGGTGACTCTGAGCTGATAATCAAACAGGTGAAAGGAGAATACCAAGCTAAACATCCAAGATTGAGGGCATACAGAAATGCAGTCTTGGACATTTTGAAGACATTCCCAGAGTATACTTTGACAGCAGTGCCCAGGATGCAGAACCTCATTGCTGATTCACTTGCCACTACTGCAAACAACTTGAAAATTCCGATGAACTCCAGCAATAAGTTTGAGATCTATGTCAAACATAGGCCTGCTGTTCCGGACAACTTAAGGTATTGGCAAGTGTTTTGGGATGACAATGAGATTGATGCATTTTTGCAGGGTGATGGAAAATTCAAAGACACTCCAATAGAAGGTGAGTGTGAGGTTGATGATCAGGATATGGAAACAAATCAGATGGACATATTGCAGCTAAAGGATAATTTCATTCCTAGAGGTCTCATACCTCTAGATGAGTTGTTTGACCAGGATGATATTGCAAAGAAACCAAGCTTGGTGCCTACGGAGAAAGGAGTTGAAGATGTGAATCTTGGAACACCTGATCAGCCCACGTTCATGAAATTGTCAAAGGCATTGTCCCGTGAGGTAAAGAAGAAGTATGTGAATTTGCTTTCTAAATTTTCTGATGTATTTGCATTGGATTATTCAGATTTGAAGGTGTATGATAAGAACATAATCCAGCATACTATTCCTATCAAGCCGGATCAAAAGCCATCCAGACAGAAGCTGAGAAGAATCAATCTGAAGTTGCTGCCATCGATTGAAAAGGAGATAAACAAGTTGTACAAAGCAGGTGTTGTCGACAGATATTTTCACTCCTAGAGACAGCCTAGAGTTGCCATAGACCAGTGCCTAGGACATCTTATCATAGCAAGGAGCATATAATATAGCTTGGGTGTCAATCCAAAAGCTCTCCTGCTATATCTTGTAAATAGGGAAATTGATTTTAAATGGGACCAGAACTTACAGAAACTGCCACAGGGAAAGTAATGTTGCAGAGACACAATGCAAAGCTCCAACACAAGAGCATCAGACAGTTAAGAGACAATTTACTGTAAAGATGGCCGATTCAAATAATATGCCACAGAAATCAAATATCAGAAAGTGAATGCGGTGAAAGAAAAGTTAAGAAGATACTAGTCAACATTGGGCTGATACCCAGATACACAACAGAACCATATATGGGCTTATCAATCTAAGAATCCATACATGACAATGGCATTTTAAAAGCACCCACCCAAAGCAACTAATATAGCAGAAAGATGGTTGAGATGAATATGGAACAATATATCATGCATGAGCCATATTTAAAGCGCTTGACTGATTTAAGTATGGGCATCAACTAGGATGAATCCTTACCAAACCAATGAGCCACTCGCATTCCAAAACATGATACGAGAAAGTGAATGAAATGAAATGTTATATTAAACACATAAGAGAAAGTTACATACTGTGAAATACCATAGACCAGAATCCTCATTACAGATAGAACTCCTCCTCACTGAGACCCTACGGGCTCTGAGCCTTCACACAGAAACTTTACAAGATGTATACAAAAAATGCCTTTCACTGCACAATTTTCTGATAAAATTCTGGAACCCCCACCATGTCTTTCCTCTGGGTTTTTATAGAAGAAGAAGGAGAAAAACATAATAGAAGAAGTCGGTGAACATTTAATTGACTCGTTAAAACCTGAATGGTGAGAGAGTGCCCGCCCACACTATTTGACGGCGCTAAACTGCTGTAAGTACTCTGCTGCTGCTCTATGGAATAAATGTTGGGGATGAACATCTCCTCAGAAATAGGATATAGAGAATAAAATATTCAAACATTCTGTCCTTTGCTGAGAGAGAAACCTGTTGCGATAAGACCTGGAGGATGTTGGTGTTTGTGTGTGGTACTCTCGGCCCTCTAGCTTTGAATTGGGATCCAAAATCATGAAGCCGGACCCTGGCTTTCTCGATCTTTCACTGATATTTGTATGTTGCCCCATTAATATTTCTTGTCGTGTAATCTATCTTTTGAATACAGCTGTGGGATTCAATGGATTTTATCTCTGCTTCTTTAATGAAGTCATATCACAGCAACTACCCCATCTTCCCTTTTCAATTTTTCCATTAAGAATCGTCCTTAGAGGTGATCTTGGCCTCTATGATGGAGGCGAAGATTTACGGCAGCTTCTCCTTATATACCTGCAAAACCCACAAACGTGTTAGAGAAGCCCAGACACAGGTGCGAGGGACCTGGAAGTTTCATCGATGGTAGTGGCGAGGACATGGCCAAACGGTAAAAGCATGCAGGGTGGCGGAAGGATTACAGGGTGGCGACGAAAAACGCAGCATAATTATAAAAATGGCGATGCATGTATTTGGTGAGGGTTAGCTAATTATATTAAATTTCAAACATAAAAATAACCCTCCGGACGAAACATATAGGTGTACGCTAGGTAATGAGACAAGGACACGTAGCATGATGACGTGGAGTATGGGCTACAGGTTTTGGTCAACTGCGAGGGTCAAGCAGATCTTGCCCGTCCAATTTCGAAGGCGATCTATGGCGAAGAATGCATCTGGGAGCAAGGAAGAGGTGGGCCAGGGGCGATGTGGACGGGAATTAAAAGCTGCACGACTTTGGAAAGCAAGAGCCGTTGGATCGAATGCTTAGGATCGGACGGTTTATATGAATTTCGCTGCACGTCTTTGCCCGGGAGTTAATGCGCGAAATGGAGCGGTTTTAGAATAGTGGCTTGGGACGCGTGGCAAGCAACGTATGGAATCGCTGCGATTTGTGGAAAACCGCCAGCCCTTCAAAAGTGGTGCGGGGAAAACAGCTTGTTTAAACGGTGGTTTTTAGGGCGCGGGGACCACAAGGCAGAAGAGATGCAGACCGTCAGATCCACGAGTGATCGTATGGCTGAGAACACGCCCGATAGTTGTATACGGCAAGCGCCTTCAGATTTGGCGTTTGGTCTCCGGGCCAGGTTGTATGGGAGGAATAGGTGCTGGGACTAAGACTGAAGGGGTTGGGCTCGATATATTTTAAAGTGCAGATTTTAGCCTTTTGTCCGATGTATTTCGTGGGCGGAAATGGTAGCGATAGGTAGGATATGGAGGTCTTAGGCCACGACAGAGGTTTTAAACAGATTCAAACAGGACAGCAGGCCAAAAATTTGAATGGAGGGGCTAATATAGTCAACAGCAGGTATCATAGTTCCCATTATATTTTCTGACTGGATTTCAAATTTGGTCCCAGTGCGTAAGAAGACAGGTGAAATAAGATTGTGTATAGATTTTCAGAACTTGAATAAGGCATCCTTAAAGGATAATTATCCACTTCCGAAAATGGACCATATTCTACAAAGAGTAGTTGGAGCATCTAGGATGTCACTACTTGATGGCTACTCAGGGTACAACCAGATCTTGGTGCATGAGAAGGAACAAGATAAAACTGTCTTCACAACACCCTGGGGAACCTTCCAGTATGCTAAGATGCCCTTCGGACTGAAGAACGTTGGAGCTACTTTTCAGCGCGCCATGGACATTGCTTTTGCAAATGAGAAAGATGTTTTTCTTGTTGTTTATTTGGATGATTTGACAGTGTTTTCAGGATCAGATGATGAGCATTTGCGCCATTTCAGAGTGGTTTTTCAGCGATGCAGAAAATTTGGGATTTCTCTCAATCCCAAGAAGAGCCTTTTTGCCATGGATGAGGGCAAATTGCTCAGGCATATCATCTCCAAAGATGGTATTCGCATCGATCCAGCTAGAGTGGATGCAATTCAGCTCATAGATCTACCACGAAATAAGAAGAGATTCAAGCCTTCAATGGTAGGATGAATTTTTTGCGCAGATTTATACCAAACTTGGCTGAACATTTGAGAGAAATGACCAATATGTTGAAGAAAGATAGCACTGTTAAGTGGAGTGAAGAAGCTATCAAGTCATTCAATTTGGTAAAGTTTTCTTTGTCTAATGCCCCAGTGTTGATCAGTCCTGACTATACTTAGGATTTTATCATTTTTTCGTTTGCATCTAAGCATACTATGGTTGTTGTTTTAATGCAAAAGAGAGATGAAGTAGAAAATCCAATTGCATTTTTTAGTAGGACTATTAGAGATGCTCCTTTAAGGTATAATATTATTGAAAAACAGGCATTGGCACTTATCAAGGCATTGAAAGACTTTAGGGCTTATATTCTGCATTCACATACTATAGCATATGTCCCTAACGCAGCAGTGAAGGATGTGTTGATGCAAACCGATCCAGAAGGTCGAAGAGGCAAATGGATAGCAGCTATGTTGGAGTATGATCTGGAGATCAAGCCCACGAAGTTAATTAAAGGCCAAGGCTTGGAAAAATTGATGGCCCAATCAAATCTGCGTGCTTTAGATATAAACCTCATTACAGCAATATCGGAGGATGAAGATGAAAGTTTGCCTGTCCCTATTTCAGATATTTTTCTGCAGTCCCCTTGGTATTCAGATATTGTTTATGTCCTTCAGCATCTGTCACCTCCTACAGGCATGTCTAAGAGTAAAGGTAGATCTCTGAAGCTTAAATCTGCAAAATATTGTATTTTAAACAATGCTCTATATTGGAAGGATCCAGGAGGCGTTCTGCTCAACTGTTTGGTTGAAGAAGAAGCTTAGAAGGTAATGCACGATTTCCATAAAGGTGACTGTGGCAGTCACTTGTTTTGGAAGACTACAGCCAACAAGGTATTGAGAGCTGGGTATTACTGGCCCACATTATTTTCTGATTTATATAAAACAGTGATGAATTGTCATGAATGCCAAATTTTCCAAGGAAAGAAGAAATTTCTTACACTTCCCTTGAAACCAGTTTCAGTGAACGCGCCCTTTCAGCAGTGGGGGCTCGATTTCATAGGAGAAATTCATCCCGCGTCCTCAGCACAACACCGATGGATATTGACAGGGATAGATTACTTCACGAAATGGATCGAGGCCATCCCTGCCAGGCAAGCAACAGACACGGTAATTATTCAATTCCTTGAATCGAACATTTTATCCTGTTTTGGCTGCCCATGTAAAATTGTGACAGATAATGCAGCAGTGTTCAGATCAAAGAAAATGGTCGATTTCTGTGACAAGTACAACATCGTGTTGGGCCATTCAACAGCATATTATCCACAAGGCAACGGCCTGGAAAAGTCATCGAACAAATCGCTGATGAATATAATTAAGAAAATGTTGGAGGCAAACAAAAGAAATTGGCACCGAAAGCTCATCAATGCACTATGGGCGGACAGAATTAGCAGTAAAAAATCAATAGGTATATCGCCTTTTGAATTGGTTTATGGAACTGATGTTGTCTTTCCTACTTCTCTTACAGTTCCAGTTATGAGATTGTTACAAGAAGTTGGTAGCGAAGATGATGACAACCAGCGAAGGATCAACCAGATGATCCACCTTCAACAAACAAGAGAAGAAGTGTCACAGAAAGCGAGTCAGTTGCAGGACAAGATTAAAAATATCTATGATAGGAAGACTAAAGCAGAGAAGTTTCAGCTGGATGATGTAGTGTTAAAATGGGATGCAAGAAATGAAGACAAAGGGAAGCACAGTAAGTTTGACAACCTTTGGAAAGGGCCATACAGAATTACAGCATACAGAGGACAGAATGCCTTCTTGCTTTCAGAAATGGATGGCCAGGATTGTCTTGGAGGAGCAGTAAATGGTAGGTTGTTGAAGCACTACCATGGTTGGAGACAATGGTTCAGGATCTATATCATCATCATTGTATACACCATGTTATTTTTTATCAGAGTTCAAGTACACAGTCATTCAAGTTTGGGACCCTAGGTAAAGGCTATAAAACTTGGAAGACGTGTATGGTTTGGTTTTATTTCAGTTTTTCAGTCTTAATCTTGAGTCAGAGTCAGTTTGCATTTGTGTCAGTTTTCAGCATTTTTAACTCCATGCCCAATGAATAAGGCTACTTGGTCTACGGTGTTCTTGGCACCTCCAAGGAGCTACCATCCCCATTGGAGCCAATGTTAGTGCCAGTCTAGTCATACTGCCATCAGTGATCAAAACTGCTCTTTTGCATTTGCATATTAGGAGTCTCATACCGAATAAATTTCACCATTCCGCTAGGTCATCGATTCATTGATGGTAGTAATTTTTTATCAGTTTTCCCTCATGAGGTACTTGTTGATTCTCCTCTCTCTAGTCTTCATTCATTAGTCACTTTCATTCTCAAAAACAGGTCATTAGGTCATAGGATGGGTCTCATTAGTTTCTAGGGTCTCACCATGGTCAAATTAATGAGTCAAATGTCAATAAATGTCAACAAGGTCATGAGGAAGTCAATAAACTCAAAGTCACAGCACCTAGAAGATCAAAGATATATTCTATTCAGTTTGATGTAATTTTCACCTCAAACCCATGTTTTGAGGTGAAAACATGATATTTTGTCTTTATTATTATTCATCATATGTAATAAGTCACAATTCAGAAAGCTGCCATCTCCACAAAGTCATCTCCCCACCTTCAGAGAAGTTTTTCGCAGCATGATCAGCGTCAAATCACTTTCCAAGAAGATCCATTAGAAAGAGCTCTGAAAGAGCTTTCCAACGATATACTACACTTTCAAAACCGACTTCTCGATTGAAATTTATGCTTAAGTGAAGTAAAATTCCCTATATCTTCAAATAACTCCTATTTCCCATTTTTCCCTTAAAACTTTATGTTCAAAGTTTTAATATTTTCCTTATAAAAATTCATTTTCATCTCTCTGATCATAAAATCACATTATAAAATTATTAAACTACAAATGCGATTTATACATAAAACCACTTCCCCTCCATACCTATTAAAAACTTAATAATAAAGTTCAAAGTTTATTATTAAGACCCCCCACCGTTCCCAAACCACTTCCCCTCCATGCTTTTGAAACATTATAACATAAAACGAACTTATATTAAAAACCCGTCGCCTTAAGTCATTTCCCGGATCGCATCACATATCAACACAAGCGCCCTGATTGACCCATCGTTCAAAAACTCCGATGTGATTGTGACTTCCGATGGCCTACCCCCGATGGCCAAATCTCCGATTAACATCCCCACCGTCAATCTTACCATTTGATCCGACGGCTCATAGCCGATCGGAGAGCCGATCAGAGCTTTCTCATCGGCACTTCCCCAAGCCCTTCCCCGATCACAAAATCCCGACCATTCCACAGCCATCGATCGCCCCACTTCATCCGACGGCCCATAGCTATCGTGCCCCAATCGCGTCGGCATTATTATATATGTTATACCCCGCTCCCCTCCGATCCCAATCCCGATTGACCCGCGGGCCCACCATAAATCCTCCGCCCATTTATAATTAAAGGGCCCTTTTTCCTTTGTAAATAATAAACTGTGTTTTATTTTGTTTATATGAAGTATTCTCCATCGCATCGGCAAAGTCTCATTGTGCGACACACCCGCCCCGGTCCTTCCGATTCCGATTGCGATGGCACCGCCGATTATTATATTACAACTGTTTTATTATATTGTATCCCTCCGCCCCGTCCATTCCGATTGCGATTTTAAATATGGTTCCCACCTCCTTTCCCTTCCCTTCTCTCATTCCAAAATCAGTTTCCCTTCACAAAAGGCATAATTTCATTTCAGTTTTATTTTCAACAGCATTTTATTTAAAAAATCAGTTTTCTCCAAACAAATAAAGGAAAGCAAAGCAATAGTCAAAGGTCGAGACCTAAAATAAGCAAAGATTGTTACAACAGCAGCAAAGTAGGAAATCTGCTTTCGGATTGCCTATTTTTCCTTCATACAGCATAACAGCAAAATCTCCAAGTGGTCAAATGTAATGTTGTCCCTTATTTTCAGGGGCAGGTTGTTGTTTTTCTCTTTGCCATATTCAAATTTTAGTTTCTTGAGCTGTCAGAATAGCTCCTTTTTCAGTGGATCTGTGTTCCCACAAATCTAGTGTATTTACTTTAATTGTAAATCATTTGTAAAGCAGTCTGAGAGTTCTGTAATTCAACAGTAGGGGAATAGTGTGGGAGAACATTTTGCGCTCCATTGTACAGTTTGACAGGGATTAATAAGAGATGCAGCTCTGATTTGTGGGATCCATGTGGTATGAAAATTACATTTGTTTATCTTCTTTGTTTCATATGTAAATTGTTATGTTTCATCTCTCATCCATAAAACATTTCCTTTTGAATGCTTTCAAGACAGAAAGGTAGGATCCATTTTCATGCCCTGCCTTGGGAAAACATTCATATTTTGTGCTTTTCTCTTCTGTTTGAAAATGATCCATTTCATTTGTGCCCTTTTCAGCTCCTCACCAGTCTTTCCATCCCATCTTTATTTAAATTTAATTGCTAACTTACCTGCCTATCTTGCCCCATGAAATACCCTGTGTCCTGATTTAATCCCCAGTTTAAATTGTCTCATTTTGTCCCACACATCCCTGAAATTCATTCATTTATTAAATCTTTTTCCCATCTTTTTACCTAGCCTAATATCAGATCATTATTGTGTTTCATTGAATATTTATCTTTACGGAAAGAGCCCTCTCATGTCCTTGTAGGGCTAGCTACAAGGCTGAACGTGGTTTAGTTGTTACCCTGTTTTGCCCTTTTCAGCCTGGGGTCCAATCCGGGTGCTAACACCTTGGAGAAGCTTTAATTTCTTGGGGAAACTTGTTGAAGACACCCTGAGGCATTACTAAAAATCTTGTGAACACATCTTGAAGTTGATTGGAGACCATGATGCATTGCTAAAGTCATCATGAGGTAACCTTGAAGAAGCTTGCTTGGGTGAAACGAAGAGTTGTTGTGACAACTTCTGAGAAGAAAAAGTTGTCATTGATGATCAAAGTGCCTTGAAGATTTATTGAAGGCATTGTTAAATGTGAAGATTTTATGAGGGTTGGTTGCAGAAGATGTAGGGAGCCTTGAAGAACTATTGAATCCATATTCAATAATTGAAGTCGTGGGTTGCAACCCTAGAGGATAGGAGTCCTCAAGAAGACCTAGTTGGAGCCTGTACTAGAGAGAGGGTTGGAGCCCTAGAGGTTGGAGCCACATAGAAACAAGGTTGGAGCCTTGGGGAAGATAGGGTTGGAGCCCTAGAGGTCGAAGCCTCGTGAAGTCCAAGTCGGTGCTTGGCAAAATACAAGTTGGAGCCTGGTAGGATTGAAGATTGGTGTCTTCATCTAGTGTTGGAGCCCTACACATTATTGTATTGAATTTATTGTAAAGAAGGATTGAAGTCCTCGTTATATCTGACTAATAAAATTATTTATTCTACATTGTTCATTTTGTGTTCTAATTATAAGTGATCTTAACTGGTAAAGTAACAATTGGAAAAGAAATATTGATTCAACCCCTTCTTAATATTTCCAACAATTGGTATCATAGACGATACCTTCACTCAAATCCTAATAGCTTGAAGGTAGATCCTTAAAACACAAATGGCAAAGCCAAGGAAAAAAGCCTCCAATCCTTCCAAAGATGTCTCTTCTTCAACCATGAAAGCAAAAGATAATGAAATTGGGAAAGCTCCATTGTTCAATGGAAACTTTGATATATGGAAGGCAAGAATGAAGAATTTTTTAATGGCTCAAGGTTTTGAAGTCTGGGAATCAATGATTATTGAAAGCACGATGGAAGAAGAATCCAAGGAATATAATGCAAGAGCGATAAAAGCAATCTTGAGTGGGCCACCAAATCCTATAAAGACCAAAGTGGAAAAATGTTTTCAGCAAAATATGTGGAACAAACTTCAAAATCTTCACTCAAAAGGAGCATTGACCATGACCTTTAGTCAAGAAGATGATGGAAAGCAAGAAGGAATCCAAAACCCATTAAAGAAGCTAAAAATAAGAGTAAAGATATCAAGATGTGCTCCATCGACATCTGTAATAGCCCTTATACTTTCCATAGTCATCAAAATCTTTAACACTGAAAGTATTTGACTCTACATCACAAAACATATTATCCATAGTCTCGTGCCTACGGAATCAATCCTTTTAGAAGCATTTTTCCCAATAAATATCGTCACTAAGAAATTTTCGAGATCCAAATCTAGACAATATGATTTATAAACACTCAAAGACATCGCAAAAGATGGATTTCAACCTCCTATACTTTTATAATTATTCTATGCATGAGAACTGAACAATATGTCATGTAGATAACCACCGGTGATGATGGAAGAGACAAGGGATACAACACCAGCAGGGAAAAAATTTCCAAATTCTTGAAATGAGACCCTATTACTATCAAAAGCAAGGTTGAAACACCGAGTCCACCTGTTGATGCAAATGTTGGCCTTGCTGGAAGTTGAGTATAAACATATTAAAATACTAGTGCTGACAAACCTCCTGATACAAGTGACTTGTTGCTTCCATTTTTTAAATAACCGATAAGCCACCCACTCCAACCAAGGCAACATAACCCAGGGTCAATTTATGGGACATGGCCAATGCCATTATTTTTCTTCTCATCTTATAAACACTACTATGATCATTTCCCTCGCACCAAGGCTACGCTGCTTTGTAAACCACATTCGCACCATTCCTCTTCCAATGCTGCAACATGTTGTCGATGCAATGTCTCTTTGTGTGCGTTGTATACACCCATGACCTCATCTCAAGGTTATACGCCTTCCATTGATTTAAAATTTCCCTGCGTAGGCTTGAATACATGTCTCTCTCCGTTGGTCCAGAAATTTACGGCGAAAACTATTGACACGATGGGTGAAGCAACTTTCTTCCTTCCCTGCAAAGCTTGCACAATGGGGTTCGGCTACAGCCAAAACACATTGCTCCATCTTCAAGTATGTGGTGGCCTCCATCTCTATAACCCAGAAAATTCCCAACCTCGAAGTCAATGGTTTTGCGCTTTTCCCAAAACTACAAGTTGGTCAAACTCGTAATCTCCATATGACCACAAGTTTAACCACCTTGGCTTCTCTCCACCATTGTTGCCACCTATCTAAAGAGGGAAACCATGTTTTTCCCTGCTGGTGCAATTTGGTCTCGACCCTCTAGCGAAGAGGGCAAACAAAAAGAAAACAAGATCAAAAATTTGACACAACTACAGAAACTAAACATAAAAACATTTATGAACAGCAAAATAAACCAACTACTACTTCACATCACACATATTATTGCACATAAGAACATATTGCTACAAATAAACACATAAAACTACTGCAAACTCTGGATAGTTAACTGAACAACACACATAACATTGGAATCTGAATTTTCCATTACCATGAACAAATTTTACATCACATGTATCCCTCCCTACCATGGTGGCAAAGAGGTTGCACAGCCTCCAAAACTCCTCTCACAGCGCCAAAACCCTATGCAGAACTTTTCCAATGAATGATAGACCCAATGAATCCTCTACATAGTCCCTAACCCTAAAGCTTATCTAATTCATGGGAGGGAATATTTTAATATTTTACTGAAAAGATCTTAAATTATTTTCTCTCTATTACACATTCATTTGCATTTCATTTCATTTTTCGTTTTCTTCCAATGTACATTTTGTTTGCATTAGCTACCATTTACATTAATCTAACGGTCACATTCGACTTCCAACAATGTGTTTGCAAGAATTATCAATAACATATGATTTATGAATCAAAAGAAAATGCCATTAAGCATGCTTGGTATTTTAAGCTTAGAATAAATCACCAAGGAAATTGAACAATTGACTTTGAATTCATTATTTGAATCATAAATGTCAAAAAAATTTGTGCTTTGTGATTGTGGTGATTACATTTTAATTTTATATTTCAATAACTGTTAAATAATAACCATGTGATTTCTGTAATTCACTCATTGAACTAGACTACATTTATACTTGAGAAATTAGTTCAAAAATTAGTTATCACTAACTACTAACTTCCTAACAACCTAACTGAATAGAAACCCTAAGGATTCATGTAGGATTACAACATTTCCCCCGTTAATTCGAAGGGACGTCTGACATACCAAGTAAAAATCTAAATTTTTTGAACTTTTCACGTCCTAATGCTTTGGTAAAAATATCTGCAATTTGTTCAGAAGTTGGACAATGTGTCAGATGAATTGTTTTGGCCTCTACATGATGTCGAATCAAATGATATTTAGTGTTGATATGTTTGGTTTGATCATGAAACTTTGGATTCCTGGCCAACTGAATTGCAGAAGAGTTGTCGACAAATAGAGGAGTGGAAGCTCTTTGTTTCTCCTGCAAATCGATTTCCTTAGTGGCTTGAGTTGCTGCAACATATTCGACTTCGGTGGTAGAATCAGTAGGAACATATTGCTTGCGCGATCTCCAACTGATGGCTGCTGATCCAAGATTCATCGAATATCCAGAAGTTGAGACTCCATTTTCTTTATCTCCATCAAAATCTGAATCCGAATAACCAGCAAGATGGAAGTCTAAAACTTTGGAATATTTGATTCCGTAAGTTTGAGTTCCTTTTAAATACTTCAAAACTCTTTTTGCTGCTACCCAATGCCCCTCACAAGGATGATGCATAAACCTGGAAAGTATTCCGACAGCAAAAGTTATATCAAGACGAGTAATAGACAAATAAATCAAGCTTCCAACAAGTTGCCTGTACTTTGTTGGATCTTCAAACGACTTTCCTTCTTCGAAAGTGAGTTGCAAATTCTGCGCCATTGGAGTAGCAATAGGATTACATTCCATCATACTATATCTATTCAATAATTTATCAACATATTTCTTCTAAGAGATAAAAATATGTTGTGGTTTTTTATCAACTTCAATTCCAAGATAGTAATGAAGTAAACCTAAATCTATCATATCAAAAACCTTTTTCAATTCCTTCCTTATAGACGATATATATTCATCATTGTTTCCTGTGATCATCAAGTCATCAACATATACAACTAGATATACAATTGATCTTCCAACTTTCTTAACGAAAAGAGTTCCATCAATGTTTATAGTTTAATTTAAGAAGATGTTCAGTTAGCTTCTCATACCATGCTCGTGGCGCTTGTTTCAAGCCGTACAAAGACTTCATTAGTTTGCAAACATTTTGTTCTTTCCCTTTAACGGAAAAACCTTCTCGTTGAAACATGTAAACATCTTCTTTCAAATCTCCATTTAAAAAGGCAGTTTTGACATCCATATGATGAATTTTCCATTCTTTCTGAGCTGCAATAGCAAACAAAGATCTAATAGTGCCCCATTTAGTTGTAGGAGCAAAAGTCTCTGTATAGTTGATACCCTCTTTCTGTGCATATCCCTTCACTACAAGTCTTGCTTTGTGCTTATCTAGCGAACCATCAGCTTTAAACTTAGTTTTATAAATCCATTTGCAACCAATAAGTTTGATGCCAACAAGAGGATCCACCAACGTCCATGTGCCATTTTTTATGAGAGCATCAAATTCCTTTTGCATTGCATCTTTCCACTGTTCATAACGGGCAACTTCTTCAAAGCAAGTAGGTTCACAATCCACAGAAAAATTAAATTCACAAAGAGAATAGTTACCTGAGGAACTTCCAGCCTTAAACTAGTCATATTTCTTTGGAAATGTTCGAATATGAGTTGACCTTCGCAAAGGTTGTGTAGGAAGTTGTTTAGGAAGTTGCTCATCTTCTTCATCTGGCTCAGCTATTTCCATTTATATCATTGTTTCTATAGAAACACTTGCATCAATTAATTCCTCATCAACAACAGTGGAATTATCATCATCAACCACAACCAATTTCTCATCATTGAGAGAAGGAAACTCCACAGAGTGATCTAATATAGGAATCCCCCCTTCAGGATGGGGAAGTATATTATCTGATTCATAATAAAACTTTTGAGGCACAAACTTTTCTATTTGATCAAGTTGTCTTTCAACAGTGAGGGAATCTTTATCAGTTTCAAGAAAAATTACATCTCTTGACAAAATAAACTTTTTGTTCGCTTCATCATATAATCAGTATGCCTTAGAAGTCATGGAATACCCTAAAAATATGCATTTTTTGCTTCGTTCACTCAACTTATTCCTCTAATGTTTGGGAATCAAAGCATAACATTGAGAACCGAAAATTTGGAAATGTTTAATAGTAGGAATACGATTGTACCACATTTCATATGGAGTTCTGTTGTTAATGACAGAGGAAGGGCACCGATTTCTAATGTATGCCGCACAGAGCACGGCTTCTCCCCAAAACATTAATTTTACATTCTTAAAAAACATCATTGACCTTACCATATTAAGTAATGTTCGGTTCATTCTTTCAGCAACACCGTTTTGTTGCAGATTATATGGTATTGTGGTCTAGTGTTTGATGTCATTCTCTTGCAAATATGTTTCAAAAGCATGTGAAGTATATTCTCCTCCATTATCAGTCCTTCTAGTACCAATAGTAAGTTGTGTTTCATTTGTTATCAAGAGATGAAATTTCTTAAACACATCAAAAACTTGTGATTTTTCTTTAAGCAGATAAACCCAGCACATCCTCGAATAATCATCAATAAAAGTGAATATGCATTTATTTCCATTTGCAGTTGGTACAGGCATTGGACCACATAAGTCAGAGTGTATGAGACTTAATTTTCTTGTAGCTCTAAACTTAGAATTCTGAAAACACTGTTTGTGATGCTTGCCCAATATACAAGCATGACATGGGTTAAATTTTCTAGGAACTGTTGGAAGTCCCTTAATCCCCTGTTTCATAATTCAAATACTTTCATAAAGAAGATGACAGATTATCATTTTGCTGAACCAAATCAGTTGTGTTCAATGCAATAGACAACATACCATGCAACTTCAATAATTTATCTTCTTCCACACCAGACATTACAGTTTTATTGTCAACTGCTCTTCTAATTTCTACTTTACCATCAAATATGTGAATGGAATGTCCATGTTGTCTTATTTGTACAAGAGATAACAAATTTCTTTGAAACTGCAGAATGCAAAGAACATCATTCAAAACATAATTTGGAAGTCCAAGAATCTTTAACTAAATTGAACCAATCCCTGATGGTTTGATTTGGGACTTATCAGCAAAATACACTACTCCGTCAATATTATCACTGAATTGATCAAACAAATCTCTTTGAAAGTTCATATGACACGTGGCACCTGTGTCTAGAACCCAACTGTCATACCATGAAGAAAAAGAAGTACTAAAAACATCTTCCATGTGGAAATTACAATGTGCGACAACACTGTGCATTCTCAGAACACTGTCATCTCTCTGGAATTAAATGATCTTTCTTTTCAAGCAATTGTTCTCTTTTTTCATTAATTTTATCCCAGGGAATTCTGCAATTTGCAGCAGTATGTCCAAGTTTACCACATCTAAAACATTTTATAGCTGGTTTATCAGAAAAATTTCTTTGTTGTTCATTCCGCTGTCTATCTCCCTGAATATTTCTGCCCCCCCTACCTCTATAATTCTTCCTACCTCGACCTCTATTACCTCTAGTATTTCTGAAATATTCCTCCTGAGGTTTTTGGTTTTTTTGAGCAAGACATAGGGTTTCGGTATTAGAACTGTATGATGCTTTCTTTCTTGCCAAAAGCCTTTTCTCTTTCTGCAATTTTCCCTACTAATTTGTCAAAATCTATATCTTTTAATTGCCCATTAGCTTGGAGAGATTCCAAGTAGTGTGAATAACTAGGGTAAAGAGCTTTTATAAAGGCAGTGAGCGACAAATCAACTTTAACTCCAGTACATTCAATTTCATGATTGATGGCTTTAATTTCAGAGGCAAGTTTTAGAGGATCATTATCGTTCATTTCCAGATTAAATAACTTTAACAATCACTGAATTATCTCCAATTCAAAATGTGAATCATAAAGCTCTTTTAGTTTTTCTATGGCATCATAAGATGTTTTACTCTGAGTAATGTATCTGCTTACCTCTTCTGAGACTGAAGCGGATATTAAGGCAAAGGCCTTCTTATCCTTACTTTGTCAGATTGCGAGTTGTTTCCGATCATCAAGCTGCACCAGTGCATTCTCTTCTTCTCCTTCACAAACTCCATCCCATAAATCATTAAATATAAGAGTATTTTTAACTTTCCTAAACCACCCCTGGTAATTTTCCTTTCCGAAAAGGACAACCCCAATTAAAAACACCAAGGAGTTCATATTTTAAAAATATTGTTTAAATCACTCGCACCCTTAAAATAAGCTTTTGTTTTAATCACTTCCAAACTTCAAATTCTTCTTATAAATACTCTGATCTTTAAGGAATACTCTGTTTAATCTTGCAGATATAGTAGAAATTAAAGACACAAATCTCTCCTCTTTTTTTTTATAACAAAAAAAAACTCTGTTTTAACCACTACCACTAGCAGAGAAAAAAAAAATTGTTTTTAAATTTATAGAATCAACAAATGGCACTTCTGTAGCTCCAGAGACATTTTTCCAAAACAAAACTAATTTAAACTTACATATTTGTCTGCTACAAAAATCTGATTAAAAAAAAATGCTCGCAGATTCGTGACAGGAACAGAATTGAGGGTTTCTGTCAATCAAATGCTGCAAACGCAGCAGAGGAAAATGCTAGCAAACAAACTCCGCTGGCAGTGTTGTCACAGGTTGAAAACAATCTGCTGCTTCCTTAACATCAACGCTGCCCACAGCCTCCTCGGATCTCAAGTGCTCTGATACCACTGTTAAATAATAACCATGTGATTTTTGTAATTCATTCATTGAACTAGATTACATTTATACTTGAGAAATTAGTTCAGAAATTAGTTATCACTAACTACCTAACTACCTAACTAAATAGAAACCCGAAGGATTCCCGTAAGATTACAACAATAACAATAGTTTATTACTTTTAATTCTAATTTGTTTTTCTCATTCATAGACATGGCACCCTCCGACATACACCCCTAACTACGCATTTTAACTACTAAGTTGAACCATTAACTTTGAAATTTATTAGACTCGTTAATATCAAAATAGAATTTCTATTGTGGTAGTAATCATATTATTTTATATTTTAATTTTAAAATTTTATATTTCAATAATCACAGTTTAGTATTTTTAAATCTACTTTGTTTCTCTCATTCACACATGGCACCCTCCCAAATGCACCCCTAACCAGGCATTTTTCAGTTTAGTATTTTTATATCTACTTTGTTTCTCATTCACAGACATGGCACCCTCCCACATGCCCCCATAACTAGGCATTTTTCACTCTAATGTTTTTAAATCTACTTTGTTTATCTCATTCACACACATGGCACCCTCCCACATGCACCTGCACGCCTAACTAGGCATTTTGAATGAGAAAACTTTAATCCATACCATCTTTCTTTCCCTTTGTTGTCAAGCACGTGTATATGTGATTTTACCTCTGAAAGCATGTTTTATAAATTAAGTGATTGTGGTCGCATGCATTTCTTGTGGAACATACAGAAATGAGCATTACTGCCTTTCTTTCCCTTTGTTCTCAAGCACGTGTATCTGTGATTTTCCCTCTGAAAGCATGTTTTATAAATAAAGTGATAGTGGTTGCAAGCATTTCTTATGTAACATACAAAATGAACATTACTGTCAAAGCAATGTGAAAGCATGTTTTGACATAAAGTGTGCATTTTTTGTGGAACATGCAGAAATGAACATTTCTGTCACAGCAATGTATAGACCAACAAAAACACCCACGTGCGTTTACTGAAAATAGACAATTTCCCACTTAATAAGATGATAAAACAGTGAGAAATGATGAATGCAGGTTAAGATAATAGACCATAGGAACAAAAATCCAGTGAGCCAGGAACAATAGAAGGTTGAGATCGAAAGGAAATGCCAACATGGTGAATTTTCCAACCTGCTATGTTAGCAAAACATTTATTATCTTCGGATCTTATACACAATAAGATTATCAAAAAGTGAAAGAAAAATAAATACGGATACGATAGTAGACCACAGGAACAAAATACAGCGAATGGCACAACGTAAGGTTAAAAATGGAAGGAAATGCCAACACGGAGTGTTTTCCGACTTGCTATGTTAGCAGAATATTTTGGATCTTATACACAATGCAGGTCACTAACAAAATTTGGTGTAGTATAAGACATTGTCTGCTCTTACCTTCTGGTATTGCATTCAAACATGACTGTGGGCTTATTTGCTTAAGAAACAATCTGATGCAGATAGAGATGTTTAGACATGTTCATCATTGATTTATATTACCGTGGGATTTACAGCATGACCCTTTTGGAGACACCATTAGACCTTTTTAGCTCATTGTTTATACCTTCCAACCAAAGGAGGTTGGTTAATAGAGGATAAAAAGGGAAAATCTCATATTTTCTAAAACGAACTTCCATGGATGACAACTTTATCATCTATTGTTGTGCAGAAAAAATATACAGCTCAACTTTGAACTAGACTTGTATCAATAAACGGCTTAAACCAACAAACCTGTCTACCTCTTACTTTGCAATTAGATAAAACTGGACTCAGCATCCAACTTAATGCACTCTAAATTCAACCAGGAATATTGAAACACTGCTTCATGTAATCAACAAAGTGAAATTTCTTTTATAGACCTTGGCAGTCTTTCGAGGCATCATTCATGATCAGATAGGGCACATGATTAGCAAAGCAATTAACTATATCAAGCAAAGTCTCAGAGCATGTAATGCCTCTGAATTTGTGACTAGGAATAGCTCTCCATAGCTTTTAACCAATTTTTAAGGCATCCCTTAATCCTAAGCTGTTCCGCATTGTTTTTCTGCCTATACCACCATTGCCTTTACGCATCATTGCCACAAACTCATTGTAATCAATGCTCCCATTCTGTAAAAGAACAAACAGTATTATATAAAAGTCAAAGCCATACCCGAATATCCAGCACAAATGACTATTAATTGACCAGAAAGAGAACAGATGTAACTAGAACATATGTATGCATGCAAAAAATACCAGAATATATCGAGTTGAGAATAATATATATATATATATATATATATATATATATATATATATATATGATATTGAGACTAATATATTACGGAAGAGTAAATATGTTTCTTCAACATAGCATACATTTCATTAAATGACTCTAATCAGGTAAGGGCGCCAAGAGATATTTAATTCGAACTGGACTAAATATCTCCTGGGGTCGTAGCAGGCATGAAACAAGCCATATGCTAATTAAAAAATTATAGGCTAGACCAATACCCTTTTTCACATTAATAAATTATATGTTACACCTTACATAAGCAGCATGTTCAGCAGCACTAAGATAGCATCAAATCCCAAAAGTAAGCTCAGGTTGCACGACTAGAAAGAACAGTCTCCATATACATTAGGGAAGTCTTCACATGCACCTAGATTAATTGTTTACAAGTGACCCAAAAATTTTGAAAAAGAGGTGCAGGTTTGATTCAAGACTGAGTGAAGCATATTTTCAAATTTATAATTTGGGCACGCTTTTCGTTGAAAAATACAATGATACATGAGGCTGTTGCATAGCATTATATTTCTTCACTTATGTGTTCGTTGTCCGTACCAAAAGCATTGTCAATCCAGAAGCTGTCTTTCAAGTGCAGGTCCCCAGCTTGATGTGGTAACATCCTTCCTCAGTCTGGGACTGACAACACAGGCAGTTCTGGTGTCATATCTTGTCGGCCTCTTTGCCATGTGGCTATTATCTATGTGATGTATACAGTGCGATCTTAATACAGTGGCACATTCCTATTTTGGGATTTCATTAATACTCTCTTTATAATTGTGTTCTCTGTATGGGGTGTGTGCATTATGAACAATCTCAAATGCACTGCCATTGTAAAACATAGGCAGTTTATAAGGTATTAACTGCACCAAAAGCCTTGTCATTCTAGAGTCTAGACACTGGCGTTGGGTGTGCGACTTCCCTGTTGCTGTGATATAGCATCCTCTCTCACCCCAGTAAGAGCATTGCTAGCAGTTTCAGTGCCATGCCCTGTGGGCCATCGTTGGCGTGTTGATGTTATCTATGTGATGTCTACAATACCGACTGCAGTGACATATCACTATGTTGGTATTTTGTTCCACATTATGTTATGAATAAAATATATATAAATAATATAAATAAACAATAATGATAATAATAGTTAATTAACAGTAATTATTTATTGAAGAGGCATGTCTTAAGGGACATGACCGTTCATGAAGGGGCACCTACCTAGCTATATAAGCGGGCCGTCATTTGTAACATCATCGTCTCATATCTGCAATAAATATATAATATATCTGTCCTATAATTTACATATACCAGATCTTCTAAAGTAGTCTGCTGCATATACGAACTTTGTTTGTAACATTGGTATCATATTTGTTCGATCCTTTGGCCACTCAATCGCTGCACAATGTCAGTCTGATCCAGTCTTTGGCCACCAACTTTCCACTAACCTTCTTGTCGTTGTGATCGAAGCATTTCGCTATGTCGTTTCATTATATCGTTTCTAGAGATTCTCCATTTCACCGTCAGGTCCTTGGCCATTTAAAAAAGAAAAGGAGAAAAAATATATATATATATGTTGCACGAGTTTCTGGAACTTGGGTACCGGTGTCGGGAACGGCTAGAAGTTTCCCCAAAATTTACAAGAAATGGGTGATTGGGAGCGTCAATATTATATAATAAAAAATTAACAAATTAAAACAAAATATTTTATAATTTAAAATTTTTATAGGTTCAAAATTTTAAACTTAATTTAACAATTTTAAAGGCAACCAAATATTTTACTATTACAAACTGTTAAAGTATTATCACTAGAGATATATATTAAATCAAGATATAGGAATAAATGCTGATATATAAATCACTATATTAAATTCGCATACGTGGATAATGTTTTACTATATTAATGATGCTATATTTATCATAAAACGGATTCTCTGAAGTGGATAATGTTTTACTTACCATATACATCATTCTCTCTAACACACTATGAAAGTGAGCTAATTACAGCCTTTTTTTATTATTCTACAAAAGAAAAAGAAAATAAAGAAAAACAAAAATGACTGCCTCCATGGAACTTAGTTGGCAAAGAAAGAAAACTGTGGGCAGGTGGCAGCGCAGCTAATTTGGGCGCCAAGAAGAGCACCTCTAGGGTCTCAATGCGTGTTTCCTCACTCACCCTTTATAACACCAACATCCTCACCCGCCCTTTATAACACAATTGACAAAATAACATTTCATCTTCTGTTGAATTAGGTGTCAATGGAGATCGAATTGGAGGAGGGGTTCTGATATTGAGGCCGGATCTCATAGCATGGTTAGGCTTGCCATGAACAATTCTAATGGGAATCTCTTTACAGTCAAATCTGCAACCTGTTATACTTGGGCACTGGAGAATGAGTATAGTATTTTGCAGTGTATGAATTCTCCATGTTGAGAGCAAGTTTTTAATGATTGTTTTATCGGAGTCCAAAACATAATCAGCTAGGAACGCTGAAATCCCCGCTCCCACATTCCCATATCAAACTCTTCCACGTTCCGGAAACGTGTCCGTGTTCCAGTTGTCGTTCCGTAAGAAAAGGGAACGTTTCAGCCCTGTTCCAAAGCTCCCAGGAACGCGGGAACCGCTGGAACAGGTTCCCTACATGTCCGGAATGGTTCCCGTGTAACTAAGATATATATATATAAAAAGGGAACGTTTCGGCCCCGTTCCAAAGCTCCCAGGAACGCGGGAACTGCTGGAACGGGTTCCCTACATGTCCGGAATGGTTCCCGTGTAACTAAGATATATATATATATAGGGAAATTAGAAAAAAAAGAGTCAAAAAATTAGAAACACAAAATATTAAAAAAAAAACAAAGTCTTTATATATATATATATATATATATATATATATATATATATTAAAAATTAAAAGTCTGCGGCCATCCAAGCCGCCACCACCACCCATTTTTCACTGTTTCCGCTTGGCCACCAACAGACCTACAATACCGCAGTCACAATTACCGTTACATCAGTTAAATATTTCGTGTGCCTCAACTGACATTGTTGTTGTACCCGCTGCCATCTCCCTTGTTCCCCGTTGACCTCTATCGTCCTCAGCTGACGTCACGCTTGCTTAACCAGTCAACAACCTTTGTTGTCTTTCTTCTTCACGAGAAGTTACGCCCAGACATCACCACCAGTCCCTCGCTACCATTTTAAGAGGTTGTGATTGTCCATACAGTAATGTATATTAGTAAGAGTCAAAACAAGTTATTAGTAAAAGTGAAACAAAAAGAGGAAATTTAATAAAATAAAAAGTATTTTTGAAAATTATGAATTACAATATTAAAATACATTTTCATCTAAATATAATTTGTGCCGTAACTATGCTTGACAAAGAAGATGACATCATTTCTGGTCGACCTTGGTTCAAGGAATTAGGTACGTTCATGTTAAACACAGAAAAAAAATTATTGATGTTCCCTTACAAGAAAAAGATGGTCACATTCCAAGACATGACAACGAAATCTGAACTGATAATGTCTTCATCAAAAGACCTCAAAGATATTTCGAAACTAATATTTCAAGAGAATCCAGAAACAGTATCAAAGAAGCAGAAAGAGCTTGAAGAAGTCATATATAACAAAAACAAGGTAAGTTCATGTTTGAAGGAACATAATCAGAAACTACTTGCACAAGTCAGAAAATATAAAGCTAAGAAGCACAAGTTAAAACAAGAAAATGAAATTTCTGAAAAAAAACTCAACAAAAGTATATCAGAAACAAAAAACAAAAAAACAAAAAACAAAAAAGATGAAAATTTATGGCTAAAGAACTTTAACCAAAGGTTATTAGAACAAATCAAGTGTTTAAAAGATGAGAAGCTTGAATACCAAAATAAAGTTGACTCAAAAAATGAGGAAATCTTACGTTTCAGAAACCATAACCAAAGTCTACTCACTCAAATTAAGAAACTTAAGGATGATAAGAAATCATTGAAAAACTAGTTAAAATCTTTTTAGGTGGAAACTTTTTTTTCGAGCTCTGCAACTCTAGGGCTTGGCTTCGCCCTGTTGTTGTGCTGACCGCGGCGCATTGAGTTGCCGGCGCGGCGCTTCTGGTGTGCGCGGCACTCCAGTTCGATATCTTGAGAGGTTTTGGCTCATGCGCGAGGTTTTGGCCCTTGCGGATCGATTTCTTTCCTTCTTTCTGGAGTTTGGCCCGAGTTTGCGTATGGGTTTCCTGCTGTGATCCCCGTTTTTCATCGAATCCCGGCCATGGAGCTTGGAAGCGGCCCTCTCCCGCCCTCCGATCTCGATGCCTTTCGATCTCTGGTCGCTGCAGCAGATAAACGGCCACCTTCGGCCTCTCAGCAAAAGTTTGTTAAAAAGCTGGACAACATTCCTACGGTGTCCTTGCCGGTGGATGAAGCTTGCAGAACAGCGCTAAACCTAGCCGAGAGAGGCCTCATCGGCCAGTTCACAGGGCTATGGCCATCCCCGAAAGCGGTAGAAGATTGGGTCAAACGAAACTGGACACCACTGGTCAAGGAAGGAATAAAAAGTCATTTTGTAGGCAAAGGGTTCTTCGTCTTCGTGTTTGACAGTGTGGAAGATAGAAGCCTGATCTTCAGAAACGGGCCATATTTCATGGGCCCCCCAGGGTTATATTTGAATAAATGGTCTCCAGATTTTGATCCTGCTCAAGATGTGCCCACAGCTGTTCCTGTTTGGGTGCGTCTCCCGCACCTCCCACTCCACTGCTGGAGTCAGAGCTCGCTGCAATCCATTGGCAATGCCCTTGGCAGATACATTGATCAGGCCCCGAGGAAGGATCAGTTCTCCTGCGCACGCATCTGTGTGGAGGTTGATCTGGAAGTCGGACTTCCTGAAGCCATCAAACTCTCGGTAGCAGACTGGACACACATCCAAGAGCTCGATTACGAACAACTGCCCTTTAAATGTCGACATTGTCACGAATATGGGCATTTCGCAAGATACTGTAAAAAAAAAAAATGAGGAAACAGCAGAGAAAGAAAAAGGAGAACAGTGGAAGCAAGCAAAGAGAACAACAAGTAGCAGACAGAATAACAAAAACAAAGCAAAAGAGACAGGGAATAAAACAGGGCAAGAAGGTGCAAGCAACCAAAACAACGGAAGTAGGGAAGCTATCAGCATTGCAGGGGACAAAAACCCCTTCGAATCTCTCATCCCACCCTCAGATCCTCCAGAGGCAGAGCGGGAAGACCTTTCACAGCTGAACAATACCGACACTCAAGAGCCAGGTAACACCCCAAACCCGATTTCTAGCAACACTTCTTCTCCTTCATATGCTGACATTATTAAACAAAAGAAGAAGAACATAGAAAATGCGGGATCATCTGATGAAGAAACCTTTGAAAGGCCATCAAAAAAAGTTGGAAGAAGATCAAACAAGGAAGCCAGGGAAGACGAGTCAGAACGGCAAAAAACCCTAGGCAGTCAAGCTACCATTGAAATGACCCTCGGGAGAAGCACAAGACCAAGGGCCCCCAAGGGAGGAGGACCCACCCCATCAAGTGGTAAATGATGCAGCTGGTCTCTTGGAACTGTAGGGGTCTGGGTAATCCCAATAAGGCAGAGGCCATTAAAGATGTTATGAATATTTTATTAATTATTAGTTAGATATAGTTTTATTAGGTTTTGTTAAACTGAAAAGGCATGATCAAAGATCATGCCTCTTCGCCAAGGGACACCTTGAGGCTATATTTAAAGCCCAGGCGATCCCTCATTGTAATCATCTCATCTTTCATCATTAATAATATATATTTATCAAGTTTTACCAGAGTTTTTACACTCCATTGGTATCAGAGCCATCGCTCTTTTGGGATCTGTGTGATCACCCCGGAATTACGGAATTCCAGAACTGCAAATTCCAGAATCGCAGATTTTTTAAATCAGATTTTTTTCAAGATCGTGTACTGAAGAAAATCGAAGAGGACTTGATATCTCTGTTTTTTGGGCAAATTCTATTAAATTTTTTAAAGACAGTCATCTTGTAAGAACCCTGAATCTGCTGATCTTGCTGTCGATACCCTCGGACTCTGTGGCACAACGTATACCATTTTTACAGCGTTTTAAAAAAATATATATATACAACGTCTAAAAAAAATTCAGAACGGCAACGATTTTTTATTTGTTTGACTATTAAACGGGAACAAATCGCTGACGGTTCACACAGTGGTCAAGGGGTATCGTAGTTTCGATACCAAAATTGCGTATTCATTAACCCACTGCGTGGTGGCATCCATAACAAATCGAAATAGAATCTGGAGGTTGGTGATAGAATCTGACCGGTGCAGGGATATTCTAGTTCTCGAGCTAGATTCTGCCGGCCCTCTGACAGAAAACAAAAAACCCACAGCTACGTCATTTAACCGTATCAGAAGAAGCCACACAACGGTTGAATAAATCGATACAGAGTTTGAATAAATTGATACACCGTTAATATACAAGCCAGCGTTAAATATACGCTACGGTGTTTTAAAACAAAGATACGATACAGAGTTTTTATACTCCATTGTAAAATCGTGAACAGGTTACGTGGTAGCAGTTTCGGTGGTGGGTGCTGGGTACAGCGGCAGAGAATATTAAACAGTGGTCGTTTTCTACAGCGTTTAACCATATTAAACGCTTTCAAACCCGCTGTCTTTAATTCCTGTGCAAAACCGCTGTCAGATATTAATAAAAAAAAACAGTGGTCAAACGGTGGCAATTCGGAACAGTTAAACGAAACGGCATCGAGATATATTAATAATCGATTGTTTAAATTATACGAACAGGGCATTGGTATATTAAAAAAAATTGATTTGGTTAAATCATATGAGAAACGGTGTGTTGTTTTCAAACGGAACGGGAAAATTTGAAAACGATATTTTTTTTTAACTATATAAAATATATAATATATAGTTTGATTGAATTATATACATATAAATTATAATTATATAATTCATATATATATATATAATTTCCATTTAATAATTATATATATATAACAATTATATAATTAAATTATATATATAATATAATTTTTAATTAAAAATTATATATATATAATAATTATATAGTTTTAAAAAATATATATATATATATATATATTATTAATTAATTAATTAATTAATTCAAAAAAAAATTAATTAATTAAATATTAATTAATTAATTTTAAAGAAAAAAGAGGAGAGAAACTGGCAGAAAGATATTCCCCACCTCATACACGCTCGATGTCTTCGTCAATGTCGATGGCGGAATTCCAGAAGAAATTAGGAGATCTTGAGAAGCAAATCACTAACAATTCCGAAGAATTCGGAAAAAGATTAGCCAATCTGGAAGGTACAGTTTCAGGGCACTCCAACGACATAAAAAAAATCCATGATACAACAAATCGCATAGAAAGACAAATGTGGCTAAATCATCACGAGACCACAGAAACAATGAACAGTATGAAAGAACTCTTCAACAAACTAAATGATAAAATAGATAAGTTGGGTCAGACAAAATCCCCAACATCTCCTAACAGAGAACCAAATCAACAAAACAGTACTGCAGATTCAGGGAACTCGGACGAGCATCAGGAAAAAACCGATTCCCCACATCATCAAGAAGATAGTAATGCAGATTTTCAAAACAAGCAGCTCTGGAATGCATTCGCTAATCAATATCCTCTTCTTGTTCCACCATTAGCATATCAGCGCAAAGCCAAGATTGACCTACCCAAATTTGATGGTAATGAAAAGAATAGCGTTGCGTGGCTTAATAAGGCAGAAGAATATTTTGAAATTTATGACATTACTAGTGATGATGAAAAAATTAAACATGCTTCCATGAAAATGGAAGGAGAAGCCTATAATTGGTATATGTGGTGGAAAAAGACGACGCTCGCTATCAGTTGGAGGAAATTTAAGGATGCGTTCTTCAAAAGGTTTCAAGGCATAAAAGAAGAAAAATTATTTTCAACGTTTATCAAATTACGCCAAAAAGGAGATGTGGATGAGTACACGCGAGAATGGGAGACTTTGGCAACACGAGTACCCGGATTTTCGGAATCTCGTCTAATCCAGTCTTACATCTCGGGACTTAAAATCCACATTCAAGAAGAACTAGAACTACATGAAATCACGTCTGTAGAAGTAGCAAGGCAAAAGAAAAAGCTGCTGAAAAGAAATTGGAAAGATTATCAAAACCAGAAAAAGTATATTCGAGACGACGGTTTCCTCAATCTGAAAATGTAGTTGACACAACATATGTCCCTGTCCATCCTCGTGAAGACGAAAAATCTAGTCTAGAAAAACAAAGAATACGAGAAGGCAAGTGCAAACGTTGCGGTGAAAACTGGGACCCTAAGCACAGATGTGCTAATGGAAAAGCAAAAAATCTATACAGTTGTGAAGCAACTAACGACACTAACAGTACTGATTCGTATATAGAAGGATTAGAAGACAATTTAGAGTTCTCTCCAGAAATGGAGGGCGAAACTATTCCGCAAGTGTCCTTATCAGCTATGACAGGCATATTACAACCTCAAACCCTAAAGTTAAGAGGACATATTAAGAACAACAATGTAATGGTTCTAATAGACACAGGTAGCACGCACAATTTTCTAGATTCCACCATGGCCAAAAGACTCAACCTCTTCGCTTTTCCCATGCCTAATATGAAGGTAATGGTGGCCGACGGTAAGAAGATTGAACAAGTAGGAAAATGCCATAAAGTCAAATTGCAGATTAAAGACTTTCATTTAGAATCTCCGTTCTACACCGTTCCATTACGAGGAGTAAATGTGGTCTTAGGAATTCAATGGCTACGAACTCTAGGTACTTATTCTGCCAACCATCAGAAGCAGTTTATAAGTTTTAAGTGGAAAGGGCAGAAATACAAGTTGTATGGATTCCAAGCCCCAGGAAATCAGGTCGTATCTACAGTACAATGTCAGCAGTTAGAAATGTTATCTTCAAAAGGGAGCCATGAAGAATCTCCAGAAATCAAGACAGGATCCGGCCCTGTCGATATCAGATATTTTCACTATCCAGATCAACAACAGACTGAACTCGAGAATATGCTCCATGACCTTTTTAAAATATGGGAAGCAAGAGCTCGCCGCTCGCGGAAACCAGACATTCGTCAACGTTGTCCATCGATTACATATGCTTTGAGGACAAAGCATCTTTAAGAGAGGGGCAATGTTATGAATATTTTATTAATTATTAGTTAGATATAGTTTTATTAGGTTTTGTTAACTGAAAGGGCATGATCAAAGATCATGCCTCTTCGCCAAGGGACACCTTGAGGCTATATTTAAAGCCTAGGCGATCCCTCATTGTAATCATCTCATCTTTCATCATTAATAATATATATTTATCAAGTTTTACCAGAGTTTTTACACTCCAAAAGACTTATTGAAGATGGAAACCGCAGACATTCTTATGCTCCAAGAGACAAAAATAGAAGGGGAAACCCTTCTAAACACTAGCATTATGAAATGGAAATATGATACTGGAAAGGCTGTCAGTGCTAGGGGCTCGGCCGGAGGAATAGGCACATTCTGGTCAAAAAACTCCTTTTCTCTAGAACGATTCTCTAAGACCCAACATTGGATCTATACAGAACTGCGCCACACTGCAAGCAACTTCACCCTTGCTTTGTTTAACATGTACGTCCCCGTACATTATGATGAAAAGAAAGAGTGCTGGAAGTCACTCTCGGATTATATAGAGCTTATCAATCCCACAAATATAGTCATAGGTGGTGATCTGAATATAATTCTAGATCCCAAAGAGAAGAGAGGAGGGATCTATTCCAGGGACCCCTTCATCAACACAGTGGAAAACCTGATTCTACAGTGGGACTTAGTTGATTTCAAGCCAGTGAAAGGAAAATACACCTGGACTAACAACAGAACAGGAGAAAATCATATCTCAGCTAGGCTGGATAGATTCCTCATCAGCAGCTCGATAATGATGGACAACAGAATAGTTTTCACCAAGATTCTCCCAAAGCTCACCTCGGACCATAAACCAATTCTTCTATGTCTAAAAGAAGAAGAAGATTTAGGCCCCCTCCCATTTCGCTTCAGTCCTCTCTGGGCCGGAAAAGAAGGGTTCTTTGAAACAGGCCAAATAGCTTGGAGGATAGAAGTTTCCGGATCCCCAAGCTTTGTGTGGGAGCAAAAAATGAAAAACACAAAAAAAGCTCTAAAATAATGGATAAAGAAATCCATGAAAACTCCCACCAGGCAGAGGAAAGAGGCAGTGCTCCAGCTGGAAGAAATACAATTCGAAATGGAAGAGAAAGATCTCTCTTCCACAGACTTAGACAACGAAAAATCTGCCCAAAGGAATACATATTGCTCCTTTAGAAGTGAAGAAGAGTATTGGCGATTAAAGTCTCGTAGTCTGTGGCTTAAATCTGGGGATAGAAACACCACATATTTTCATAGACAGTGCAGGGCCCGCCTCTCTCGTAACCATATTGCAAAAATTACCACCTCCAATGGACAGGTGTATAAAGGATTTGCACAAATCAAAGAAGTCGCAGTAAAACACTTTCAGAACCTTCTTAGCGCAGAAAGAAATGGGAGCGAGGAGGACGCATTAGAGTTTCTCACAAACATCCCAAAGCTAGTCAGCATTGAAGATAATGATTCTCTGATGAGCCCAGTGACGGATGAAGAGATAACAAATATTCTCTGGTCCATGGAACCAGATAAAGCACCAGGACCTGATGGATTCTCAGTTCATTTTTACAGAATTTGTTGGGAGATAATCAAATCTGATCTCTTTAGAATGATAAGGGGTATCCTGAGGAAGGCAAAAGTTGGAGGCGGAATAAACTCCACCTTCCTCGCTTTAATTCCCAAGGAAACAAACCCAGGCTCATTTGATAGATACAGGCCGATCTCACTCTGCAATTCATCCTACAAGATCGTGGCCAAACTTCTGGCGAACAGAATCAAACCCCTCCTTCAAAAACTCATCTCTCCAGCCCAAGGGGGATTCGTGAAAGGAAGACATATCCTGGATAACGTCATTCAAGTTCAAGAAGCCCTGCATTCCAGTCAAACACGCAAAGAACAAGGTATGATCATAAAACTGGATATGTGTAATGCCTTTGATAAAGTTAACCGTTCTTTCCTGTACAGGGTTCTTTCAGCCTTTGGATTCAATCAAGATTTCATAAATCTCATCAAAGCCTGTATTGAGAATATCTGGATCGCCCCAATGGTGAATGGAAGACCAGCAGACTTCTTTTTAGCCACCAGGGGTTTGAGGCAGGGTTGCCCTCTTTCTCCCTTTCTTTACATTCTGATGGCAGATTCTCTGAGCAGAAAGCTGACCCAGGAGAAACAAATAGGCACCATACCTGGGATAAGAATTGTGAAAGGCATCGCCCCAGTGAACCATGCGCTCTTTGCAGATGACTCACTTCTGCTCGGGGGTGCTTCCATGAGAATTGCTAATTCCTTCAGGACCATTCTTCAAAAGTTTTGCAGTATCTCCGGAGCGTTAATCAGTGAGAGGAAAAGCGTTGTCTTTGGTTGGAATACAGATCAGCGAACAATCGAAAGAATTGCCAGCGAATTGGGGTTCAATGGATATGCAGTTTGGGACAAAATAAAATATTTGGGACTCCCATTAACGATGGGATCCAACAGAAACCACTTGTGGGAGGAGGTGATCTTCAAGTTCAAAAAAAAGATTGCAGCGTGGGGTGGCTTTTGGCTCACCACAGGAGGCAAACTCACGCTTATCAGATCTGTCCTTTCGGCTCTGCCAACATTTCAGTGTTCTTTACTGATGGCTCCAAAACAAGTTGCAGACCAAATCTCCAGCCTCATGCGGAAATTTCTGTGGAACGGTGGGCGGGGTAATAGCAATAGATTTCATTTAATAAACTGGGAAACAGTGAAACGGCCTTTAGTTGAAGGCGGACTCCAAATTCGTGATCCTCAGCAAGCTAACTTAGCTTTGGGCTGTAAATTACTGTGGAAGCTTTTAGCTGAGCCTAACCACCCTGTCAGTCAGATATTAAGGCTTAAGTACCTCAATAACCAGTCGATCATTTCCTTCACTCCAGAGAATTCCCCAAGAGGAACGCAGGCTTGGAAGCTCTGCAGCAAAGGAATCGATTTCTTCAGAACACATCTGTATAGAATCCCAGGGAATGGAAAAAATACATCGCTGTGGAGAGATCGAATCATGGGTCATCCTCCTCTCTCAGCTAACAACGAAATTTCAGAGCTAAGAGCTTGGTTAAGTACAAAAGGAATTCGGAAAATTGAGGATATTTCAGGTTGGGATAACAAAGGAAATTGGCAGCGTTGGACTCTGCCTAATATTCCAGTGCATTTAAAAAATCAGTTAAATGCTCTTATAGATGCAATTTCAGACTTTACTCCAGTTCATAAGGACGAGGAAGACTCATGGGGTTGGGGTAAGACGGGGGTGTACACAGCAAGACAAGGGTATTTACAGATGCAAAGCAAAAAGGATTCTCCACATCCAGAAGCAGTGTGGAAACAGGTCTGGGATAACTTCAGCATTCCCAAGATCAATTTCTTCTTTTGGACTTTGTTCCACAACAAAATCCTGACTGGAGAAAATTTGTGCAGAAGGAACATAACAGGTCCGCATCGATGTGTTTTCTGCAAAAACGCGTTGGAAACTTCAGATCACATGTTCATTGATTGTGAGTATGCGCAGAAGGCCTGGACTAACTTCTTGACTGGACTGAATGTGAGACCCCCAGCGCATTGTTCGATCATAGACATGTTCTCGTCTTGGAAAGCCCGATATCCCTCCAACATCGCTGACAAATCTCTTTAGCATAAGGTGTGGACTGCAGCCCCTAAATATGTATGCTGGAAGTTGTGGCTTGCCCGGAACGAAATCATCTTTAACCACAAAGAAATGACTGCAGATAATGCAGCGGATCAGGCAAAGAAACTTCTTTTAGAAACTCTGAGACACTCTATAGTCAAAGATGATGGCTCCCTCCGAAATGAAGAAAGGGCGTGGCTGGATGGCCTCTCCTTCATGCCCAGACCTTCAGCAATCACACGCCCAAATCACAAGAAAAAATGGCAGATTCGAGACACAACGGACAGTTTTCAGCAGTGGTGGAAATCCCAGGGAAAGTGCACTATCTTCTTTGATGGTGCCTCAAAAGGCAATCCAGGCAGGTCAGGAGCAGGAGGGGTGATCTACTTTCCGAATGGAAAAAAAGAGGACTTCAGTTGGGGACTTGGGTTGAAAACCAACAATCAGGCTGAAGTTCTCAGTCTTTTAAAAGCTTGCCAATTGGCCAGAAAAGAAAATCCAAGTGAAATTTTAGTCTTTGGAGATTCAGAACTGCTGATAAATTCTCTAATAAACAAGAAAGGACTCAAGGATCCAGCGCTAAATAAACAGCTTGCAAGAGTGAACAGAATTTTGAAGGACTTCTCCACAGCCCAAATCTTCCATATCCTCAGAGAATTAAACATGGAAGCAGATAGATTGGCAAATATAGGATGTACTCTAGAAAAGAGCATGATCAGCATAAATGCAGGAGCATTGAATATGGCAACTATTCCCTAACCGGGAAAGACGCCCATGTAAAAGCAGTGAATTGTAATGGTTGACTTGGCTTCGGCCATCCTATCTCTATCAATAAAAAATACCTGTTTCAGTTTAAAAAAAAAAAGAAATCATTGAAAAACAAATTAAAAGAACTTATCACGAAAACAGTGTCGAAGTCTTCATTCCAAGTTGAAGAAAGAGGAACGAATTCTGATCTAGTCAACATCACAACTCAAGAAGAGGATAAACCAGTTGAAGTGAATATGTACTCAGAAGTTGCAATTCAAGCAATGGAAATTTCAAGTGAAGATTTCACAATTAATCAAGCGACTTTTGTACCTAAAAGAAATCGAATTCCTTCAATAAACCATGAAATCACCACAAACAGATTAAGAAGAGATCAAATCACAAGAACTCTTTATCGCCATCCAAATTATAAAAGCAGATATCTCAATTAGAAACAAGTGACTTATGTTCCCAAGAACGTCTCTGTCACCATAAATCAGTCTTGTGATAAAAAGTCATCTCAAGTTTCCAGTAACCACAAGATTCCACAAAAGATTGATTTAGGATGGTCAGATCTTTTCTCAGTGCAACAATTTTGTTTATCACTCAGAGGATCCTATCATCATGTATCAACGAAGATGACAATTCGAAGAACTCTGGAAGATACGAAAAGATTAAAAGACAAAGAAATAGATGACACGCATTGTCAAGCAATAAGCTTTGAGGACAAAGCTTTTTGAAGAGGGAAGCAATGTTATGAATAAAATACATATAAATAATATAAATAAACAATTATGATAATAATAGTTAATTAACAGTAATTATTTATTGAAGAAGCATGTCTCTAGGGACATGACCGTTCATGAAGGGGCACCTGCCCAGCTATATAAGTGGGCCCTCATTTGTAACATCATCATCTCATATCTTCAATACAATTCTTATATAATATATTTGTCCTATAATGTATTTTTACATATACCAGATCTTCTGAAGTAGCTTGCTGCGTATATGAACTTTGTCTGTAACACATTAATATTCTCACTCTCATTGAGAATATTCCCGCATGCATAGCAATCGTGAAACAGGGGTGCTTTATAAGGCATTACCCACACCAAAAGCTTCGCTAATCTGCAAGTTCGCTTTGGGGTGCAAGCACTCTTAAGATAATCAGCCAGACCAAATCGGTTCACTCCCCACGAGGTTTGAACTAGTTTCTAAACCCAACTGGTTGGATGGTTCCATCCTAAACCAGGTCGGTTCTGATCTGAAACAGTACTCATCTGGACAGACATCAATCAATTCTTGGTTCTTACTAGTTCTGCAACCCGGTTTTCTAGCCAGTTCCATTCCAGTTCTGATTTGACTCTCAGCCAATCCCAGTTCCAGTTCATATTATGATAATATTGGGTGCAAGTCCCTCATCGAAGTGAAATCATGTGCAAGTCCCTCATTGATGTGATAGCATCCTCCTTCACTCCAGCACTAACATCACTGGCAATTTCAGCGTCATGCCTTGGGGACCATCATTGGCTTGTGATTATTATCTATGTGATGTTTACATTGCAATACTATCTTACTGCAGTGATGTATCCCTATATGTTGAGATTTCATTCTACATTAATACTCTCATTCAGTCCTCCAGTATTCCTTTCCGGTTTTTGTATGCTTGTATATTTCTTTTTCGTATATATATATGTCAACAAAAACATGTAGAATGATGGATTAGACATAAAAAACATAAAAACATAGATTGAATCATATAACATCAATCATCTAGAAGTTATAATCTTCATCAACCACGCCCACAAGTTGGAAGCATACAACATATTGACTCTTGAGTCTCGCGAATCATCAATTTGAAGGTTTCAAGCTTTCAAAATTCAATATATAACATTTATCATCATTGATTCATTGATTTCAAAATTCAATATACATTTATCATCATTGATATATAACATTTATCATCATTGATTCATTGATTTCAAAATTCAATATATAATATTTATCATCATTGATATTATATAACATTTATCATCATTGATTCATTGATCACCATATAACTTTCATGAAGCATCATATTCATAATTCATAATGACTTGTAAACTTATAAATGCCAACTTCAAAGTTTCACCTTTTAAATTCAAACTTCAAACTTAAATTGTCATTAAATATATGAAAAAGTCAAGTTTCAACTGTTCAACTGTCAACAGTTATAAAAGATAAAAACTACTAGAAAATAGAAAAGACTAGTAAACAACAAATCTATTTTATCTATTGGCGGGCCCCTTGCCATGCCCACGAGAAATGTCTAATTTGTGCGAGCCACGAGGAAATGGTGGTCTTCTAGTACTCTTAGGAGTACCACGACCATGACTAGAAGGTGGAGGTTGAATCTGCAAAGGAACAATAGTTTGATATCGAGAACTGGCACTGGCACCCGCACCCGCACCCGCACTGCTACCAGTAGATGGTGGGACTGGCCCTGTGTGTGGCGGTGCTGCTGATGCTTCATCATCATCCTTAAAAAGTTTTGCTTCCAATTCTTCCATATGTATTGTGTCGTCCTTCAAATTATCATCCTCTGAGTTGTTGTCCGAGACTCTGTATGATTGATCCTCATTTGCCCGATCACAGTAATGGCTCAACAACGTCAAGTTGTAATGCACATAAACCAAGCTTTCAGCTCGGTTTTCATTCAGCCTGTTTCTTCTCACATTATGCATGAAGTTGTAGGTGCTCCAACACCTCTCTGCAAAAGAAGTGTTCACAACCTGTGAGAGAACTTTTTTTGCCAACTTTGGCAAAAGTCCCATGCCGCCATATGCTTCCCACCATGTGAGAGCATCAAATCTGTCTCTTTCTTCCATTGCATGGAAAGAACCAAAGTTAGCAGTGCAACTGAAGTATTTGCCTAATTCAAGGCGCAATCTAGCACACTCCTCCCTGTCGGGTACCAACTTGTCTAATGCCTTCATGTACCCGTCTTGTACCTCTAGATCTGTGTGAGGTTTGATCCTAACCCCACCTCCAGGTGCAGGTTAGCTCAACCAAGATGGAGAGTAATATTTTGGCGTAAGGATATATGCCAAGGCATGTAGTGGAACATTGAGTTTATTCCACCGTGCACACACACAATCATGAATCATTGCATACAAGTTGGGATCATTATCCTTAACAACATCTTTTATTTGGCCCAACATGCTGTCCATATGTTCATAAACCTCCCCAATTACTAGTTTAGTTGTATCTACAAACCAAATTATGTGATAAATGGGCTTGGTGAAATTCAAAATTTCCCTCACACGTGCCCAAAACAAAAGGTCAAGGGCGGTCTCCTCCACATGTTCGAAACCTTGCCTGTCAACTATTGTCGTTGCCCTGTCCTTTAATACCTGCCAGTGTGGGCTTGATACCATTGCAAAGAATGACTCTCTTACCTTCAAAAGGCGCCTGAAGGTGAGGTAATAGCTAGCAAATCTAGTCTTTGCTATCTTCAACAACACCAATTTGGAGTGAGTACGAAAAAGCCCATGGGTATTGCTATGATTTGTAATAAATTTTATCATTTTTTTCTCTCTTGTACAAATCACCAAGCCATTTGAATTGAGGTTGTTTGTTTTTAATGATATCATGCATCAAAAGGTTCATTGTGTGAACCAAACACCCAGACCAAAATATGTTGGGGTATTTATCCTCAATAATTGCTCCTGCTGCCTTACAGTTAGCAGCATAATCAGTGATGACTTGTATGACATTGTATGGCCCAGTCTTTTCAATTATTGCAAGTAATGGTTCTACAATGTTAATGCCGGTCTTGAATTTGTCTAAATAATCATATGCTGACAAGAAGATTGCACCACTAACCGACACAGCCAAAACACTTATCAATGGCTTTCCTTTTACATTGGTCCATCCATCAGAGACAATGGACACCCCATGCTCATTCCACGAATTTGTCATTCTAGCCAAAGAATGGTGTATTTTAGCTTTTTCATGATCAAGACCCACGGTTCTGGCCTTGTCATACCCAGGGCTTTTGTATCCTTTGGGGGCATCATTAATGGCAGAAACCATTTCATGCCAATAAGGTGAGCAAAGAACATTGAATGGCACCCCACATGCATATAGAAACCGGTAAACTTTTGAATCCACATCATTCCTACACCCTTCGTCCAGGAAATCGGATATGGTTCTACGCCTTAATCCAGATGTGCCACTGCCTCCATAACCACTGGCATGGGTGGAAGTTGGACTTGTTTGTCCATGACGTGATGGCCCTGAATAAGAATCAATGAAACCCCTAGATCTTTTAGATCTCTGTAGGGCAGCCTCCTCTTCCTTTCTATATTTCTCTCTCTGTGTTGTTGGCACACTAGTACAAATTTTGATTCCTATATCTTTTTCTCCATCCCCTGGCATTTTCCCACAAAGGTGCCTTCTCGCATGGGTGTATGAACCATGGTATTGTTTATTGCAATGGGGGCAAATAAATTTAGTGGTTCCACCACCTTTCCCTCCTTGTTTTTAACATATTTCCACAAAGGTGTCTGAGTTTGGTCTTGTCTAGTTGGGGAATCTGTGTCCTCATGTTCTCCACTCCCCACTTCCTCCTCAACATAATCCTCCTCCTCTTCGAGATTTTCTTCAAATCCACCATAACCCTCCTCTTCATCCTCCTCTTCTCTGATTTGGCTCTTTCTTCTACTACTCTCCAACACCATTATTACAAAGAAAGGAACCAACATGAGGGAAATCCCTAGCCATATAGCCATGATGTTTCAAGTTTCAAGTTTCTAGCCTACAAAACAAATGGAGAAATGCCAAATGGGAATAGGAAATGCAACATTGGAAAAAAAAAATTCAATTTTTAAGTTTTAAACACAATAAAATGCAACATTCAAGAAAAAAATCAAGTTTTCATTTTTAAACAACTTACAAATTCATCCTAGAAAATACAAAATTAGATTAGAAGACCTACCTCTTTCTTGCAATCCTCCTGTTGCCTTGCAGCTTGCTCCTTGCTCTCTCCTTATCACTTCTGCAACTCCGCTCTCAAGCTCTCCTTCTTGCTCCTCTCACTCTCTCACTCACTCAACTACAAACAATAAACAAAATGAGCCTCCCTCCCTCTTAGAAACAAAACGATTTTTTCAACAAAAAAAAATTCTCACCGGCAGGAAACGTTTTTTTTGCCGGAGAGCGTTCGGGAGCGAACGCTCCCCGACCACTTCCAATGTTTAAAAAACGCTTCCGAAGCGTTTTGTAAACGCCGAAAACGCTCGGGGAGCGTTCGCTCCAGAGTGCTTCCGGAAACACTCCCGAAAAGGCAGGGAGCGTTTTTACAGGGTCGGAAACACACTCCCAAAAACGCTCCCCTCAGGAAGCGTTTTCGAGATCGCGTTTCCGAGCGCTCCCAAAATGCTCTCGAACGGAGCGCATTTCGGGAGCGGGAACGAGGGGGGGTGAAGCTTCCCCGCAACCCTGGTCCCGAATCTGTCATGTCCGACACATGATGTACGGATTTGAATCCATTTTGCCGAATTCGATCATGTCCGTACAGGACACATCGAATCCCAATCGTGTCCTATACGGGCATGATCGAATCTCATACAGCCAGACACAAAAACCGAAAAAGTGCGTTGCTGAAGTTATAAAGGTGGGGTTTCTCTCATTCTTTTTCACCGTTGTTTGTTTGTGAATTGAACATAGAGCAAGGATTAGCAAGGAGAAAGGGAGTGTTTTCAAAGAGATTCGAGCATCTGGTAAGTGCACTGCCTCTCTATGTTTTTGCATTTAGTTTGCTGTTAGTGTTTACATGTGCATATGTTTTATATATTTGGTCATTTTTGTTTATTTTTTATAGTATTCATGGCTCAATCAAGGGTAGCAACGCAAGGGCAAAGAAAGGGGAAGAATGTCCCCATTGGAGATGCCCCTCCTATCCCTATTTCATCAGGGTCTGCAAGTATTCCATCTATTGGAAGTGGGGCTGCAACAGCAGCTTCAAATGTTTAGGGAAAACAAACTCAAGACCCCAAATACCCATTGTGGAAATATGTGACAAGAGAGGCAGGGCCAGGCAGCAAGGCAAAGGGAGGAGGCAATGTTGCATGGAAATGCAATTTTTGCCACAACCATTTCATGAGCACATATTACCGTGTGAAAGCTCATTTGTTGGCTTTGCAAAGTTGTGGCATTTCAGCTTGTATAGTAATTGAATCGCCACAGAGGAAGAAATTGGAGAAAGAGGCATTAGTTGGTGCAGCAACTGTGGCATCAAAATCAAAACAAAACGAGAATGATGACTCCCTTCCATTCTTAAAGAAAAGCAGCAACAAGTTCCCTTTTGAGAGTTTTAGTGGGGGACAATCAGCAAAAAGAAAGGCAACTACACTTGGTCCAATGGACAAGATTTTCCAAAAAGAGAAGAGGGAAGAGCTTGATCTCACCATTGCATTTCTTTTCTATCAAAACTTCATAATATCCTTTAATGTTGCACGGTCACCTCTATTTATTGAGGTGTGTCGAGCTCTTAGTCATGGTGCTCCATCAGGGTATGTGCCTCTTGAGTCAGAGAAGCTTACAACCACATTGTTGACAAAGGAAAAAAAAGAGGTGAACAAAATGCTTGAGCCTATTAAATCAAATGGCCAACATCTGGGGTTAGCATTGTTTCTGATGGATGGACAGATCCAGCACGCCACCCACTCATCAACTTCATGGTGTCATCCTTGAATGGTCCAGTTTTCTTGGTATCAACGGATGCACTTGGACAGTACAAGGATGCACAATATATGGGTGAGTTATTTATTAAAATTATTGAAGATGTAGGTGTCGATTCTTGTGTGCAAATCATTACAGATAATGCACCTGTGTGCAAGGCTACTGGCATAATTGTGGAATCAAAATATCCATAAATATTTTGGACACCTTGCATTGTCCATTCATTGAACTTAGCACTAAAATCTATTGCCTATGATGTGCTTTGGATTGGAGGCATTATTGAGGATGCATGGCATATCTGCAACTTTATACAAAACCATACAAATGCCCTCACTATCTACAAGGAGTACACCAATCTATCATTGTTGAAGATTGTGGATACACGGTTTGCCTCTTCATTCATCATGTTGAAGAGGTTGAGGAAGGTCAAGACCGCTCTTGGGGCCATGGTTATTTCAGAGTTTTGGTCTTTTTGGAGAAAGACGGATCAAGCAGGCTCAAAGAAAGTGAAGGACACAGTTTTGGATGATGTCTGGCAGAAGAAGGTAGATGTACTTATTCAGATCATGGACCTATCATTTCCTTGCTTTGATTTGCAGATACAGACCAACCCATCCTAGGAGAGGTTTATGAGGGATGGGATTCCATGATTGAGTCTGTGAGGACCATTGTTTTACAGAGTCAGTGGCCAGAGTATATATCTGGGATGGAATTTCAATATCTATCCCAACAGGATAGATATTGATCTATACTATATGGCTAAAGCATTGCATATGTCCGGTGGAGATCATATTCATGCCGGTACTATAGTAGGTACTTGAAGCGAGAGAGAGGGGGTAACAAAGAAATGAAAAAAAGAAGATCTTGGATAATCAAATTGGAAGAGAAATCGCCAGAGGCCTTCTTCACCAGCATACAGGATATTCTTGACAGCAGATGGGACAAGAATTGCATACCTTTACATTGTTTGGCTCACTTCTTGAACCCAAAATACTACAGCCATGAGTGGCTGAATGGTGGACCCTCCTGCAGATTCCCTCCTCACATGGATGGTGAAATCTCACAGGGGAGGAAAGATGCATTCAGGAGGATTTTTCAGGATAGGGCATCCCTTGATGAGGTGGAAGATGCCTTTGCAGAGTTTTCCACTGGCACTGAGCGATTTGCAGGCTATGATGTGATTCGAGACAGGGGGGCTAAGAAGCCCTATTCTTGGTGGGCAACTCATGGGGAAACAAGCCCTCCTCTGCAACAGTTAGCCATGAGGCTCCTCTCTCAGGTGACTTCATCCTCTTGTTGCGAGAGGAATTGGAGCACATATGGGAATTTGTATAGTGTGAAGAAGAGCAGGCTTAAGCAGTCCAAGGCAGAGACAATGGTGTATGTGCACACCAACCTTCATCTCATCTACAGGCAGAGAGAGGATTGGTTGAAGGGAAAGACAATGATGTGGGATGTCTTTCCTAATGATATGGGTCTGGACAGCAGTGTTGAGTTGGCATTGGCCAACTTGGATCTCAATGCGGCAGTGCTAGCCCCTGTCACATTTGATGATGGCGATATAGTAGAGGCGTCATCCTCCACACCAACAGATGCAAAGATGACAAAGGAGGAGGATGCAGCAGAGGAGAGCAGTGGCGAGCATGATGATCAGGATGAGGACAGTGATATTGATTATGATGATGAGGATTGATGACTCATTGAGGCTTGTAGTCTTGTAGACTGTAGCTATTTTGTATTTTCTATTTCTATTTGCCATTGGCAGTGTACTACCTAGAGCCTAGAGGCTAGTACTTATGTAACACATTTTGATTTTGATGACTTAATGAGAAAACTACAGCATCTTGTCTTTCTCCTATTGGATCATTGATGAATATGTCTATTACTAATACTTTGTAATATGTATGATTGTATGATGTATCAATGTATCAATGCATCATGTATGAGTATCTTAAATCTATGTTTGAATCAATGAATTTGTATGAATTTGTGTAAGAAATATCTAATTTTTAATATATATATATATATATATATATATATATATATATATAACATGTCTGGATGTGTCCTGTTCCGGGGGTCATCGTGTCTCGAATCTGACACTCGAATCTGCGTGTCCATCGTGTCCCATGTCTCCGTGTCAGGTAACTTAGGTCAAAACAGAGAAAAGAGTACAGAAGTTGTTGAAACACCAAAAACACAGTTGGGTACCTAAATTTCCAGGATAGAATGGAATAATCTCACCCATATAATAATTCACCTCAGAAGCCCACAGGACGTAGAGTAAACGACAACAGGGTTTTTTGTTAAGGCACTTTGTGGTGTAAAGGTCACAGATTCGAAACTCTGTGGGAAAAAATTCAGCCATGCTACGGTTTGGCCCAAGCCAGGTGCGATCAGGTGATTTTGACGGCTTAGATGCTCCTGGGTCGCGACTACTCAAGCCACAGGTTAGTTGTGCCATTCATCCCAGGACTCACATAAATTAACAAATGTTAAAATTGACAACTAGGGCCAAATTCCACTTTGGACAGCTCATTTGATGGAGATAATTATTGCATTGAATTCCTCTTTTCGAAAGGACCAAAATCGACCTAAAGATCACTAATTTTGGACAAGGAGAAATATGTTTTTGAAGTCAAGCCCACACGTGTAAATTGTTAGGGTAGGCCACAACATCATGTAGGCTCATGAAGCCCAACAGACATGTCTTTTGACCCTCAACGACTTGTATAAATAAGGATGACCTCAAACCTCATTCGGCACTTCATCAACTCACATATTCTTCTCTCTCCTCATCTGATTGGTTCGAACAACTATTGGGTTGCTGATTTTTCTCAAACGTGTGGCAGAAAGGAGGGCGAAAATTACAGGGCCGAAAATCTTAAGTTTTTGTCTACAGTTTGACCAGGGTTTGACCAGTGTTGACTTTGAATTTCTGGGCAGTGGGCAGCTTTTGACTTTGATTTTCTGGGATAGATCATAGTGTGTCTCAGCAGGCCACATTTATTGGCACAAAAACCGAGGTGATATGGGCACTTTGACCTGTGTTGACAGCAGGCCTGTTTGACAGCAGGGTTGACTTCAGGTTACCCAAAATTGACTGCAGATTTGTTGACTGCTTTTGGCTGACTTTGACCAGAAAGAGAGGCCGAGTTCCTCTCTCATTTGACCAAGCTGTTTTGGGGAAGTTTAACCAGACTTTGACTGCTGTTGACTAAGGACAGAATTGCAGATTTGACAGGGCTGTTTTCGACAGTGATTTGGCAAGTCAATTTTGACTTTGACTTTGTATTATTGTACTCTCTCTCTCTGCTGAAAATTCGATATAGTAATAAGAAGAATCCATCAAAGGGTTTTCCCCATCCTGGGGTTTTTCCCTGGCATTTGCCAAATACTGGGGTTCTCTTGTCTTGGCTTGTCTTCTGCATTTATTGTTTATGCTCTATCTACAGTTACTGTCAATGTGATTAATGGTTAATGTGATTGCTATCGATAATTAAGTGGAAATTGTCATTGGGCTGAGAAAAGGACACTGAAGTAATTGTTGCAAGCATAGAACATACCATTGTTATCTAAAATTCACAGCAAACAAAACAAAACAAAAAATCACCTCAGAAACTAGGTCAATTCATTTCATGACATCATAACATCTGGAGACAGATTCAAGAGTAAACTTACATTATCTTGATCAACTTCTTTGATCATTTCATCAAGCTGAGCATCACCTATACCAAATTCCTGGCAAGCTTGCTGAAGTTCATCCAAGGTAATTTGCCCACTTCCATCTTTGTCAAAATAAGAAAAGGCGGAAAAGAGATGCTCCTCACGTTCCATCTTGTTTAAATGCAATGTAGCTGCAATGAATTCCCCATAATCTATGGTACCGCTGTTGTCTATATCAGCCTGCCAAGATTGTAGTAGCCTATGTGAGTTAATAAATCTCCCGCCAACATTCCAGAGCAACTAAAGATATCATGCATTGTTAGAATGAGACAGAGCACAATTTTACTGAAGAGTATGTCAACAGATGCAAAAGCTTGATGATTGGAAACAAACATGCATAACATGGCATTTCAAGCTTCAAAACTACCCAAGCTTACTAGCACTTACTGCATCCATAAGTTCTCGGATCTCTGACTCCATAAGATTAGTAGAACCAACTCTGTTTAATCCATCCCTCAGTTCATCGAAGGTAATTGTACCACTGTTGTCTGTATCAATCATCTTAAACATCTCTTTAAGACCAGCAATTTCATCTTCTGAGAGACTGTCCGCTATAACCTGAAATGATCAACCAATTCGATCAGAAAATAATTTGCAAACCATTCCCCTAAACTACGGGAACTGTAAGGTTTTATGTGTAGTTTTGTTATGAAAAGTAGAAAGCCCAAGGACATGTGACAGAATGCCCACATCTGGCCATGGAATTCACAGCAAACTATATTTTGCAAATGAAAAAAATGTGTTAATATGCTGTAAAGGAACCAACCAAGTCTGTGGCCTGTGGCATGCAAAATTTGTAGTAAGTAGACAGGGTTACAAATTGAATATGTAAGCTTCAAAATGTTGTATATCACTCCCTCAGTATAGTGAATCAGCTTGCACATTTTTCTATGGGTAAGAGAACAATTTTACTTCATCAAAAAAATATGGGTAAATTATTTACATTTACTTATAGTAAAATGTAGTATAGACAAATATATCCATGATTATTGATTAACATAATCACCAAAGACCAAGCAATAACAGAAACCAATGTTTTGTAGAAAATTCTGAAATGGTACATTGGACTAATATGCAACTTTCTAAAAATATAAATGAAATATAAGGATTGACGTATATGAACAAATTGATCAAAATCCATAGAAAAGAGAGAATATGATATTATGATTTGTACTGATTAAGCTTTGAAAATGATAGCTTTTACTAAGAAAAATAAAACAATGCACTTCATTGTCACAACATTTTGTATGACAACGTTTTTGAGAGTTTTTTAATAAGAAAACAGAGAATATGATATTATGATTTGTACTGATTAAGCTTTGAAAATGATAGCTTTTACTAAGAAAAATAAAACAATGCACTTCATTGTCACAACATTTTGTATGACAACGTTTTTGAGAGTTTTTTAATAAGAAACATTTCCATATTTAGAATATCAGAAACTATTAACATGCAATTTGCAAACATTTGATTCTTTAACCTGCTTCACTGTTTGTATAAAAACTTCATAAAACCCTTCAATGCGTGAAAAGCAATCCACAGGGGTGATTTATTTAAAAGAAAGGCTATATATGCCAAAAGCTGCAGTGGCTGTTACATACAGAATAACTTCAATTTAAAATAAATCTTTCATGATTAGACGATTAACAGCACAAGAATTATAAAACAGCATATCTCAGTACTAGTACTAAGAAAACACAGACTCAAGTAGAAAACACACAAAAATAGGGACAACGCTACTTAGGTATGGCTAAACGGGTTGGTTCAAGTACCTGTGCATATGTTCACCATTTATCCATATTACTAAACCATCTTGCACCTTTCACCCCAACAGAAAACAAACAAGAACAAAAAGACAACAAAAGCATGGAACTTAAATAACCATAAAACCTGCCTACTAAAGAACATTTATACCAAGTTTACCTCACATTTACTTTCGGAATTCAATTGAATGAACAAAGCAGTTTTAGATGATGGAAATAGTTCCTACATTTAAAAGACTGAATTTATTTAAAGCACCTCTATTCATTATTCAAGGCATTTTGCATCAGGTTCTGTGATGTTTTTGACAAATTTGTAGCCTGATTATTGTAAACAGTCAGCTGTTATCATTGTTCAGTAAAATGAAGAGTTATTTGAGAGAGATCTTGATATTTTCATTCTCCTCTTTACCTCTGCCTAGGCTACTGGAAACATCTGAGCAGGACCACTGAAAAACCGTTCTGCATTTTGGATGCAGATCCTAATGGAATACCCTAAGAATGTCCTGACTCTCCTGTATCCAATCACTGGCAAGAGGTGCCTCGCAGTCTCCTAATATTCTATCAGTGAGGGAGGGTGCATCATACCCATACAGAGCCTTGAAGGGTGTTATTCCAATGGATAGGTGGTACTTGGTGTTGTAGTAATGCTCCCCAAGGTACAACCACTTGATCCATGCCTTCTGCTGGCCTGTCACATAGTTGCGCAAATACCCTTCAATCCATTTATTTACAATTTCCATTTGGCCGTCAGTTTGCAGGTGGTAGATGGTGCTAGAGGTTAATTCACTTTCAACTAGTCTGAAAAGTTCCTGCCAGAATGTGCCCATGTAATCTGAAGACAATGTTCTTTGGCAACCCATGTAATCTGAAGACTTCTTTAAAGAAGAGTTATGCCACTTGCTTGGCCGAGTAATCTGCTGAGATAGCAAAGAAGTGTGTGAATTTAGTCAATCTGTCCACCATGGTGTATGTGCAATCCTTTCCTTGTGCTTTGGGTAACCCTGTGATAAAATCCATCGATATGCTTTCCCAATTCTGCACTAGAATGGGTAGAGGGTATGCTCAACCTTATTTTGCTGACATGTCATGCATTCCCCGACGTATTTCATCACATCTTCCTCAAGTCCCTTCCACGAGAATCGCTCTCAAATCTGTTGGTATGTCTTGAAGAACCCCTGGTGTCCAGCCGAAGGAATATCATGTGTAACCTTCATAATTTTCTCCTTAAGTGTAGATTCAAGGACCAGATATATCTTGTCTTTATAGTAAATGACGTCATCGACTATTTTGTACCTGTCATCCTGGATAATCCTGTCGAAAAGCGTGCAAGCAAACTAGTTCTTAGCATATTCGTTAGAGAGGTGTGCCTTCCAATCTTCTATGAGCTCTATGAGGGTGCAAGTTGTTGGTTTCCTAGAGAGTGCATCATCCACCACGTTTTTCTTCCCTTTCACATATTCAATGTCAAAATCGTAAGCTTGAATTTTTCTTACCCATTTCTGTTGTCGTTCATTTAGGTCCCTTTGTCCCAAGAAATGTCGCAGGTTGTTGTGGTATGTCCTAACTATGAACTTATTATCCAACAGATATTGTCTGAACTTTTCCAATGTGTACATGATGGCCAACATGTCTTTGTCATATATGGCGTAAAGCCTTTTTGTATCTTATAGCTTCTGAATTTCGAATGTGATTGGATGACCTTTCTGCATTAGGACGCCTCTTATTCCTTCTTTGGACGCATCGCACTGTAATATAAATGGTTGGCCAAAGTCAAGAAGCGCTAGTACTGGACACGAGCTCATTATTTCTTTGAGCTTGTTGAATGCCTTGTTAGTTGCTTTCATCCAACTGAATGCCCCTTTTTTCATCAAATCTGTCAGGGGGCGCACTAAGCTAGGAGAACCCCTTAACAAATCGTCAATAATAGTTGCAGAGCCCAAGAAACCCTCGTAACTTTATTAGTGTCTTAGGTGTAGGCCAATCCACTATTGCCTGGATCTTTTGTTGGTGGACTTGTCATCTGTCTTTTCTTTGGTGGAGATCATGGTACTATCAGCTGCTTGTAGGACTCCTTTCGGCATCATCATGGCATGCATGAACTTCAACTTCTTCATCATGGAGCCTTTTGCTTCCAAAACTTCTTCATAGGGCATCACTCATTTTCTCCATCACTTCCCTTCAATGAAACATAGTGTTGAACCAATAGTCATGTCATCCTTCTCTTCATCGGGAAGTGACCTTCTAGTCCACATCTGGGTATCCTTCATATAGCTACCTCTTCCAAGTCATGTTTCTTTCAAGATCTCCCATCCAATCTTAGTTGTAGATGTACTTCTACAACCCTCTTTTGGTATCCCTATTACAACCCAACCAAATGTTTTCTCAAAAATCAAAATGAACATTAAATCAAAGTTATCTCTTTATGATGGCCTTTCGTCATGACATCATCTTCTTACAACATCAACATCTTTTCGCATACCGTACGAATCCATCTCCAAGACTTATATTACCAAGGTTCCCTTTTTCCAGCATACATATCACGGTCTTCATACCTTTTCCATGGAGATGTCGAAGCTAATCCTTCTTGTTATCAAATGTTGATCACTTATCTTGTCTTACATGACTCTAGATACATCTTTCACAAACTCTTCTTTCATCTTCTTCACATATTGCTTCCTTGGGATCTTCTATACATAGTTCCTTCATTATAGGAACCATAGTTGCCAACCACCTCATATTCTCCATGAGGTCATATCATGTTGATTTCATCTTGTCAATAAGTAGAAGATTTCAAGGCAAATTGTCTACATGCCTTCATGTATCATTCTAATGGAAGAGTCTTCTTCTTCTTTCATCATGCTCATGCGATAGAGTATTCAACCATTCTATCTGCAACTATATGATGACATGACTTTATCTATCTATTACCAAATATGTACATACCTCTTCCTTCATGTGGTCATCTAGACTTCCTTCTAGCAGATTCTTTTCCTTGCTTGAAGATGAGAATACTTCAACCAACTTGACATCTTGCACATCCTTGTCATCGTACCATCATCCTTCTAAACTGTGGATCCCACACAAGGTGTTATGTAGACTATCTGCAAGACACTTGCTTCTTCTAAGTGGAGGTGAATCTTCTAACAAAGATTCCAATGGAGGGCCTTAATGATCCTCATTCTACAAATGCTTCTTTCCTAATGATGAATTGTGACAAACTGTTATCTTCCTATTTTGCTAGATGACTTTCTCCAACCATATAAACTGCTTACTTTGTTTGTCCTTCTATGCTTCCAATGCAGAGGCCATGAGCTACTTCCCTTCTATCATGTACTATGACTGCTTTAACCATACAAACTTCTGCTTCGGTTATCCTTCCATGCTTCTATGATGGTGTCATCTCAACCTTTGTTATAATGCATATTGTCATACTTGTGATGTTTTCCATCATGATTGTTATCTTGTACAAACTGAAACCGACTAAGTATATGATGATATCTCATTCATAGTATATGTCTTTTACTTCCTCATTCTTTGACTTCTTCTTTTCTGGTTCTTCCACTTCTTTGGTGACATGGGCTTCATTTATTTCCTTTCTCTTCTTGTTGTCCTTTTTGAGTTTAGGACAATTCCTTTTGAAATGCCCATACTCATTACATTCATAGCATTGAATCTTAGACATGTCGATTTTCTTTTGAAATATTTTTCGAGACTTCCCTTTCTTCCTTGCCATAGCTACAAATGCTTGAGTTTTTTCACTTGATCTAACACCATTCTTTGCATTTAATCTAGTTTCTTCAATCTTGCATAATGACCACAGATCGCTGAATGGAGTGGTTTCCTTCTTCCCATAGATACTAGATACAAAATTGCCCCATTCTTCAGGTAGTGCATTGAGCACAATGGTGGTCATCTCTCGATCAGACATTACTTCTCCTAGCTCATGTAATTGATCTTTAATTTGATATACCCTCATAACGTATGAGGCTACCCCTTCTTTCTCTGCTACCGTCATCTTGTATAGTTCGGTTCTTAATGATATAATTTCTCCTGCAGTGCTTACAAAGAACAATTCTACCATATTTTCATAGACCTCTTTCGTTGTCTTCAATTTTGGTACGTAAGGGATGAGAGAATCCTTGATTGACTCAATAAGGATCGTTTAAGCCATTATTTCTCCTTTCATGTACTTTGATAGTGCTTGAGATTACTCTTGAGAAGGTTTAGTGATTGATCCCGTGACATATTCACTAACTTCATTTTATATGAGAATCAAATCTATTCACTTCTTCCATGCAAGGTAATTCGATGACCCAACAAGTAAGTTGTTCTCCTTGTAGAAAGAAGTCATTGTAGATTGAGACATAAAATATAGAATACTTACTTCTCAAGTGAAGATGCTCCTTTGATGATGATATCTTCAACTTGATACCTTCTTGAAGATGTTGACTTCCACTACTCTTTTGTTGTCGACAATTGATGATGTCTCCTTAATGATGATGGCTTGATGATCTTCTTCAAGGATGTTTGAGATGTGATCCTTTCTTCAATGTGAGGGAGATCACTTTGATGATGAAGTGCTCTTTCTTGCTTCCTTTGGTTGATGATTGTAGAATGTGTAAGCTTCCCAAGAATGTTTGTAGAGTTGTTTTAATGGAGGTGGGGTCTTTGAGGTCTTCTTTCTTCCTTCCAAGAGTTGTGATGATGTGATTCTTGTGATGTGATGGATAGTCCTTCTTGATGCTTTGATTTTCTTGATGCTCTCCTTGTGCTCGGCCCTTATGTATCCTTCTTCAATTGGATTATCTTCAAGCTACCTCTTCTTCTTGTTGCAGTCACCTTAGCTATGAAACCATGTTGAGAAATATAGGGTAGCTAGATTAGGGTGATTTCTCTTACTTGAATAATTGCTTCTGATGTTCTTTTACTTAACTTTATGTACTTGTAGTTAGCGTCTTTGTTTGCTTGATTATTATTGTGTTCTTTTCATCAAACAACTACCAAATTATGAAGATCAATGAGACAAGATGGCACAAAATGTAAGCTGCTAGCCAGGGCCAAAACCTCTCCTTTTGAGAGGAAAACCCACAAGAATTCTTCTCTTTCTTATAGAATCTTCAAATGACAAATTCTGAGACCTAAGACCCTTGAGAAAGATCCCTCCAAGACCAATTCAACCTCTTCCTTGATGAGCTTCTCTTCCACAAAGTCAACGCTAGTCAAATTGCTTCAGAGCTTCAGATTTCAGCCTCTTCTTCAGAAATTTGGCTGCACTTCAGACCTACGATCTTCAGCCTATACTGCAGAAACCTTATCTGGCACATATGAGAAAATAATGGTGAATTTTGCCTCCTTTCTCCTTCGCTTGATTAGCCTTCTCTTCCTTGACAATTTGGCCTGCAAACTTTATCCTTTTCACACTTGATTTCAGCCTCCAAGATGACTGCAATTTTTTGGTCTTGCTGCTGCAACAGATTCCCTAATTTTCTCACACGTGTGAGATGAAGGTGGCCCAAAAACAGTCCTTAATGCTTGGCTCTTCCTTCCTTTATTTCTCTTCTTCTTTGCTTGTCTTTCTTGTGCTATATCGAACTTGCTTGGATACTCCTTGATGAGATCGAGTTCTTCTCTATATGTAGACTTCTTATAGAGGTCGAACAGCCCTAATGAGGCCGACTTCACTGCTAGGAGGCTGACTCGTTTCTTGTTAGGTCGACTTGGTCTTGGAGGGAGTCTTGTGACTCTAAATAAATTTTTAAATAATACAAAGTTCCCAATGGCGTCTTTCATATATGACAATGACTCAATTGACTTTTTGACTCTATGACAAACCCTAGAAGCACTCAATGTGTGCTTGACCTACAAATAAATTGACCTAGAGCATGAAACCCATGCTCCAAAAATAATAATAATAACTTTTCTCTCTTTCTTACAATATACAAGAATCAAGAGTACATTTCATATTTATGAAGACCGAACCTAGTTACATACTTCAACATACAAAAGGTATTAAGGTCACTCCCATTTAGATCTGATGCCAAGTTTCTGCTATTGAAGAAATGAAGGAACTTAATAAATTGGTAATAGATGAATTGCTTGGGATTTTCACAGCACATGAAATGAGGACTGAGCAGCCTTCAAAGCATCAAAGAAGGCGAAGAACAGAAAGCATGAATCAAGCAATAGCTCCAGCAATGAATCTGATGCAGAGGAAGCTCATTTTGTGAGGAAACTTAAGAAAGGATCTGGCAAATATAAAGGTAAGCTACCCTTCAAATGCTTAAATTGTGGATAAAATAGGACATTTCGCTACTAGGTGTCCATATGCGAAAAATAAAAGTAGTGATGATAAAGAAGAACATAATATTAAGAAAGAGAGCAAATCTCATCAACACAAAAAGAACTACAAACAGCGTAAACATGAAAATAAGAACTTCTATAAGCAAAAGAAAAGTCCCTACTCCAAAGAGGATAGTAGCTTATCTAAAGAGAGCGATGAATGTATCTCCGACAGTGATAGAGAGGAGAATCTCTTCATGGCCATAGATATAAATTTTGATGCCTTCGAAAATGAAGACAAAGGAAAGAAAACACGAATTCAAGAGAGGAAGAAAATGTCGAAAAAAGATAGGGAAGTGGATCTTGAAGAATACTCATTTGTGCCTTAGACAAAATCAAGAAGCTTAAGAAAAAGAATTTGAAACAAAAGGAGCAACTATAGAAATATGAAGCAGAGGATCGTGATTCAAGAGCACAAATGTTTCAAAGACTTGAAGAAACAGAACATACCATTATCAGCCTAAAGGTTCAACTAGAAGAGGCAAAAAGGATGAAAGAAATGGCAAGAATCCATCTAAAAAAGTTGGAAGATGAAATTGTTTCCTTAAGAAAGGAATTAGAGAAAACAATTGCTCAATTGAATAGAAGCTTGAAGTTTGAAAAGAGGGCTGAAATCTTAGATGATATCATCAATTGCCAAAGGTCGCCATTCATTAAGACTGGTCTTGGCTATGATAAGAATAAGATGACTCATACAGAAGATTCAAATTCAAAATAAAAGATTTAGAAATACATCATCATTACATCAGAGAACAAGTGCAGAACAAAGAGAAAATTGGTTTAGTACAAGTCCCAATATCAAGTAGCAAACATCTTCACTGACGCAGTGAACAAGGATATGTTCAAGAAATTCCAAGAGATGTCAGGAGTTGTGGAAACAAAACATAAATATTAAGAGGGGGTGTTAGAGATTGTAATGGTTATTCTATCCAAGGAGGTAATAAATGATATTTATAAGAGTAATTCTGTCAGGTCAAAAAGTGAGAAATAAATCATACATAATAAATGACATTTAAGTTAATGTATTAAATGAAATTAAATGAGCAGTGCCTAACGAGAATAACAGAAATTTCTAGATATATATACAACAGCACTCCATGTCATTTTGAAGTGTATTGATATAATACATATCTCACTCCTCTTTTGTCTGTGTCTAAATTCTCCATATTTTAGTTTCATGGTAAGAAGACTAGAAGTGGAAACCATGAAAATGGAAAGATTCAATGATCCCAGCAACTTGTCCAACTGCCTCAATGTCACTTTTATCACAAAAATCTTCTCAAAACTTGCATAAAAGCAGTGTTCTGTTTCCAAAATATGAAGCTCCAAATCAGTGAAAAGCGGCACCCATATTCTCTCTCACCTTCCTATAGACAAAGCTTGATACAGCTCTAAATCTGGGGCTAAAGCAGCATCTTTCTCTCTCAGAAATAGCAAACTTCAAGGCATTAAAAGCGTAGTGGTCTCCTTTCAATCACAGCATTAAGATCTCTCCTCAAAGCAGCACTCTTCATCCTCTTAGCCAGCTGGGAACTTAATCAAAATATCAGTCATTCTATTATTCCATAACCTGTCCTTTGTTTCCAAGTATAGCCAAGTACAGTGGTAGGCTTTGGTCCACTAAGGCACCCTCAATGTCCATAACTAGCAGCATACTATGATGACAAAAAGAGCAGGGATTTTCCTAAATACTAACAGCAGGGATTTTCCCTAGCAAAATTAAAAATTAGGTCTTAAATGTTAATGATCAGCATGCGTATTGACAGCATCCTCCCCTAAGAAAAGAATACCATCTTTATTTTCCAACAGCGCTCTCATTTTAAAAGAAAGGCAGGTTTTCCTCCAAATGATAAGGCAACACTTTTCAGAAATATCCCATGAGAGGATCAAACTTTCATCATTCTCCATATCATTTAAATTTCATGCAAAACATTGAAATATAATCTCCTGAAGCACTGAATTGTTTGCTATCAAGTTTTGAAACATCGACTCCATACTTTGCCTTTCAAGTAGAACTTAAAGTGCTGCTTATGATAAAACCAATAAAGGAGTATCTTCTTTATTATCCAGTGGCACTTTCATTCCAAAATAAGAGCAGTTTTTTTCTAAATGATGAAGGCAACACTTCCAGAGATATCCCAGTATCTTCTTCCCAGGACAATAGTGTTTTACTCCCACAAAAGTTTCAAACATCCTTCATCTTTGTTTAGCTTTCATGCAAAACACTGAAATATAATCTCCTGGAGCACTGAACTGGATGCACATTATCAGGTTTTGTGACATTGATTACACACTTGTGTTTCAAGTAGAAGTGCTACTCATCATGAAAGCGAAAAAAAGGAAAAACAGGCACCACATTAAGGACTTCTAATGCACTCTTCCTCATAAAGGGTACTGGCAGGATTCAATCTCTGAAACTGTGTATTTGCTTGTTATGCAAGGCACAACTGTCTTCAAGAAAAAATACAGATTTCATGAAATCATTTTTGGTGGTTTTTTTGGTATAGAAACAGGCTAAAATACCACCTGTGGCAGCGCCCTCTTCAAGCAAGGATGAACATAAGATAAATGTCAGAAGAGCATACAAAGAGAATGCCCAAATCTGATCTATAACAGCAATCAAAGTTGCACCCTAGATCAGCATCTACACCACTGAAATAGCCCATGAAAACCAGTTGCAAAGGCATCCAATAAAGAGCACCAGCTGTGACTAATGTATTGTACATAAAAGCATGATGATGTCAAGGAAGGTGCCCAAATAAATCTCATCTCAACCCAAAATATATCTTCAGAATGGCAAGGGCAAAGATTCCAAATATAAGGCACTTCACTTAGGCCTATAATAGCACATGAAAACCCATCCATGGACCACAAATGCACCTAACTCCCCCTATATTGTCGTCATCCAAGCCACAAAGAACAATCATGATATTTCATTCAATCCAAACTCAAACAAAGCTAAGATTTATGTTGATATTTGTAGGTTGAACAGGTGCTTCTACATAGGCTAAGTGTCATGCATGCAGAAGATGAAAATTGCCTCTTTAGGTGCTTGCTGAAGAGGATTAAGTGATTATTATGATCTCTTTCCTAATTTTAACTTGTGAAAAACATATCAATTAATTCATTAATTAGTGTTGACTATTAGGCCAAGTTTCTCAGGATAAATAATTTAATTATTTAAGTGACTTGGATCTAATCTCTACTGTTGATCTCGAGTAATGGTTAGGATATAATCCTAGCCATTGATCACGGAGGAGATTAGAGTTAGGGATTGGGCTTAATGAAATTACAAAGTAAGCCTAAGGGAGAGGTCAAAGACACATTGTGATTGAGAGGGAAATTTTCTCAAAGTGTGAGAGACTCAAAGACTAAAGAGAAAAGTAAGGTGTGGAGCGAGGTAATTTCAGGAGAGGAATTCAAGGAGGACGAGCTTGTCGAGGAGGCCAAGATATTGAAGAAGGCGGCCAAAATACTAGAGGAGGCCGAAACCAAAGAGAAGTCAAGTTTTCTAGCCAAGAGTTTGTGCAGAGGAGGAAGACTGAATTCCTTGGTGCACAAGGAGGTCGTACAGGTGAAGAAAATGAGGCCGATTTACAGGTGGAGAAGCCGAGTTTTCCAAGGCCAAGATTTTTCCAGTGTGCTAAATTCCAATGGGCCAAATTTCTAGAGGCCGAAATTCCAAAGGGAACCGAAATCCAGGTTCCATCTTGTGCTGTGTTTTCTGTGTATTTTTTGTAGGTCAAGGCCCTAATTATCCCAAGTTAATAAAGTGAAGAAAAATTTGTTGGGCAGAATTTTTTTTTTTTTTCTTGTGGCTGATCTTCTATTTATTTCTGCTAAAAAAAAAATTATTTGGGAAGTAAAAACACCAACGTATTTATTTTTAGCAATTTACATAATTTTATTGAGAAAAATAATTCATAGGTATAAAATAATTGTTGAAGAAAAATAAATCAGACCAAAAATCAAAAATTAACATGGTATTAGAGTATTGAAGCTATAGCTTGGAAGGTGATTTTGCACTGGTCAAATGACATGACATGCAGTCAGTCACCTAAATTCACTTCTACAGCTAAATTTAAATATTTCCCTAGTCTTAATTATGGACTTTACTGGCCAACATTTTATAAAGTGAAAAAGGTCAATGACAGATTAAATCGTGACAACTGATCTCAAGATTGGAGAAGCAATCTCAGCCCTCCATCTCTTTGGAGATTAGGTCAGCCGACATATGAAGACGAAATTGAACTGTTGAGGAAGCATTAGAATTGGCTCATGACAGACTGGGCATTCAGCAGAAAAATCAGAGGGTCGAACTAATAGCAACAGAGGAATAGCACACAGGTTAACTTCAGGAGCAGCTAACAGAGCAAAAATATCAGGCCATATAGCCACGAATTTGCAGGGCCAAACAGGCCGTATTTGTTGGGCCATACAGCTGAGTTGTACAGCAATTTCTCTGGGTCACACAAGCTGTTTTGGTCAGGGTTATACAGGGAAAACTGAATTTTCTACTTCTGTAATTTTCTGGGAAAAATCCCTTGCTATAATAACCATTTTCAGAATCTGAATAGAACCCAAGTTTGTTGGTTTTCCCTGCACTGGAGTTTCCAGGGTAGAATTGTGTCATATTGTTTATGTGTTTGGTTTCATTGTTGTGTTTGGCTAATTGAGCTAAAGAAACTTAGAAAAAGTAAAGTAAATTACTTTAGTAAATATGTTTTAATCTCAACTGTTGATCTCAAGTGAGGCAAGATTTAATCTTGGTTGTCAATCACTTTGGAGATTAGGGTTAAGGATTTAACTCGATGTAAAGTTATAAAAGCAAGGCTAGGGAGGTGGGAAAGACACACTACAGCAGCACAAGATTGAGAGAGGCATCTCAGTGAGCAGTGTGCTGGGTCCGAAGGAGTACAGAGAGGCTGGAGATCTAGATTTGCAGAGAAGATCGAGCACCGATCTAGAGCAGATATTCTAGATCAGCCGACATATGAAGACGAAACTGAGATGTTGAGGGAGCATTAGAATTGGCTCATGACAGACTGGGCATTCAGCAGAAAAATCAGAAGGTCGAACTGATAGCAACAGAGGAACAGCACACAGGTTGACTTCAGGAGCAGCTAACAGAGCAAAAATATCAGGCCATATAGCCACGAATTTGCACGGCCAAACAGGTCAAATTTGTTGGGCTGTACAGTTGAGTTGTACAGCCATTTCTCTGGGTCACACAAGCTGTTTTGGTCAGGGTTATACAGGGAAAACTGAATTTTCTACTTCTGTAATTTTCTGGGAAAATTCCCTTCCTATAATAACCATTTTCAGAATCTGAATAGATCCCAAGTTTGTTGGTTTTCCCTGCATTGGAGTTTCCAGGGTAAAATTGTGTCATATTGTTTATGTGTTTGGTTTCATTGTTGTGTTTGGCTAATTGAGCTAAAGAAACTTAGAAAAAGTAAAGTAAATTACTTTAGTAAATATGTTTTAATCTCAACTGTTGATCTCAAGTGAGGCAAGATTTAATCTTGGTTGTCAATCACTTTGAAGAGATTTAACTCAATGTAAAGTTATAAAAGCAAGGCTAGGGAGATGGGAAAGTGTTAAAATTGGACAACTAGGTCCAAACTCCATGTTGTGATGCTCAGATGAAGACACCAATATTTTTATTGAGTTCCTCTTTCGAAGAGGTGCAAGATCGATCTAAAGATCATCTTGATCGGATGAGCAGAACATTTATTTTGAATTTATTTTTAATACTTTCAAAATATGTGCAGGTCGGCCTTAAGGTTTTACAATCCCAGCAAATGTGTCACACACCTCAGTGATTGATATAAATAGAATCAACGTTGGAGGACATTTCTCATCATCTCTCCTCTTTTGATTGGTTTGAGCTTCTGGAGGCAGTTTTGGTTCACACGTGGGAAAGAAGGACGAAGAGGAAAACTACTGCAGCTAGGGTTTCAACTTTCCACGCAAGTTTGACCAGCATTGACTTTGGTCAACGCATGGTCCAAAGAGGCTGAATTTTGGTGGACTTCGATTTTGGAAGGCCGTAAATATTGGCACAAGAACCGAGGTCAAAAGGTTGACCGAAGACCGAGTTGCATTGACTTTCTTGCTGCTGTTCTGCATTGACTTTTCTATGCGGCGTTGACTTTTCTGGGTTGACTTTGAGTTGACCGTGTGGCTGTTTTGAGGGCTATTGTGACACATACTGGGTTGGCTGACCAAGGAGACTTTGCTGGTTGAAGCATCATGTTGACCGTCGTAACGCACCACACCATTTTTCTGTTTTTGGTTTGTCTTCTATAGATCCACTGGTATGTTCTATCAACATTTTACTTGATTATTTATGTGATTGTTGTAGTGAAAAGTAAAGTTGCATCAAGCATAGAAAATCTACATAAATTTACATGGTATCAGAGCTGAGGTGAAGACAAGCCCTATTTGTAGCAATCACCGAAGAAGAAAATGGGTTCCACAAACTATGGCTTCAAGGAGGATGACAAATTGACTGGGAAGGATGACTTCCATGCTTGGAAGACGATATTGGATCTCAAATTGGAAGACCAAGATGTAATGGACTATGTGCAGGGTAAAATCCAAGAACCTCCATCCACTGCTATTGTTGCTGCCAAAACTAAGTATAAGGAGGAGATCAAAGCAATGTTGATGATCAGGGAATACATTCATAAAAGTCTGGTGGCCGACATCTCTGAGTTGGGCACATCCAAAGAGATGTATGATAAATTGATCCTCATGTTCAAGGCCAACAATGCAAATCAAGTACTATTCTTCAAGAATCAATTGAAGAATCTGAAGAAAGGCAGGGATGAGTCTATCCAATCATACTTTCTGAAGCTAACCGAGATCAGGAACAATCTGCTGGCTATCGGGGAGACAATAGCTGATCGAGAGATGGTACTCACCGCACTTGAAGGGCTCTCATCCGAATGGCATGTGTTCAACACTACCATTCTAAATAATAATGTGATACCTGACTTTGATGAGGTACTGTCAAGATGTGTTCAAGAAGAATCAAGAATGAAGGAATATGGAAATGAAGGAAATGCTACATACACTGCTCATTCTAGAAAGAAGAACTCTGGTGGTCCGAAGAACAAGGGAAAAGTAGGGGCCCAAGGAAAGAAGGGCAAGTGTTTCACTTGTCATAGGCCTGGTAACTATGCTAGAGAATGTTCTTTCAAGAAGGATTCTCCCGATGGTGATGATAACAACAACAACCGGAGGGATGGCAATCAAAGGAACAACAAGTTCAAGGGAAAAAGGAAGGCTCCCTCGGGTAGAAATGATCAACCTTTCAAAAGGTCAAGAAACTCTAGGTATGAGGAATCACATGTTGTTGATAAAAGAAATGAATATATTCTTGTATATGCCCTCTCTGTTGCATCTCCACCCAACACTATGGATGTCTGGCTGATAGATAGTGGTGCCTCAAGGCATATCACTGGGTTCAAGGAAGCACTCTCTGATATGGTTGAGAAGGATACTAATCTGGAAATTATCCTTGGAGATAATGCCACATATCCCGTGAAAGGGATAGGGACTATGACCCTCCACTTGTCTCAAAATAAGTCCTCCACTTGAGTGTGATGAATCAGTGTACCAAAATTAGCACATCCTTGTGTCTATGATCACCATGGAAGACAAAGGTTTCAATGTGGTGACTGTTCAAGGAAAGGTACTCACAGAAGAGCTTCCAGAGCCATCTCATCAAGCTGGAGTGACATACCAGACTGTGCTGGAGGAAGTCCAACAGGGAGCAATGACATGTATACCGTCTGGCAGACTGACCATGGCACCGAAGGTTTGGACACCTTTCACTCAATTTCCCCAAAGGGGAAATAACCCGCAATGAACAGAATATTTACGTATATAGAAAATACAATACTGAACCAGATCACTGAATCATGACACATGTAATACCAGAAACTGAGCCATTTTATTAATCAGAGAGTACATAGAGAGGAGTAATCAGAATCAGTGCACCTATCCTTGCCCTAGGCAAGTGATGAGCCTCTCATACAAGAAAAATGGCTGCAACAAGGACAGCGTCCTAGCTGCTGTGAAGACTGAAGATGAACTGCGCTGGAACTGGGGCTGATCTCAAGCTGCAAACCCTCACAATTGGAAAACGCTGTCTCTGCTAGTGACAGCGCAGAAACAGGTGAAGCACAAGCCCCTCAACCCTCCAGACAGATGAACCAGCTACAGAATACTGGAAAACGCTGTTGAGCTCCTCTCACAATAGTCTGCTCCTCAGATCTGCGTCCCACCTGATGGATCTGAAACCTCCAATCAAATCTGCGTCCTTACCTTCCTGATCTGCGTCCTCCAATACCAGATCTGCTGCCAAACCCTCAGATCTATGCTAGATCTGGAACTATCTCCTCAGATCTACAGCCTCTAGGGCTAGATCTGGTGTTATCCCTTCAGATCTGGACTAGATCTATCAATATCTCCTCAGATCTGTCACTCCTCACGCTGGATCTAGTGCTAAACCTCCAGATCTGCAACATACAAGACTAGATCTGCAACATACAAGACTAGATCTGCAAGATCTATCCTTCCCAAAGCTGGATCTAACAATAAGCCTTCAGATCTGCAACCCTTACCTTCAGAAATGGACAGCGTCCTCACTCTAGGGCTAGACAGCGTCCTTCTGCCTCCCTAAACAGCGTTTTCTCTGCCAAACCAGAACTGCGTCCTCCTTGGACAGCGTCCTTCCTCTCCTAAAAGGATCAGCGTCCTCTCTCCAGATGAGACAGCGTCCTTCTCCTTCAAGAATCAGCGTCCTTCCTTCTCTTGCTCTGCGCAGCCCCAAGAGGGCTTTCTCCTCCTCAGATATGCTTCAGAAACTGCTGCTGTTGCTACTGGAACTGAAAAGTATACTCAGGACAAACCTTACTAGGGCGGGCACTCGAAGTCCCCCGAAGCTAAGGGTGAAACCAGAAAAACCTTACCAGGGCAGGCACTCGAAGTCCCCCGAGGCTAAGGGTGAGATCTCCGACCGGAGACACTCGTGCACTAAATAGTGCTGCAGACCGACTAAACAACCGGCGTGCTGAAGCAGACAGAAGTCTAGCTCTCAATAATAATATCAAATCATGAATGATCCAAATGAGGTGAGAACCTCTCCTTTTATAATGCCAAACTCCCTCCAAAACTTAACTCTCCTTTGATCTGCGCAGTTTACCTTGGGTGAGCCTGATGCCTCCCCCATCATGCTTATGTGGACCCCCAAGGCCCCCTCTCTCAGTTACAACGTCAATCTACTAGGAAAGAACACTTTATTATAAAGTGAGGTGACTAAAGCGAGGTGACCCCTCTTATTTCTCACTTTATTTATTTCCGACTAAAGCCGCAAAATTAGCAAAAATGAAATATTCCACCAGCTAGGCCACTGGAATATTGGCGTCTCCCTAAGCAAAACGCGTTTGTCCCGCTAACCGAAGTGATGGATAGGGTCCGCTCGCTATCCCAAGTGGCATCCCTTTATCAAGGCAAAATTGCTTGTTCTCAAGCAATGCTTGAACAAGCCTACTCTCTAGCTGATGCTCCCTGCCGATACTGCAAAATGTGCCTGGGTCCCACCGAAACCTCTCTGTCTCCTGCATCACCCTGACATGAAGGGATATCTCAATGCCAGGATCCCAAACTGGCCTCTCATGGTACCAGCCAATCAATAGTCCTCCCGAATCCCATCGCCAACTGTGGCCAATAATCGCACAAGCCCCATGGCTCGGACTGCTCACTGCCTCTAGATATGACTGAAGACCATGACCGCTGCTGCTCTGCATCTATGGCTGTGTAAGCTGGCCCATCAACTGTGAACCAACTTGTCACCTCTCTCCAATCAAGGCATGGAGTCGAAAATATAATGAGGAATATCTCCCTCCTGTGGATCCTCCCTCTCCACGCAATCATCCAGACAAAATGAGCCACCCCCCAACAAGGCAACTCCTGAAAATTTCCTCCCACCTCAAGCTCTGGTAATGAAGGTGGTCTGGAAATATGAACTTGGCAAGCATCATAGCTTACCTCACGCTGTCCTTCTCTCCACTCATGACAAGTGTAGAGTCTATGCTGATCCTGGGCTGCAAAATCATTGCCCTCCAATGGCAAAGTGAAAAACAATCCACCATAGAAGGTTCCTCCATCGATGAAGAACAAGCTGGCCCAAAACAACCCATAGTGCAGTCTCATCCACTGCAACCTTAGAAAATCACATGGCAAGCAATGTACAAGATCCAACATATCTACTAATGGATAGCAAATGGCTGAATATGACAACAACATAGGTCCAAACACTTGCCCATGGCTGTAAATATCAATCTCATGGCCCACATCAAAAGAGAACGCATACATAGTAGTGGTGGCCATGCCTCCTCCCATGCTCCCATTAGAACATGTAGTGCAGAAATTGTGAGAATTTTTCCCACTCACGGACACATCCTGCTCACGTGTCTCCCTCATAATCAAGCCTCCCATACAAATCTGACATATATCAGCAAATGAAGACATGATCAACAGCAAAATGAAGGAAACGCTGAAGGTTACATGTGATGAAAAGAGGTACCAACAGCTTCCCCAACAAGTACAGCGCAGTTTTACAAGTTGCTGCTTGATAAGAGTACAAGGCAAAATGTTTATGTTACCCATGCATGTCTCCATATGATACATGGTATAGTGCTGCAAATGAATATACATGTGATGATAAAACATTTGCCCAAAGCCACAAAAGAGATGGCTGCCTCCATCATGTAGATTGGCCCAATACAGCTCATGGAGCAATGTGACGACCTTGCCCTCTTGTGAAGCAATGCATTGCATAAGAATGGTAAGAGTGTGCAAATCAATGAATGTATAAACAAATCCCTCACCATACGCTGGAAGTAAGATGGTACATGGGTCCATGAATGAGTCCTCCATAAAGTGTAGACCGGTTATGAAGAAGACTGAACCATGTGCTGCAAGAAGATAACCCTCCTTATGCTTGGAAACCCAAGTCAAGAAGAATATGCCATAGATGTCTCTATCATCATTACTTCTTGTAAGTGCAACAATTATGAAGTGATCCTGGGACCTATGGGTTATAGATCCACCATATCTCTGTTGTGCACCCTTCATCCATAATGTTCTGCTCCAAGGTGACAACGCTGTGAGCTCATGCAAATGAGTTCCTGTCAATACAAGACTCTGTTCTTTGACATGCTCCTTGTCAAAGACTCCTCTAATAATGCTGCAATAAATATGGAATACCTCCCAAGATGGAAGTGCTTCCCCATCAAAGACCATGGAGATAGTGCCATCTCCTCCTCCTGCAACATCATACAAAGGGTGAGAGCAAATCTGCCCTTGCTCTCCTAGAAACAAACCAAGCAACAAGACATTGTGTTGCCTCTCCATACCTCCATCAAACAACTCATGTGATGAAGACACAATGGATGATATGAGTAACACATCAACACCATGCATCCCTACTCTATGCTGCTCAATGATGCAAGTATCCATCCATCTCTTCCCCAGCCTCCCACTCTTAGGAAGAGTGTTTGCCAAGTGATGACCAAATTCTTTCAAGAGTAACCAGCGCAGCCAAGCCTCCTGCTGCCTGGTGTCATAGATCTGCAAATAGCCTCCTAGCTCCTTGCTCATCAACCACATCCATTCAATACATTGTGGATGCCTACTTCTCCTCATCCTGGTACTCCTCCCATGAGGGCTACCATCCTCCCAAATCAGATTGCTGATTTTGCACTTCATGGGATTTTGAAATATGAACTCCTCAAGGATCAATGAGACCCTGTCAAGAATCAAATAGGTGGTAGGCAAAAACCTCCCATCATGATGTGTATGGCTCAAGGGATGTCCAACACAATCATGAGAGATGTTATCCATCCGAAGATGTCCACCATCTTCTATTTGCTCTTGTGAGAAGGGAAGAAAGTCATTGCCCCCCATGGTGTGTCGAAGTGCATCTCCAGTGAGATCTCTCCTTGAGACCTCCCCTTCCCCCATAGCCTGCTCCACCGAGCACCAACTCAAAACCTCTCGCCATCCAACCTCAACACGTGGCTGCTGTATCCTGTACAACTCTGATAGTCTCATACCACTATCCAAGTCAACATCTGGGACCTGACTAGGTGGCTCTGCCTCTCTCTCTTCAATGGGAAGAGATGTCCCAACAACTCTGCTAGTCCCATCCATGCATACCTGACGGGGAATGATCTGATGCTGCAATGTGCTCTCGGGTTGTACCATCAGGGAATCCAGTTGTTCCCCAATGTGGACCAACTTGGCCGCCGACTTGGTACAAGTCACTCTCATACCCTCCAGCTCCTGATCCTGCAACAAAATGGTCTCCCGTACCAACGCGGCCTTCTCCCTCAAAACTCGAAAGTCCGTCCGAAGCCGATGATACTGCTGTCTGCGACCATCATCCAATATCTTCGTACCTGCCGTTACCTCATCGAGGGTGGATACATCTCCTGACACCTCACCCATCTGTTGTGTGCTGCTACCATCCGAAGACTCGGTCACGGCTCCAGTCATCACCTCACTGGATGGCTCTACCGGGGTAGGCTCTATCTCCTCCACTACGATATCAACCGGCACGGTCAAGGAGGGCTCTAATGATGGGGAGTCCTGTGTCACACTAGGTGTATCCTCGAACTCCCTGCAATCCTGTGTGTCCTCATCCTCCAAGTGCGAGGTAACCATTTTAATGGTTTTCCTCTCTGATACTCGGTCAAGCTGGAAAGAGGTATCCAACTTGTCCACCCAAGCTCTTCCTGAGCGCCTGGATGACCTGTCAAATGTCGGTAAATGGAATCTGCTCGCTGCACGGTGACTATCACGGTGGGAGCCACGTCCCTTGTGTCGCTCCTGCTCATAAGTCTTGCCGCCACATCGGAACTGGATATACTGATTGAAAGGGAAAGCATCCATGAATTCCTGTCCCATGCTTCGCCAATCTGCAAACAGAACTGCATGATGATCGAGACCCCCATCTCTTGATGCCGTTTGCTCCTCTTCCTCTACCGGGAAAGTAGGCATGGTAGGTCGCGTGTCCATGGGATCGACCTTCTGCGCTGTCACAATGGGAATAGCATCCGGTATGTAACTAGACGCTCCCGATCCTTCCCCTACCTGAAAGACCCTAGGGGGTTCTTTCTGCGTCCCCTCTGCAACCTTCTTGGTTACCTCCCGCATGAATGCATCCATCTTTGCATCCATCTTCTCAGTCAACTTCTCAGTCAACTTCGCAAACATGGCCTCCATTGGATTCCGCTGATCTGTCTCCCTAAATCTCCTCTTATCCACATCACCTGCCATCAGCTCTTTCTGCTATATGTCTACAGGCTCCTCAGAAACTGCACGGCTGCTGCAAAACCATACTGTGGCTTAACTTCAACCTCTGATTTATCCACCGAAAACTATTCAGAAAATTCCAGGAATTTGGGAAAGTGATCCTCGCCCAAAACCCAGAAAAACCCAGAAAACGTTTTTCCTAATTCCAAAATTCAAAATTTGACCCTTTTCATTTTGGCCCTTTTTCCAACTGCGTTTCTGGAATTGCACTGCTATTGCTCTGTATGATTTCTTTTCGGATGTCATAGACCACAGGCTGAGCTAGAATTATGCTCTGATACCACTGTAATATCCCCAAAGGGGAAATAACCAGTAATGAACAGAAATATGCCAGACAGATATAGAAAATACAATACTGAACCAGATCACTGAATCATGACACATGTAATACCAGAAACTGAGCCATTTTATTAATCAGAGAGTACATAGAGAGGAGTAATCAGAATCAGTGCACCTATCCTTGCCCTAGGCAAGTGATGAGCCTCTCATACAAGAAAAATGGCTGCAACAAGGACAGCGTCCTAGCTGCTGTGAAGACTGAAGATGAACTGCGCTGGTACTGGGGCTGATCTCAAGCTGCAACCCTCACAAATGGAAAACGCTGTCTCTGCTAGTGACAGCGCAGAAACAGGTGAAGCACAAATCCCTCAACCCTCCAGACAGATGAACCTGCTACAGAATACTGGAAAACGCCGTTGAGCTCCTCTCACAATAGTTTGCTCCTCAGATCTGCGTCCCACCTGATGGATCTGAAGCCTCCAATCAAATCTGCGTCCTTCCCTTCCTGATCTGCGTCCTCCAATACCAGATCTACTGCCAAACCTTCAGATCTATGCTAGATTTGGAACTATCTCCTCAGATCTACAGCCTCTAGGGCTAGATCTGGTGTTATCCCTTCAGATCTGGACTAGATCTATCAATATCTCCTCAGATCTGTCACTCCTCAAGCTGGATCTAGTGCTAAACCCCCAGATCTGCAACATACAAGACTAGATCTGCAATATACAAGACTAGATCTGCAAGATCTATCCTTCCCAAAGCTGGATCTAACAATAAGCCTTCAGATCTGCAACCCTTACCTTCAGAAATGGACAGCGTCCTCACTCTAGGGCTAGACAGCGTCCTTCTGCCTCCCTAAACAGCGTTTTCTCTGCCAAACCAGAACTGCGTCCTCCTTGGACAGCGTCCTTCCTCTCCTGAAAGGATCAGCGTCCTCTTTCCAGATGAGACAGCGTTCTTCTCCTTCAAGAATCAGCGTCCTTCCTTCTCTTGCTCTGCGCAGCCACAAGAGGGCTTTCTCCCCCTCAGATATGCTTCAGAAACTGCTGCTGCTGCTACTGGAACTGAAAAGTATACTCAGGACAAACCTTACTAGGGCGGGCACTCGAAGTCCCCCGAAGCCAAGGGTGAAACCAGAAAAACCTTACCAGGGCAGGCACTCGAAGTCCCCCGAGGCTAAGGGTGAGATCTCCGACCGGAGACACTCGTGCACTAAAATGCGTCGCAGTAATCGACTAAACAATCGACAAGGCTGGCGTACAATCTCCAGCCTATCAATAAGAATATCAAATCATGAATGATCCAAATGAGGTGAGAACCTCTCCTTTTATAATGCCAAACTCCTCCAAAACTTAACTCTTTGATCTCGCGTTAGCTATTCTTGGGTCAGCCTGATGCCCCCCCCATCATGCTTATGTGGACCCCCAAGGCCCCCTCTCTAAGTTACAACGTCAATCTACTAGGAAAAGAACACTTTATTATAAAGTGAGGTGACTAAAGTGAGGTGACCCCTCTTATTTCTCACTTTATTTATTATTTCTGACTAAAGCGGCAAAATAAAGCAAAAATGAAATATTCCAATTAGCAAGGCTAATTGGGAATATTACATTCACTACAAAGCCCTTCCCGAAGCAAAGAAGGTGGTGACAAGGATGCCCGAGTTTTCAAATAATCATGAAGGCGTATGTAAGGGTTGTGCCAAAGGAAAACATACAAGGGGACTTTTCCCCTCAAGTGTCACAAAGACATCTGATGTCTTGCAATTGATCCATTCTGATCTATTTGGTATGCTGCCCGTGACATCCTTGGGAGGATGTTCATATTATATGACGTTCATAGATGACTTCTCTCACAAAACCTGGATATACTTCTTAAAGAAGAAGGATGAGGCTTTCATGTGGTTTTGTACCTTCAAAGCCTTGGTGGAAAATATGACAGGGAAGAAGATCAAGATTTTAAGAACTGATAATGGCACTGAATATGAGACAAATGAGTTCAAGGACTTTTGCAGAGAAGCTGGCATCAAGAGGGAGACCACAACTGTCTATACTCCCAAGCAAAATGGTGTTGCTGAACGAAAGAACAAGACCATTGTGGAAGCTGCCCGTGCCATGCTATGTGACCAAGGTCTACCAAAGTTTCTGTGGGGAGAAGCTGTGAACACTGTTGTGTACATACAAAACCGATGCCCGCATTCCGCTCTAGACTCCAAAACTCCCGAAGAGGTTTTCTCTGGTAAGAAACCTGACGTCTCACATTTTAGAGTTTTTGGATGTCCTGTTTACTTTCATGTGCCGAAAGAAAAGAGGAGCAAGTTGGATGCTTCTGGGAAGAAAGGAATGTTTGTGGGCTATAGTGAAACTTCGAAGGCCTATAGAGTCTATGTGCCTGGTCAAAGGGAAGTGGAGATATGCCACGATGTCACCTTTGACGAAGATGCTTCCCTGAGGAAAGTAGTCAATCTTCCAAGATCTGAGGAAGATCATGAAGCAAGGCCTGGAAATCAAGAAGAACTGAAGGATGAAACAATGCCTGTTGTTGAAGGACCGATGGACCCGATTGATCCACCTCCTTCACTAGAAAGAGACCATCATGGCTCAGGGACACTCTCGAGGATGCTGAGGGGCATGCGACCCCAAGGGGGGCATTCCATGAAAGCAAGAAGCCAAGTAGATACCAAGGGTATCTAGCAGCCATGAGTACTATTGTACAATCCGAGCCTGGATCCTTTGAGGAAGGCGTAAAGCATCAAGTTTGGAAGGATGCTATGCACGAAGAGTATGATTCCATTATGAAGAATGATGTCTGGGATGTGGTTCCAAGACCAAAGGACAAAGCAGTTGTCACGTCGAAATGGCTCTACAAGATCAAGCATGGATCTGTTGGAAGTGCTGAAAAGTTCAAGGCAAGATTCGTTGCCCGTGGCTTCTCTCAAAAGGAAGGCATAGATTATGATGACATACTTGCACCTGTGGCCCGATATACCACCATTCGATCTATTATAGCCCTTGCTGCTACGCAAGGATGGAGTCTTCATCAAATGGATGTGAAGACCGCATTTCTGCATGGTGCAATAAAGGAAGAGGTATATGTGGAGCAACCTTTGGGGTTCGAAGTCCAAGATCGGGACACCCATCTCTGCAGGTTGAAGAAAGCCCTCTATGGGCTGAAGCAAGCACCCAGAGCTTGGTACGAGAGGATAGATAGCTACTTGATGAAGCTTGGCTTCACTCGAAGTAATGCTAATCCGAACCTTTACTTCAAGGTTGTCAAAGGGAAGCCTCTCATTCTGGTGCTGTATGTGGATGACCTCTTCCTGACAAGTGTTGACCCTCTCATTCATCAGTGAAGAGGGAGCTCGCTGCTGAGTTCGAGATGAAGGACCTAAGACTGATGCACTATTTCCTAGGCCTGGAGGTCTGGCAGAGACCTGGCGAGATTTTCCTTTCTCAAGGAAAATACATTGTGAAGCTTCTGGAAAGATTTGGTATGGTGGACTGCAAGTCCGTGTCGACACCAATGGAGCTCAACTTCAAGAAGTTGAGTGGCAGCGCTGCTAGGCCCGTATTGTCTAATCCTACTGGGTATCGTCAACTCATAGGGGCCCTGATGTTCTTAGTGAACACCCATCCAGATATATGTTTTGCAGTGAACACTTTGAGTCAACAAATGGTTGAGCCTCATCACTTTCACTGACTTGGTGCCAAGAATCTTCTGAGATATCTTCGAGGCACGATAAACCATGGGCTGAGATACATTGTTGGGAGCGTGACACTCCTTGGATATACTTATGTCGATTGGGCTGGCAGTGTGGTGGATCGTAAGAGCACATCGGGATGCTGCTTCAATCTTGGTTCTGCTTCGATCTCATGAATGAGCAGGAAGCAGAAGTCGGTGGCTTTGAGCACTGCAGAGGCCGAATACATTGCAGCGAGTATGGCCTGTTGTGAAGCAGTTTGGTTGCGAAAGCTCTTTAGTGAGTTGTTCGAACATGTTAGCAATACCACCGTGATACTCTATGATAACCAGAGTGGGATTCGCTTGTCCGAGAATCCAATGTTCCATGATCGATCCAAGCATATTGATATCAAGTACCACTTTATCCAGAATATGGTACAGCGAGGCGCCGTAAGGCTCGATCATATAGGAACTGATGAGCAGGTCGCGGATATTCTCGCAAAGCCCCTGGGGAAGGTCAAGTTCCTAACCTTCTGTGAGAGTCTTGGTATCGTGGAACGACCCTATGATGTGGGTCCTGTTGGACGATGAGCTCTGGGAGCTCTAGGGGGCTTTGGGGATAGCTTCTCTGAGCTATAAGCAACCACAGGGCTAGGCTTGCCGAACTTTGTTGGTGTGCTTGGGCCCCACCGTTGTGATTATTGAATTGGTTCACCTCTCATTATATGTGCCCCATATGCATCCTACCCATTGAGTTCAGGCTCACAAGCATTTTGCCTACGAACAGGGTAAAAAAGCGTATCAGTAGCAAAACGATGACGATCGTACGAAGCTCGTACTTTTTGCTCAGGACGTACACGCGTATCCAACCACTTGATCCCTCGGGACCGACATAGTGATACCGCACCCAGCCAGAGCCAAGTGGAAACCAACTTAGTTGGTATGGGGAGATTCTTGGTGAGTTCTGGATAGTCGGATAGAGGTCAGACCTCCTGCACTGGCGAATTCATCAAATGTACCGAGAATGATGTCTTTGTGACCTACCTTACTGCTTCAATAATAGCCAGCAAGCACATGAGGATGGCGAATTTTCGGTTTTGACATCAGCACCTGGTGGATGCTTTTTCTCTCAGCGTAGAGGATAAATTGGACAACTAGGTCCAAACTCCATGTTGTGATGCTCAAATGAAGACACCAATATTTTTATTGGGTTCCTCTTTCGGAGAGGTGCAAGATTGATCTAAAGATCATCTTGATCCGATGAGCAGAACATTTATTTTGAATTTATTTTTAATACTTTCAAAATATGTGCAGGTCGGCCTTAAGGTTTTACACCCCCAGCAAATGTGTCACACACCTCAGTGATTGATATAAATAGAGTCAACGTTGGAGGACATTTCTCATCATCTCATCCTCACTCATCATCTCTCCTCTTCTGACTGGTTCGAGCTTCTGGAGGCAGTTTCGGTTCACCCGTGGGAAAGAAGGACGAAGAGGAAAACTGCTGCAGCTAGGGTTTCAACTTTCCATGCAAGTTTGACCAGCGTTGACTTTGGTCAACGCATGGTCCAAAGAGGCTAAATTTTGGTGGAGACTTCGATTTGGAAGGCCATACATATTGGCACAAGAAACGAGGTCAAAAGGTTGACCGAAGACCGAGCTGCGTTGACTTTCTTGCTAATGTTCTGCGTTGACTTTTCTGTGTGGCATTGACTTTTCTAGGGTTGACTTTGATTTGACCGTGTGGCTGTTTTGAGGGCTGTTGTGACACATGTTGGGTTGGCTGACCAAGGAGACTTTGCTGGTTGAAGCATTTTGTTGACCACCGTAACGCACCACACCATTTTTCTGTTTCTGGTTTGTCTTCTATACACTGGTATGTTCTATCAGCATTTTACTTGATTGTTTATGTGATTGTTGTAGTGAAAAGTAAAGTTGCATCAAGCATAGAACATCTACATAAATTTACAGAAAGACACACTACAGTAGCACAAGATTGAGAGAGGCATCCTAGTGAGCAGTGTGCTGGGTCCGAAGGAGTACAGAGAGGTTGGAGAGCTAGATTTGCAAAGAAGATTGAACACCGATCTAGAGCAGATATTCTGGATCAGATCTAGGATTATTTTGTATTTTGTATTTCCTTAGTTGGGCCATTTTTCCAGGACGGAAGCCCAAGTAAGTTCTGAGTTTTTGTTAATGAAGAGTTGTGATTGGGAGAAATCTATGTTGTTTCATGAGATTGGTTATTTTATTTTTGCTTCCGCCAACTAAGTTAAGAACCTAGTTGTGTAAGTTATTCAATAGATCTCGCTTCTACTAGGTTAATAGTTTAACGATGCTAGGTTTAACGAAAATTTAACACTTTAGGTCATACAATCAAGAGGGCCTCAAGAATAAATCATCTCACTCAGTATATGAATCCTTGCCTCAAATTATGACATTAAAGGTAGTATCTAATTAAGGTATTTCACTCTCTCTTAAATGTTAGTTTGTATTTTCTGTGTTACTCATTTATATATCAAATTTAGCACTTATATTTATTTTATATTATTTTATTAACCAGGGTGAATTGGTACCTCATTGGAGTAATTTGGGCAAGCCCTAGGATCAAACCTTTTGATTTCCACTATAACACCAAAAGTATATCCAACAACCCGCAAGCCAAATATGCCAAGAAATTACGACTTAGCAAGAGTCGAGACTTCCCGACCCCACCAAAGTGGAATCTATGCAAAGGGTCTCTTACTCTTCGAGCCCTACCACAAATTCACAAGGGCCAAACATGTCCCTTGGAATTGAACCCAAGTAGATGGGAAAAAAAAATCGTGCTCCCAACCACTCAAGCTGCCAACCCATGCTTATTTGAAGGGCATGGGAGTGGGCTTTGATCCACTTATGCGTGCAGGTGTCACTAGATCATTTAATATAATCTCTCTAGCTGCAACCACACGTTCGACCATGACCTCAAGGTGCCCCTACATCTTAAATTTAAGCCCCCATGGGAATTGAACCTTGCCTAATGCTAAAAAACTCCTTGCTTTCCACCATTGAATTCAACCTCTTCGGGCAGCACTTATCTTTAATTTACTCCTAACTTTCATCATAATCTAGGGTTTCTAGGCACTGGTCTACTAGAGTGTTGGTGAAGTAACCTAGATATCATTGTAGGAGTTGGCCAAAAGTGAGAAGAGATTGTGCTGAGATGACAGTGTGTACATCTCCTGTGTGCTTACCACTTAGCACCTTGACTAAACCTTGCCAAGGCTGCTAATCCAGGCAATAACCAGAGGCACACCCCCATGCCAGGGACATATCCCCGTGTAACATTACTACAAACTTAGCCAACCTAGGTATCCAATCATCAATCATCTTCCTAACCACAAAGAACACGTTTAAATTATACACTTGTTATCATAAGGCTTATCTGCTCCCCTTTTCCCTCTCTCTTGTGCCTCCCTTGTTCACTTCTTCTTTAATCTCCACTCACTTAGTGGTTGTTTCCTCTCTCGTTCCATTCCTAAACATTTACATTGACTTTTCTCGCACCGATATTTTGTTTCCACATATACCTTTGTCCAATCTTAATTTATTTATTTAATTTTTTTATATTTTTTATCTCTCTTTACCTCCTCCTCCTTTCCCCACCCCACTTTAAACTAATATATTTTCTTAATATTTTTGCATTTTATGTTTTTCCACATTGCCATTCTTCCAATTAATGATGTCATTTCAATTACCTGCAATTTAACTTAATTTTACTTGAGCCTTTAGATAGTTTTACTTTGTGTTCTTCCACAATCTTGTCCTTCCTTGTAATTCAATTATTAAAAAAAAAAAAAAAAACTCTTCCCTCTCTTAGTCCTATCTACACTCATCTCCCTCCTCATTTGCAACATTCTTTATCTCTTTTTTTCTCAGTGACCTGATGATGAGCACATTGTTAACTCAAAAATCATAGGCCTAGAAATTGTTTACAGGTATAAAACAGAAAATCAATTGGCAAAAGGCACTATTTTTAAAGAGTTTTCCCCCTAAATATAGTCCTGTAGTATTTACACTTGGTCAAATATCTTCACATAATTTACAGTCTTATATTTCAACTCTATTGTAGAGGACAAAGATTAAATAATGATGAATATGAAACAGTACATTACGCTCTTTTCTCAGAAAGCGGAACAAAAGATAAAAGCAATGTTGATTTTCCACGAAAATTCTACAACTGCTATGATGAACAATCTGAAACTAATTTCTTTCACCAAGACACAGAATTTCTCAACACTAGATAAGCAGTGGAATAAAAAACGCAGAGATAAAACACAGTCAGACGAGACACAATATTTTTTTCTTGGGAAACCCAACTGGGAAAACCCCTTCTTTGTTGTAGTATTCTTAATTGATAAAGACTAAGCAATCTGGTTTCTTACAAGGCAGACAGTGACCCAGAGAACACACTTGTCCTCACGCTATACTAGCTAGACACACCCTGCATACACTCGACCTCAGCTCACCTGCTTCCTTGCGCTGAGATAGGCCTGATTTCCTTCCTTACTGCCTGCCTATTTCCTAGCGCAGGGGACTCTCTATTACTTAGGGCTCGACTCCTATTTCCTAGCATAAATCTACAACAAGGAAACTCTCTACAAACTGTGTATTAGCTCCTCCAAAATATGCTGCCTCAACAAAGAACTCTCTCCAACACAAACTTGTGCAAGACAACAATGATCCAAACATGTGCCTTCATCCTCCTTTTAAGCAATTCAATCCATGCTATATCTGGAAAATTATAATTAGACAATTAACAAATTTGGAACAGCCGTTGTGATTGACTAGTTAACTGAGTTCGAACTGAACTCTTTCCAATCATAACTTGGAGTTATAACTCATCCTTGCCTCAATCGAAACTGAAGCTTCCAACTTGTCTTCTTCCAAACTCGAACTGCCACTTGGAGATCCACTTAACTGACCCTCCAACTTTGTGCATGAACCTACTAACTCCATGAACTTGTCCATGGTCATAGGAAGACCAATTGTGGTCTTTCTCAGGCTAAGGCACATGCACAGAAAAGACCACCTTCACTACACTTTTTAACACTCCCTCATAGCAAGGAAGGTGCTTCTAGAAGAACCTCGTCCACCTGGATCTATCTCCAACACTACCATGTTTTCCACTGTTGCAACTGCTCCCTCTGAACTAGATGACTACTTCCTTGCTTTCTTCAGCGGAATTTGGTCTGAAGACCTGTTCTTTCCAACCATGCTCTGTGTGTCTATCACTTCATTCATAAGTGCCATGTACCCTGTGTATCTCAGTGGTTGCTTCTGTTGGCTGAAGTTGATACTGGAAGATTCAACTCTCTCCTGATCTCCCTTAAACAAATATTTTTCCGACTTGGCCCAAACTCTCCCTATATTGGGAGTCACTAACTGAGTGGCTGCATCCACTCGCCCTAGGCTTTGCTCCTCATCATCTTGCCAGTCGACCCAACCGCCAACTAGCCGAGGCTCAAACTAAGATACTAGCTGAGACTCCTCCTTCATAGCTCTATCCTGCTCTTGTTCAACCATCACTTCTTTATTCTGAGAACTTCCTGCCTTGTTACTCAAGACTGTGTCTGTCTCTACCTAGAATTTGTAGAGATTCTTCATCCTCGCACCTATCTGCTTCTTACAACCACAGGCTAAGTGTTGGAGGTAAGCCTTACCTCTGTTGAAGATGACATCAAAACTCTTGTCCTCAAGGGTAGCTACCAAAACAAGATTCTGCTTTAGTCTTAGAACATTGAGGACATCTCTGAGATGAAGAGGATTACCTGACTCCCTCTGAAAACTGACAGTACCAACTCCTCTAGCTGCATACATAACATCATCTCCTAGCTCGATCTGAAACTGCATGTCCTACTCTTTCAGGTGGCTGAAGTTTTTCTCGTTCCCGTCATGTGGAAGGAATACTATATTTTTTTATTTTTTTCTGTTGAGCTTTCCATGCAAGCAATCAATGAGAAATATTTCTCAAACTAGGCAAAAAACACATCTACCTCTACAAATGCAGCTACATGATCCTTCCTGGACTACTTCCGATTAGGACATTTAGTGGCATAGTGTCCAGACTCCAAACTCATGCCAATGGAAGCACTAGATCTTGCTTAGATCCTTCGTCTTCTTCTCGCCCTTCTAACTAGACTCCGTCTCTCCTTGGCGCTTCTTTCCCTTGACTCTACTTGCCATAGCAAGGTTCTCCTCATCCTGTCTTTGTTGATCTACCATCTCCGGTCCCTCTCTGAATTTCTTCCTGAACGCAGTCACCCCATAGCCTTTCCCAACTAGGAAAAATTTCTCTGCCACTTATTGCATCCTGGAAGCTATACCAAGACTTATGAAGTCCTAGTAATGCAACACTCACCAGACCACTCTCTGGTACAGTCACACCCACACCACCTAGCTCATCTCGAACCTGAGTGAACTTTGAAAGATATGTGACAATGGGCTCATCTTTGCTCATCCGGATACTTCTTAGCTTCTCTTTGAGAGAAAGCTTCCAGGCATCATTGGTACCCTGAAACAGATCCAAGATGGCTTTGAACATCTCATATGTTGTCTTCCTCTCATAGAGATGAGGAATAATATGGTCTCTTACCCAATCTAGAATGATCCTCTTCGCCTTGGTGTCATTCTTAGTATGTTGGGCCAGCTGTTGGGGACCTTGTGGAGGCAGGGTATAGTGTTCTTGATAAACTCTCCCACCCCATTATCTTCCAACACTATTGCAATTCACTCCTTCCATGCACAAAAAATCGAGGCTCCCTCTAGACCATGATCTAACCTTAGTCCTTCGAACGCCATACGGCTTCCAAAGAACTGCTCTGCTCTGCTCTTCAAACTCTAATGCACAGGGATAACTTGTCTTAGGGCTAAATCAATTTGCCCTCACACAGTGACAAGTGTACTCCTTTGTCACCATACTTGAGGCTTTCCAATCAGCTCACTTGCAACTCCTTAACACCACTAAGGAAGACTGATCTAGAGCACACAAAATATCAGCTGCCACAGACCTTCTTGACTCGGCCACCTGTCTAGATACCTTCCAGACATTCGGTCCTCACCTTCAGGTCCACAGCCAATATCTCTCCACTTGAAGCATCCCTTTATTATACCTTAAGAGACCCCTCTCTTTCTCGCTGTCACCTGAGCTACTCGGGCCTCCTTTCTGCACCTAAACAGGCCTTTCGAACCTTCCTGTACCAGCAGACCAGGACCCTCAGCCCTCTCCCTACAGCAGAGATTATCGGCCCTATACTTGTCTCGGATCTGAGGTGTCACGGGCCTCTCCTAGGCCGCATCCCTGACTGCAGAACAGTGGTATCTTCCTTTAACCAAACTGCCTTCTTCAAAAAAACACACAAACTGATCTCTGTGTGCTGATCTTTATGCGGATCTCTTCATTTAACCAAACGGCCTACTTCAAAAAAACACACAAACTGATCTCTGTGTGCTGATCTTTATGCGGACCTCTGCTCTGATACCATGTTGATTTTCCACGAAAATTCTGCAACTGCTATGATGAACAATCTGAAACTAATTTCTATTCACCAAGACACAATTTCTCAACACTAGATAAGCAGCGGAATAAAAAAACGCAGAGATAAAACACAGTCACACAAGAGACACAATAATTTTTTCTTGGGAAAACCCCTTCTTTACTGTAGTATTCTTTATTGATAGAGACTGAGCAATCAGGTTTCTTACAAGGCAGACAGTGACCCAGAGAACACACTTGTCCTCACGCTACACTAGCTTGACACACCCTGCATACACTCGACCTCTGCTCACCTGCTTCCTTGCACTGAGATAGGCCTGATTTCCTTCCTCACAGGCTGCCTATTTCCTAGTGCAGGGCAATCCCTATTACTTAGGGCTCAACCCCTATTTCCTAGCGCAAATCTGCAACAAGGAAGCTCTCTACAAACTGCGTATTGGCTACTCCAAAATACACTACCTCAACAAAGACCTCTCTCACACACAAACTCATACAAAACAACAATGATCCAAACATGTGCCTTCGTCCTCCTTTTAAGCAATTTGATCTGTGCTATATCTGGCAAATTATAATTAGACAATCAACAAATTTGGAACAGCAGTTGTGATTGACTAGTTAACTGAGTTCGAACTGAACTATCTCCAATCATAACTTGGAGTTATAACTCGTCCTTGCCTCAATTGAAACTGAAGCTTCCAACTCATCTTCTTCCAAACTCGAACTGCCACTTGGAGATCCACTTAACTGACCCTCCTACTCTGCGCATGAATCTTCTAACTCCATGAACTCATCCATGGTCAAAGGAATACTGATTGTGGTTTTTCTCTGGCTAAGGCACACGCACAGAGAAGACCTTCTTCACTACACTTTTCAACAAGCAACGAAGGAAAGGCTAGCACAAACAATAAATTAACATGTTATTACTGTGGGAAGCCAGGTCATGTTGCCTAGAATTGTAGGATTCATGCTTCTGATTTGCTTGAAGGGAAACCCCCATCCCCTGCCCACGCAGCTGATTTGCAGTTTGGCTTCATGACCCTACACAAAATGACTTCAAATCTGGGCAGTCTATCCTCTCCAGAGCCACAGCCTGAAAGCTCATCATGCAAATTATGGAGGCTAATCATGAATGTGACACATCCAGAATATACCCTGATGCTGCTAACAAAAGGGGGGAAATCTTAGATAAGCACATGTGGATCAACAAGATAATTCAGTCCATGAACAGCAATTGGAGGCAGAATGCATCAATGGCAAGGCTACAGAGGCCCTCCCTAACGGGCCAGGCAGGCCTAAAAATAGCTTTCTCACTACAGACCAACCTCAAATTTTATGTTTAATTATCTGCTGGTTTTGGAGTCATACTGATGTACAATGCAGGATTATCACACTGGGGTTTTGAATATCCCTGCAAATCTGCCGTGTGGGGGGTTACTCCCTTCAAGCAAATCAGAAGCATACTGATGTACAATGCAGGAGTATCACACTGGGGTTCTGAATATCCCTGCAAACATTTTGCATGCAGTTGCCCAGGGCAAAAGTTGCCAACATGAGAGGCCACCCAAGATACCCTGGGGAATCTATAAATCATTCTCCTAAAAGCCCAGTTAATGTAATGTATAGTTCTCTGTCATTACGGTGACCACGGTTTTGGAGCTACAGGGAACCTAGTATCCATGTGAGCCATAGATCTCTAAGCCAAACTGCCATGTCCAGTTTACAGCACATTTTGTGTTTGTATAGAGGTATAATGAAATTACTTTACAGCATATTTTGTATACTGTATATCCTGATAAATCCTGGACGCTGCCAATTTTAAGCCAGAACAAATTAGTGTCCCAAGAGTTAAAGTAGCATCACCCAAAAAAGTTTGTTTGAACTTCGTATTATTATCCGAATTCTATCAGTGATGTATGGTTTTGGAGCTAAAGGGAAACTAGTATCGATTGCAGCCATAAATCCCTTAGCCAAACTGCTATGTCTAGTTTACAGCAAATTTTGTGTTTTCTATAGAGGTATAATGATGTTACTAGTTTACAGCATATTTTGTGTATTGTATATCCTGATAAATCCTGGACGCTGGCAATTATAAGTCAGATCAAATTAGTGTCCCAAGAGTTGAAGTGTGAATTCGGAGACCCAAATCCTATTGCAGCAACTGATGTGATTTCTTCTAATTGTTAATTCTACTTAACAATTTATCTGTTGTTTCCTACAGCAAATATCGAAATAAATACACTTCAACCTACACAAATAAACTGCGGAAGAAATAAATGCGAAAAGAAATGCTAGCACACACACATAAAATAACACAGTTATTTTTTAACAATGTCCCCGGAAAAACCCAACTTGGGAAAACCAGTGCAACAGCTGAGGGTTTTAATATTATGCAGCAGTGAAATAATCTGAGTACAACTGGATGCCCAAATTGGCAACCCTACAAAGAAATACTGGCAAGAAAACTAGTGAGGAAATTCCTCACTCCAGAGTCAAATCCGATCACTGACCTCAGCTCGAAATTGAGCCGTCCAAACTGCCTCTGCGCAGTCACTGCATCACCCTCGCGCAGTCTCTGCATCACTCAGCTCGGAATTGCTCCTCCTCTAGCCGTCTGGTCAGCTGTTGTCTGGGAGACTGATTCTCTTGCCCTTTGGAACCTCTACCCAGCTTCCGGCACTGAATCACTACTTCTCCCCAGCAAAAACGAGTTTGCCTCTGCGCCAGCCTCTCTGTGGCACTTTTGCCTCTCTGCAAATGCACTCACCGAAACTGGAATGCCTCCGGCTTCACTGTCTTTGCCCCTCTCTCACTGCTTCGATCTCACTGAATCTCTTTCTGGCAACAAACAACTGCTACTCTGGAAATCGATTTCCCAGTAAAATCGAACTGCTCAAGTGTGTCTTCTACAAACCCCATCGACTTCTCTTATAATCCTCTGTTGAGACTTCAACGGCCAAAATTAGATCTTAATCAACGGCTAGGATTAACTTGAAATCGATCCATGTGAGTCTCTAGAACATTCACACCTTCACTTAATTAATTATGATAAATTAATCATATTACCTAAGTTTATACTTAGGAAATATTTAAAAATTGACTAATAATCTAATTAAGCCATTTCTAAGTGAAATTTCCAGAAACGATTTCTGGGTTTTGAAGAACTCGTGTATTCTAGCCTCTCCACAATATTTCAAGGCTAGAACACATCCGATACTACAAAAACTAACATGAAGTGTCATCCCCCAAACAAGTTTGTTTGTATTATTATCGGAACTCTCGGTGATGCATGGTTTTGGAGCTACAGGGAACCTAGTATCGATTGCAGCGACACATCTCTAAGCCAAACTCATATGTCTAGTTTACAGCACATTTTGTGTTTTGTATAGAGGTATAGTGATGTTTCTGGTTGACAGCATATTTTGTAAATTGTATATCCTGATAAATCCTGGACACTGGCAATTATAAGTCAGATCAAATTAGTGTCCCAAGAGAGAGTATCATCCCCCGAACAAGTTTGTTTGTATCATTTTTTTCTACAAAAGAATACGAATTTTCATGTTTCATTCATGTCAGAGAATTGTTTTATTCCATGTTCTTTTTCAAATCTTTATGAACATTATAAAATGCCTCGAACAACCCTAGTTTCCCTGTTTCTTATAATTTTCCAAGTGTTGTTACCAGATCTCATAATATTTCAAAACCACAGATCTGTTTCCCCATTCAAGGTGACATATAAATGGTAAAAGATGCTCTCCACCTCCTCAACCAAATCATGGAAAATGCCATGAAGAGCCACCTCACTGCCCTCATGCTCAAAGTAACAGGAACAGTGTAATGATTCTGAAGAGTTCTTGGAAAGTTTAACTATAGAGCTAACAAGTGGAACTTAAAGAAACAACAAAAAAATATCTAAAACGATAGAAAACAGATTCTAGATACACAATTTTTCACCATAAAAGAAGCCATACTAAGCTCTAAGTCACCTATTCCTGTTGTCAGACAAGCCAACTTTAGCTTACAGGTTCCATGGGGGGTGAAAACTTCTGCCATAAAAGGTCTATGGTGAGCCCCTAATATGCTTCAAATGTCATCTAAACCAGTTGCTTTGAGAAATAAAAAGAGAGTTTTCAGAAAGTGTCAATGTTATGAAGAAGAAAATAACTTCAAAAATCATAAATAAATTTGCAACATTAACTTACACGAAGAGCCATCTTTTTAATCTTGTTCATTGCTGAGAATTGCTTCAACCGAGAGAGCACTGCAGAATCAAGAGGTTTGTCAGGAGCAACCCCATCATGCCGAATCCAAGGGTCACCTGTTTCATGGTGTAGATTCCATTATTAGAAAAATAGACCCAATTTGTGAATATGAAAGACAAAATTTACTTTGTTAAACAATATCAGTATGGCTCAAACTTGTCTCCACCTAAAACAAGGATTATAAATAGTCCATCCCTAACACATGAAGAATATACTGTTGCCTTACTAAAAACCATATTGAATAAATCAATCCTTTCATGTTAGAGAAGTACTCACAAAGCACTTCATGAGCTGTTGGTCGATTTTTGGGTTTTCTATCAAGCATCCTTCTAATTAAATCCTTTGCACTCTCTGATATGCCAGGCCACGGGTCTGACATGAAGTCAATTTCACCATGTAAAACTTGATCAAAAATTCCCTTCTCCGTTTCTGAAAACACCAACAAACTGATTTAAGCAACGTTTTCTAACTGCTAAAAATCCATTATCTCTTGTTTCACTCATAATAACAAGATTCCAATAACAACCCATCAGTCTTACCTCCCCAAAATGGTGGAACTCCGCTTAGTAGAATGTACAGAATGACTCCAGCACTCCAAATATCAGCTTCGGGACCGTAATTCTTGCATAGTACTTCAGGGGCTACATAGTACGGACTTCCAACGACATCACTAAATGTTTCACCTGCAATATATATTGTTTCAGTCCAACACAAGATAATAAAAATTAAGTTGATTAAAACAAGCAAACATCAAACATTTCCCAAAGGGAAATATTCTTCAAACCAACACTTTCCAACATTTAGGAAAACAGGGAGGCAATTTTATAACATATAAATATTATTATGTATAGTCGAGATGTTAGAGATTTATCACAAGTGAAAATCACGAATGTCACTGCATCCATTCCAGAAGAATCCCTCGAGAACATAAAGATTCAATGAGATAAGGAGAAGATATGAGAAATGTTCTCGCTGCTTAAATGCTTGGGAATTTGGAAGTTATGTAACATAATCCTCATCTAGTACTACTTAATTACGTAGTGAGACATTGCAACACCTGATAATGAATCAATCCACTCTTTTTCATTCTTATCTCACTATTATGTATATTCCTATCGACGCTTTGGGTGTAAAACTCAAAGGAAGCTGAGGCATTTCTCCAACAACAATCTTCTCTTCCCATACTCATATACATGACCATTCGATATATATTTAATGCAAATGTCATGTATCATTTTAATCATCTCATCATTTTATCAATATTTTATTACAATATATCTCTGTGGAGTCTATGCATTTTTTTACAAGTATTTATCTTACAAGTTTGCAACATATTGCTTCCTTCTTCTAGCCACAAGAAACTTAGGGGGCAATGTCACATATATTCCAGGCATTGACTTTCTATAGGGGCCAACAAAGAATAAACCCAACATGGGAGAGTCCATTAGCAACCTTCAAAGTTTGCCATGACACACACAAGAGTTTCTGTTGAGGATGCAATGTGAATAACAAATTTCTGTGATTCTTTGCAGAGGAAACTGGCCTTTGAATTCATGAGAGATACACCTTTTTGTTTAGGAGTCACCTTCTTGCACCTTAGGATTGTACAATATATAACCTGAGTCACAAATTCTGATTCAAATTACATAATTATCGGATAAAGAAGAAATGATATTCATATATATTTACAACTATACATCACACATCTATGTTTTTTTCTTAGAAATACACATTTGCTAATGTTTGATTTTAGCATGTATAACTTTGTGCAACTCAAATATGCCTTGAGTATTCCCTTGATATATTCTTCATATTGTATTTGATAAATTAATACTATCATTGACCTTTATCCCTCGACCCACAGAATACCATGATGTCATAGGTCCAAAGCCCACCTCCTTTCTTCGGTGCATGCAAGAAGCCCCATGAAGTGGCTTCTTTTACTCGTTTGAGAGTACAAGAAGTACGGCCTCTCTCAATGGGACACATCGGTTTGCTGGTCAGCTCAAAAGGATGTTATACCATCCACCAGGGTTTCATTTCATTTATGTTGTAGTCTAATCCATCTGTAAAGGAAGAAAGGGGTGAGACTGAGTGCGAAACCCAGGTGATTTTGAGGAGAAAGATAACCTGGCACCTAAGCCTAAGTAAATACTAAATGTACTCATTATAGTTTAATCCTTATAGGGCACTTCTTGAAGTGCTTATATAAAAAAAATGGACTATGAAGTCTTCCAGTGGTTTCTTGAAGCACTTGCAGTTAAAAAATGGATTATGGAGTCTCCCAGTGAAATGGAGCTATTAAATTGTGAAAGCATTCAGCAGAAATGCAAAAGATACATGGCCCGAACCAACTTAATCATATAGAACGGCCAACGTTGACATTGACAAGCACTATGACTAAAACTCATTGCCAACAAGCTTAGGGAGAGAAATATTATCAACAGATATTTTAAAAAAAAGAAAATCTCAGGACTCATTTTCTTGCTCACAAAAACTGACCTCTCAATACAAGTCATGACTGCATCTTTGATAAAGTGAAGGTAGTTTGCTGACCATCATCAAACCAAACAATATGCTCATTGAAGCATATTTTGATTTCAAATCACAATCATATGCTAGGGGGATGAGTGATAAAGTGAAGGTAGTTTGCTGACCATCATCAAACCAAACAATATGCTCATTGAAGCATATTTTGATTTCAAATCACAATCATATATGCTAGGGGGATGGGTGGTTCCCAGGGTATAAAGTCATTTTTTTCGTTTTTCAGTGTGGAGTTACGAAACCCACACCAGTAAACCCCGCATAACATTGTATATATTACATTTTCTTATCTTTATCACATAAACATCTTCTTTGTGGGGCTTGAGCATGGATCTCCACCAAAAAGAACCTATGAATTTAACCAATTTACTTTATCCATGCTGACGATGAGTGTCCAGTCATCCATCCCAGCATTAACACGCAGCATTAACACGGTACCAATTATAATCTCACTCTTATATACCTAAGCATGCTTACAGGGGTTTGAATATGGATCTCCACCCAGAGAACTCAGACCACCTGAATGGCACACTAGATTTAAAAGCATGAGAACAACTGCAAGACCTAGATGACTTGGATGACTTTGGTGTAATATGAGACTGATCCGACCTGCCTCTTTCTAATTAGGAATTAGAATGGGTATGTTTCTTAATCACTTCCAATCAAGGGTATTAAAAGAAGGAGGGACATCGTCGAAAACAAAATTGATTTCCAACCAACCAACCTACCTGGCTTGAAGAACACTGATAATCCAAAATCGGTGGCCTTGAGAGCTGAATCCTCGTCCGTGCTGGAAAGCAAAAAATTCTCCGGCTTCAAGTCTCTGTGCATAACACCCAGGGAATGGCAGGCCTCCACCACGCCCAAAATGGTCCTGGCGAGCCCAGCGGCCTTCCTCTCAGTGTAATGTCCCCTCTGAATGATCCTGTCAAACAGCTCCCCACCGGCGCACAACTCCATGACCAGATGAACGGAGGCCACATCCTCGTAAGCCCCCTTTATTGTAACCACATTGGGATGCCCCGCCAGATGATGCATTATCTGAATCTCCCTCCTCACGTCCTCCACATCCTCAATGGACAAAAGCTTCCTCTTGGCAATAGATTTGCAAGCATAAGCCTTATCGGTCCCCTTCTCAATACACAAATACGTTATACCGAACTGGCCCTGCCCGAGTCTCTTGCCCAGTGTGTACAGATCCCTGACGTTCTCTGTCTTGTGCTGCAAAACACACGCGGTGTGTGACGGTGAGCTCTCTCCAAATCGCTTCATGGTGTTGCGAGGAGATTCTGTTGAATGATCGGGAATGCTGATCGTACTGGGTGGCTCAGTGGGATTTGAGTTTGAGTTTTCCTCCTCCTCCTTATCTTTCCCCTTCTCCGTCTCCTTCTCCGAATTTGTCTGATAACTCTCTTCCCCTGATTTCCAGAATTGGTTGGGAATGGCCTCTGTAAAAGAGTTAAGAAAACGGGTTTTACTGTTCAGGCTGGCTCCTACACATGAATTCCCCATTTAATCACAGAGTCTTTCTCATCTTCAGCCAGTGTTAGACCTCTGGGAGAACGGGTCAGGCTGTTATTGCATAGACCATAGCACTGGGGTACTTTGAATCTCAAAACTGAACGGAAAACCCCAATTCCCTATCAGATAAAAGCATTTCCGAGGCGCACAGTTGAGCAAAAGACATGGAGAGTAGCGCCCAAATGGGGATCTGGGGTGTGCACAAGGGAAGGGGTTAGAACTGGGGAAGAAATGCTTGGGGAATAGAACGTAGTAGACGTGGATGCATAACAAAACCAAGAAGTGGTCTGTTACAAAGGAAAAATAATAAATTTGTTCAGCCTTCAGCGAAGGATCCTTTGGTCCTGACCTTCATTGACTCCATCCTCTCTCCTTAAAAATAAAAATCCTTGTGAGCTGCCAACACCCTCTGCAACATCCTTTTATTTATGGTCCTGGATGCCAACAATGGGAATAAATTAATGCGTCTTGACCTTGAACATCTTCCAAGCACCAGCAACAAAATTGTAGTGTTGGATCCACGACTCACGGGTGTATCTCGTTTATGATAGTATATGTATTTCTCGATAATTTTTACATTTTATTGTTTTATTTTATTTTAAAATATAATATATGTATTTTTTAAGATATTTTAATATTTAAATTATTTTATACTAAATTTTAGTAAAATTTTAAAAACTATAAAGTTTCTGATATTTGGATTGTTAAATACATTGTAGGTATAATTATTATTACAAGATTTATTATTCTTGTGAAAGAAAACTATGTAATGAATCGCATTATGTAGAATAATATGTTTGTTTGTAGTTTTTAAGATAGGAGTGTTTGTATTTTTATTGGTATGGTTGGATTGTTAAATTTCAGGAAAATAATTTTTTTATTGAGAAGAAAAAAGGGTAATTATTTAAAATATTTTATATATTATTATAATAATAATTTATTTTTAAAATTTTGTAGATAATAAATTTGTGTATGAAAAGCAATTTATATCTTATAATAATAATAATTTAATTTTAAGGTAAACATTAAATTTATATATGAACTTTTTATTTGCAAGATAAAGGACTTTTACTAGATATTTTGGATTTTGGGTTTTTATTTATTTGGATTAGTTAAGACATCAAACTAAAAAGTTTATTATTAAACATTTTAGGTTTTTTTTTAAATCTCATGATGTTATTTTGAATAAGAATGTGATTTTTCATGTTTAAAATATGTTTATGGACTTATAAATAGATTCATTTTAATTTATTTCAAAAGTCTAATTTAACATTTTAAATATTTCTTTTTTAAAATTAGTTGTTTTATTCTAACCATTAAAATATTAATGGTCTCTACATTGATTTGATTCCCTGTCTTTCTCCATCTTATGCTCGCGATGAACTACACTAGATGGTTTGAAAGGGGCCAACAAATTCTCCATCTTTCTCCATCTTATGCTGACGATGAACTACACTAGATGGTTTGAAAGGGGTCAATAAAATATCACTAATATCATATTTACAATTCCAACAAATATTTAACTAATTTACAATTCCAACAAATCTTTACCTAATTTTAGAGAAAATCCAAAAAAAAAAAACTAAAGAATTAAATTACACTTAAATAATATATAAATTTTAAACTTTCTATAAAAATAGTTCTAATTTTTATAAAATTAAATATATTTATAGTTAATTAACTAATCCCCCAATCTAGGTGATTAACAAATGTAGGCAAGAGGTTATCACAAAACATTTGAGATGGGGGTAGGATTCCCTTTACAATGTTTATGTTGTATGAAGGTCCTTCCCCTGTTGTAGGTGGGATTTCTTTTGGGGTCCTCCAACGATGAGGGGCAAGTGCATGGTGAATTTGATGTAAACTCGGAGAACTTATGTCTACTTTTCTTGAAACATTCTTTTTTGTTCCATACAATGGAGCTAAGGTGATTGGCTTTTGTTCATGTTCTAGAAAATTAAATGGAGACTAGACAACTTGGTGCACACAGAGCAAGTGGCATGACATTGTAAATGACAATACTCGCCCGCGTCGATGATGTTTCTCATTGGTTACAAGGGTTTCTTCTGGACTTGGAGCTTGCAGTTGTAGTAGTTGCTTCCACATTTACAACTCGTCAACATTGGCATATTTAGGCAACATGGGAGACTTCCTTTGGGACACTTCTTGTTCTTGGTAAGAGTTGCATTTATTTTTATTCTGCATTTGATGGTTTAGTCTGGTTTGTTGTTTTGTGGTTTCTTGGGATTGGTATTCTAGTCTGTGGTGTGGCAGCAACTATTGGAATCCTTCCCTACGCAAGAATTTTCATTTGCCACCATGTTTTTCCATTCTAACCTCCAATGTTGGTACACATTAGACCAGGCACCCCCTTGGCCCTCACATCAGACCTCCTTCTAATATCCCTTGTTTCCACCACTCCTTCTCCTTCTATGGGACATTGACTCTCGCACTATGTAATTGGTGATGTCTTTCCCTATGCATCATTCCTCGACAACACATGTGCAGTCGTCAAGGATGTAGTGGGATGCTAAGGCCCCCAAAGTAAAACACAAGCCCAAACTCAAGCTCAGGAGACCATCTACCATTTAGTTGCCCCCCTAATATTCAAGATGAGATTTGTCATCTGGAGACTCTCACAACCAATGACCATCAAGCTTTCTTAGACTCTGAAATTCTTGGAAAGGTAGCCCACTAAGTTCCTGACCTTGGTCACACCAAGGGAAGATGAAAACAATACCTCAACTCCATTGCCTTGCATTGGCAAATGAAAACACTCTTGGGTAGGGTCCTAAAGGAGAAACATTAGGAGTGAAACGACATTATCTCTACTTTGAATGATACCATATATGTCTAGCATTAACAATATTTGTGTCTAGAGAGCCTAGATATTAGGATTGCCCACCTGGAGAATCATCTCCAGTGCGACATTAAGCCTCCAACTCCTATTGAATTCAGCGCCCAAAATCCAGCTCCTATGACTTTTTTAGATTCTTAATTTTCTATTATGTATTATAAAAACACACTTACTTGCAGTTCAATAATTGTTAAGATAGTTTTAATACATCAATTTATTATATTTTGGTTTGATTTCTTCTTTTATAAGCACTCAAAAAATATAATAATAATAATAAATCATCTTTTAAAATAATTTGAATCTTTAAAATGGTTTAAATCATTTAAATTACTTGTAAATCTCAACTCAAACAAACTTATACATACACATTTACTTATAAATTTCAACTCAGCCAAACTTGTATATATATTGAGAGAAAACATAAATCTTAGTATAATTTTTAAAAATGTAAATATATAATTATTATAATAATTTGATGTGACATATAAAATTTAATTTTTTATATATAATTGTTTTTTATATAATAAAAAATTTTAAAAATAAAAATAAAAATATAAACTTTTACTACTTTTATTTTAAAAATTATTTTATTGAACAACTTTTCTCACTTATAGAAAAGGAGAAAATTAGAAATATCCATTGTTGTAAGAATCTTTTATTATTATAGATAAAACTTTATTTTCCATTAAATTTTTAATTTTCGTTAAAAACAGTTTTGTGATGTTGACCATGGAAAGGACGCGACAACTCAAGACTCAATGGACTCCATCATTTTGAGCACAATCCATGGTGTGGTGTAAAGCGCAGGCATACGCGGTTTTATGAGATACTTTCCTCCACTCGCTGTGAGTGGTATTAGTTGAGTAGGGTTTTTCACACCATTATTAATTATTTTATCTAGATGTGTTTTTATTAATGTTTCATACAATTATATTAATATTAAGTTGATCAGGCTTTCCTGCCTATTTTTTTTCATGGAAACCTATTTAGATTTCGTTGACTAACTCTTAAATAATTAAATGCACTTTTCAAATTTTAAGATCATTTATTTAGTTAAATTATGTTTATTATTAAAGTATATGAGGTATTGCATGAAAATGTAATGTTAAAAATGACTTTGACAACCAATTTATTAAAATACAATTGGTCTAATTGTATATATAAAAAAATGTATAGCCTTTATACACAAGTTATAGGTGGAGTGTTAATCAAGATTTCATTTTTGGTAAACTTAAATGTAATTTTTTTCATTAAGATTCTCCAACTATAAGTCCTAAATTATAATAACTTTGAATTATTATTGATAAAAAAACTTAAATTTAAATTTTGAGTTTTTTTATGTTTTGAAACATATATTAAAATAATCATATTATTGATTAAAAAATAAATTTGAAGTTTTGAGTTTTTATATATATATATATATATTTTTATGGATTTATGTTTAGACATGTGTGTATTAAAGAAAAATCATAATATCATATAAATGAAAATAATTGAATAGTTGTTTTGAAATGTATATAAAAATAAAATTCATAATATTTTAAAAATGTATTGTATTATTAATGAGAATTTGAAATTAATATTAGTTGATTTGATTTTGAGTTATTGTGATATTATTATAATAATTTTCATTAAAATTCTCTAGCTATAAGTCTTAAATTATAATAACTTTGAATTGTTGTTGAAAAAAAATGTGTTTTCCTACCTCTGGATTTATGTTTGACATATATATATTAAAAAGCATATTATTGATAAATAAATAAATTTGAAGTTTTGAGTTTTCATACTTCTTTGTATGGATTTATGTTTCGACATGTATGTATTAAAAAAATATTATAATATCATATCTAATGAAAAACTGAGATTAAGATGTTTTGAATTAATGTTTTGAAATGTATATAACTAACAATTGCACAGAAAGGTGCAAAGAAACACCGAAAGGAGAGCCCATAATGTGGAAGGAAATTATATTTTTGTGCTACATCTCAGGGTACATCATCGATGTCACCTTATGGGGTGAAAAATGCCACACTGAAGGGGAAAAACTTTCTAACCTCCAGACCTCACGAAGCACTCTAGTGAAGTCCCTTTTTTTATATTATTTAATAAAAATTAGCCCATCCCCTATCATTTTTCCACCTTTTTTATGGTCAAAAGATGGGGTAACTAGAAAAGAAAACATTTCATATCTTCGTCAAAAAATATAAATGGAAAGTCCACCCTTTTCTAGATTGAAGGCTTTGACTTGGTGGAAAATTTAAAACATTGCCTTGAAAATTGGTTGGACATCTCTGCAAATTCTCAATGCATGTTATTCAAAGGGAAGATGCTACAAGGCTCCTTTAAGATGAAATATTACAACATCTCATGGAACTCTACCAGTATTCTAACCCTGAGGCTATATTATGGAGCTTTGAGTTTCAGAAATCTAGTGGTTTTGAGGCTACATGTCCCAGTGGTTTTGCCTCATTCAAGGATGTAGTGAAAGGAAAGGCTCGCAACATAGTAGATCAACCTTAATTCAACCTGGGACCCTACATCGTAGAACAAATGGAACTTGTGCCAGTTATGGAGGTTAATCTTCCAAAGTTGTAATATGTAAGTTCAATGGTTTTTGGCCTAGAGATGACACTTTACACTGGTGGGTCTTTTCTTCCTAGACTCCAATTGTAACATCTATTTATGTTGGAAATGATTCTTTATTGTTTAATTTGATATAAAGAAAGATATGGAGAATGTCCTGAATTATGGGCCCTAGTTCTTAGGTAGAGATGGGCTCTTTATCACCCCATGGTTCCCATATTTTGATGCCAAAAATATGGTGGTCTCAACTATGTCAGTATGAGTGAGATTATAACTATGTATGCTCCATGCAACATTTCTCCCTAAATTTAATAAGGAAATTCCTTGGACCAAGAGAGTGAGTGTTCACTTCACACATTAACTCCTTCACTAAACTTTAGCTCCATTTACACCATCTCCATTTTTTTTCATCCATCCTACCATTATCTCAGTTTATTTCCTTGTTTGACCTATGTTTTGACTATATCTTACCTAATCCTAACCTTTTAACAATATTTATACTTGCTAGCTCAAATTCTATTCAATATATGATCTTTAATAATTAAGATACAATTTATATTTTAATTACCCATCGTTGGAGAGTAAATTTCACAATTCATGCACATGCATTCAATAGTGAACTATGTTTGTCGTGAGATGATCTCCCAAAATATTATATTCCTTTGGTTTTCCTTTGAACCTATGGGTGCAAAGGGCAAGCCGACATTATCAAACGGAGGGTGAGTGACAGCGGTAAACGACAAAGGGTGAGTGAGAGCGTTAAACGGCAAAGGGTGACTGACAACGTTAAACCAAATCTCTACAGTACCAAGGCCTACAAACCTGTACAATGTTACTAAGTGGAACCTCACAATAAAAACTTCTTCTGCCTAAACACTTCAATTTTAAGTTTTCTATAATAGAAGCTTTAAAAGTAAAATAAAATTTAAATATTAATCCCATCAACACAAGTTTCATAATAACAGGGAGGTGGCTCTTATTTTTTGAATAGGATTGTAGTAGTGAAAAAATTAGCCCATCCCCTATCATTTTCCCACCTTTTTTTATGGTCAAAATATGGGCTAACGAGAAAAGAAAACATTTCATACCTTTTTAGATTAATTTGAAATATATCCATAAATAAGTTATATATATAATGTGTTTTTTTCAACTAAACAAATTTTGAAATTTGATTTAAATATGTTTATACTAAACACACTTTAATTTATTATATTGTTTTTATAAACTAATTTGAAATATATCTATAAATACGTTATATATAGATTTGTGGGACCAAACCTTTTGGCCAACCACTGAATCACATCCTTAAGATTATCTATACTCTATCCTTGAGACTATCCCTAATATGTTATCAATTTTTTTTTAGAATTTATTTTAGAATATATTTTTAAACTAGCACTTGGTCATTTTAATAAATGACCCGACGGAACGCCGAAGGGGGACGACGCGACAGCAGCACGGACGCAGAGGAGCTGACGCGCGCGGGAGCAGCTGAGAGCAGGAGGGTGGAGCAACCGCCAAGTGTCAAATTTTGAGAGGCTGGAAGGGCGATAGGTGGAGCACAGAGATTGGCTGGGAGCACTGTTCATCCCAGCAAAGCTCATAATAGGGACACCTTCGGCGTAATAAATTATAAATATATTTATAAAATATATATTAATAAATGTATGCCAAATTTATTCTTAATAAAATTAAGAGATAAATCTTTTTCTACCCTATATTAAAACTTACAACTATAAACTCAATTTTAAACTAATCCCATAAACATAAAATCTATAACTTGAACACCCAAGGAAAAATCCAAATGTATACGACTTTTGATCTTCATGTATCAAACAAAGTGAGAATCTTACATGGTGAACAGTTCGTAAATTTCTTATCACCTAGAACATAATATTGAGACAATATCTGATTTTGTAATACATTACTTAGCAAGAAATTGCTATAAAGATCATGCAACAACTAATTGATAAAATGAACATTTTTTAATTATAATTCATGATTATAAATTTTGCATTCATACAGAAATTATTAATATTTATGAATTTGTTAAATTTTATTTTAATAATAATTAAAAATTATATTTTATTTTATTAAAAATATTAATTAAACTAATGCTAATTTAATTAATTAAACTAAAGCATTCATTATAGAGCTTTCATACATAACAGTGTGCAATGTATGAAAAGGCTACCAAATATCTCCCAAATTCAACCGATTAGTAAAATATATATCTTCATAGTGTTTTATAGTCAAACTGTGGGCTTTTGGTTTTTCTATTTTATCTGAATTATTCATTATATGCTAGTTATAATCAATGGTTTTTTTTTTTTTTTTTAATATTGCTGGTGAAAATTTGTTACAATATGACCAAAAAAATGATAGGAATCTATTATTTAAAGTAAAGGATTATAAAAATTACTTGGTTCACTAAGAGATGTGAATAAAGGTAATGCAACGTTGTTTCACACGCTTGGATTTTTAAATGGTGTTACCCACGTCAGTGCCTTGTAAATATCTCTTTTGTTATGATAACATAATGGCTTTTAAAACATTTAATCATCTAGTTCTCTGCTAATAATGTCTCAATACAATTTCTTATTACTGGTTAAATAAAAAATCATTATTTTATATTAAAATAAGTTTTTAAAATTATATTATTTATTAAGTAAATAATTTTATTATTTGTCAATAAAAACAAATAGTTAAATAGATATTTTCTATTGATTATGTAGGCTAATATTGAAAAGATATTCTTGACACATGAATTTGTTTTAGTCACAAGCGCCATTATAAAGCTTGCATATCCAAGCCTCAGAACATCTAGTAGTTCCTTCACTTGCCCAGGCAACTTTGGTGTCTTTGGTTACCAAGATATTACCAGAATGTGGATTTGCATGGAAGAATCCATTCTTCAAAATCATTTACCCATATGTTGTAGCTAAATCCTTTAAAATGCTCCTCTTTACTACCATTGCCCTTTTCCCACAAGGATTAATGTCTCTTTTAGACATCTCATCTCCTAGATGCATAATAGAAGTTCCTTCGATAATTCCATTACCAAAACATTTCTAGTGATCATGCCCAAAATAGGTCGTGGTACTATAACTGATGGCTCCCCTTGTTAACTTTTTTCAAAAACTCACTGATCTTCTCCATGGATTTTGCCTCTCTCAAAAAATTAAAATCATAATCAACATTTTTCTCCATTTCTTGAACAAGAGACATAAGATCAAATTTGATATCTATTTTTTTGTAAGTATGTTACAAAAGCTTTCAAATTATGAATGTCCGTCATCATGCTCTCTTGCAGCCCAGGATGTTGAACCTTTACAGCATCATCACTTGCAGCACCCTTCATTCTTGCCCGGTGTACCTGGCCTACTAATGCAAAACCTATAGGAATTCTCTCAAACCTTTTGAAAATTTCATTGGGTTTTCTCTCAAGCTCCTTCTCAATTACGAATTGCACTGCTTCAAATCGACTAGCGGGAGCATCATCACATAGGATAACCAACTTTTTCACCCATGCATTTGTGGCAAGATCTGGCTTACCAATGATTTGAGCAACCTTGAGAAAAAATCCCCCAAGATCAGAAAAGAGCGAGTAAATCCTGTCCACTGCAATCTAATGCTGCTCTTCCCACATCCTCTCTTGTTTCTCTTTCCCTTTGACATACTTCACACGAATCTGGTAAATCTTATAACTCGTATACACATTCATGTCTCTCACCCAAAACTGCATTGTTTGTTCCCACAGTTTTAATCTGTTACTTAATGTTTCCTGAAAAATTTTCAAACAGGTTACTCTTACTCCATTTCTATGAACTAGAATGCATTTAATTCTATCCGGATACGACTCCTTGATGGGAATAGTATGATACAACTCCTTGATGTCTTCCTGTATGAATGTATGAACATGTAGCTGCATTTTTCGACGTTTGGTATGATCCTCATGCCTCCCAGCCTCCCACAACTTTAATGAAGACGTATTCACAACACAATATGACTGCGAGAGCTTTAATGCTTGAGAGACAAAGTTGTACAACCTATTCATCTCATTTCCCCAGGCGGTGCAGTCCAAATACTCGTAACAGCTATAAATGACAATACTTCAAATTCGAGCTTTGTGGTAAAGTTTTTGTTGAGTTCAAAACTCAAAAACTTTAAAAAAAATTGTGCACATGTTAAAATATAATTGGTCAGAAGGGCGATAAGAAAGCTTTATGATTGGGTGAGGTGAATAGTGTTTGCCCACCCAATCTCATAAAGAAAACGCCTCCGGCGTAATAAAAATAAAATTCATAATATTTTAAAAGTGTATTGTATATTTAATGAGAATTTGAAATTACTATTAGTTGAGTAGATTTTGAGTCATTATGATATTATTATAATATATAGTTTTTAAGCGGTTATAATGTTGTGATTAGTTTTAGTATTTTAATTTTTATGTTGTGATTAGTTTTAGTGTTTTAATTTTTATTTTATTTTGTTATTGTTTGATATATTTTCATAGTGTCTCTAAATTAGGGTAGATTTATCTTAAAGTTTACATTGAAAAAATTTGGTCCCTCTTCATATTTGATAGATCAAGGGTTAAGATGGATATATATATATATATATTGCATCAACTTCATGGTGAGTAGGGAATGAATTACATATCTTATTCGTTTAAAAAAACACACTTAGAACCCAATGATTGCGAATAATCATGTTATATCACAATCTCTGATCAGGAGAGCAACTGGTGCGATGAGAAACCCTAATCATGGCAGGAAGGTTAGGTTCTGGTGGCTCTGAGGCGGATTGCAGGGCCCATCAACAAGGCGTCACATGGTGCGATAGACGTCCCAGCTTCTCAAAGCCGTGCAAACACCCGGGCACTTTGCAGGCGCCCACGCAGCAGGCTGGATTGGACGGTTTCGGCCAGGGTTAAGCAGGGTTAGGATGGCCATCCCCGCACTCACTAAACCTAACCTCCTTGTTTGTCGGCGGTGTGAGCACGGGATATTGGTGTTGCTAGGGTTTCTACGGTGTGGAACAGGTGGTTTAAGCCCTAATATGCTGGTCAAAAATGGGTTTTGAACGGGGCTCTATGGATATTGAACCCTCACCTAAAGACTTTCTCGTTGTCTGGGTTCAGGAGGTGTCGGCAAAAAATTTGGACCATTTTTTCCCGGTTCTAGGCGATTCTGGTCAGAAAGACAAGGCTCCAGTGGGTGCCTGGGCTCTGTCGAACGACACTACGCTGCTTAAGGAGAGTCTGTAGAATACGTTTAACTACGCGTGGAAGGAAGGGGTAGCCCAAGGTTTTTCTCAGCCCTCGTCAAATACAACAAAGATCGGAGGTGACCTGCTCCATATCCCTCATCAAATCGCATATGTACCAGGTAATTCATCAACCACCTTTCGTTCTGGAGGTTTGGAAGATATAGTAGCTAACTGTGGGTTGTTTGGCTCTGTTGGGCTCAAAGCCTTCCTAGGAGAAAGCCACAGAGAGGTAGATTGGGGTAGGGGCTTTCCCCGTGAATTTTCTACTATGCAACGTCAGCCATTGCAGTGGCAGGGAATTGCCTCTCTAGAAAAATACCTTCTCTCTCAGGGTAGCGAAGCGGTGAGCTCGAGGCCGGAAGTAGTCAAGGGTTTGGCTAGAAACCTTAGAGGGTCGAGACAGTCAGTGCTGAGACAAACGGGAGTCTGTCATTCTTCACACACAAAAGGAAAACAAGGGGGGGTTTCAGGCCCTGAGAAAGAAGACAACCACAAGGAGGTCCTTGGGTCTATGAAACCTAAAGAAGGCCCTAAAGAAACTGGGGGATCTGCCTGGGAGGGTCTGAACAACCTTGAGGAGGGGCGACCCGAATCTTGATGTTCCAGATGCGACTGAAAGGCCGCTGGAAGGCAAGGAAGGTGGAAGAGGTAGGGTTGCAAAAACGAAAAGGAAAAAAGCCAAGCTTATTAGAAGGTTGGAAGAATACCCATGTTGTGTTTTCGGTGTGGATATACACATCAACGAAGTTATGGAAGCGACAAAAAAAATTCTTGTTGGTAGAGTCCGAGGCAAAAAATACTCTGCAAGCTACATATCTGAATGGACAGCCTCAAAATGGTCTGATGCCCCGAGACACCTCATAGAGATCCAAACTCTTGCCAAGGGGTGGTTCATGATAAGAGAAGAGTGAACACCTAGCATGGGTGTTAGAAAAGAATTGGAATTTGGGAAGAGACCCATCCTATTCAGGAAATGGACTCCTCTTTTTGATGCGCAGAGGGAGAAATTAGAAGATACCTCGATCTGGGTAAAGTTACCAGGCCATCTTATTCCTTTCTGGATGGACTCTGCCTTTCGCTCTATTGGAAACACCTTGGGTCACTATCTGGAAGCAGACATGTCATTCCAACAGACCAAGGATCTGAGTGCAGCAAGAATCCTAGTAAACTTTAATCCTAAGGAAGGGTTGGCAGAGGAAATGTGACTAAAATACAAAGAATATGAATACTCTCAAGTGTTAGATCATTTCGATGCCACCGTTGCCACAATTATGGCCATCTAGCAAAGGATTGCCCGCTAGGGCACCGAAGAAGACGAAAATAAAAAAGGATAAATCGAGGGCCTATGCAACCTTCGGGGGTTGAAGAGACCAGGCTTTCTGAATAATATTTGATGGATGGGGTTGAAGGTCCAGGTGCCATCGAAAATGCAAGCCCTGGTGTGACTCAACAGGCTGCACAACTAGTTTTGGCTCAAGCTTAGAACTTTCCTACTGAATTTGATCCTCCACCCGATGCTGGAACCGCTGCAGCTTCTCAGGAGGGTATGCTTCCAGTCTCTGCTCCCTCCCTTTTTTTCTCTTTATGTACTTCTGGTTTTGATTATACAAAGCCTATTCCTTCTAGGCCTCCTCAAATGGAATACATGCAAATGCATGATGTCATAGAGTCCCTTGATAGCATAATAACATCGGTCCCTCACCCTTTTGTTGATCCCCTCCCTGAGGCTGCCTCGTTTTTCCCTCCCCTTTACCTCCTATCCCTAAGAAACCTCCCTACAACCTTCGATCCTTGATGAAAAAATAGCGGACAAGGGAGATCTTCAGTGGCCTAGAGTCTAATCCCATCTCACTCGGCCCTAGAAATTTGAGAGGCAGGAAGTCCAACCTCTCCAAGGCACAAGTCAAGACTAGATTAGATATTGTTGATGGAAAGAAACTTTCCCTCTTTGGGGTGCTTAGAGCAGCGCAGACCCCTTCTAAGGGTCCTTGATGATTATTCTCTCCTACAACTGCAGGGGTTTAGCTAGTCAGCCTAAAAAACTAGCTTTTCGGGAGCTAATGAAATCCTATTCACCTGATGTCCTTATGCTTCAAGAAACCCTGGGATCAGGGTCTGAAGTGGTAGGATCTCTATCAAGGATGTTCCCAGGGTGGGGTTTCCAGGAGATGGATTCCCATGGAAGATCTAGGGGTTTGGCACTAGGCATCAAGTCTGGGAGGTTGAAGGAAATTTCCTCTTGGGGTTTCGAAAACGCCCTGGCCATGAAATTCTATTCAAATGAGCTTTGTCACTCGATCCTTCTTCTTAATGTATATGGTCCTTTCCAAGAGAGGATGCAGTACTAGAACAACCTTTTTGCAAAGTCTTGTATGCAAAACCCTAATCTCATTTTGGGGGGAGACCTAAATTTCTCCGTGGGACTGTTGGAGTCATTGGGTCTATCTGCTCGTGCTGATCCACTCACTGATTACTTCACTAACCAGTTGTCCTCCACACATTTGGTGGATGCAACCTTGATAAAGCCTCGACCAACGTGGAGAAACAAATGAGTGGGGGAGGACCGGATTTCCAAGAAGTTGGAACGTTTTCTCCTTCAAGAAGATATGGTGGCTAGAACCACGGTTTCAGGCACTAGGTAGGAGAAGGAGGGATATCTGATCACCTGCCCATTATTCTCGAAATCAAAGGTCCCAATAAGAATCCTGGAGCACCCTTCAAGTTTAATCCCACATGGCCTAAAGATGAAACCTTTATCTCTATGTTCCACGCCACCTGGAGAAAAGATTGGCCAAGGAAACCAGGGAATCGGTGCAGGAATTTCATGGAGAATCTTAAGGAAATGAAAAAAGCCACGCTGGAATGGGCTAAGGCTAAGAAAATTAAATAGGAGGAAGAACTTCAGAGGATTAATGAAGAACTCGACTTTCTTGAAAGTCCAGAGGGGGACGAATATGTCTCCATTGAAGCAAGGGACCGCATAAAGTCACTAGAAGAATCAAGGAAGAAAATTCTTCTGGTTAGAGAGGAGAGTTGGAGACTCAAAATCAAGGCTATCTGGCTACAAGCAGGAGATGAGAATACACATTTTTTTTTTTCAGAATTATGCCAAAGGGAGAAAAAACATCAATACAATCTGGGGTATGAGGACGAAAGAAAGAGAGCAGGCTCGCTCCTTTGAGGCTCTCTCTGACCTTGGAGTGAGGCATTTCAAATCTTTGTTTAGAGCCCCTATGGAGGCATGCATTACTGAAGTTATCAGGGTGGCCCAATTCTTCCCCAACTACATAGGCAAAGAAGGAAATGACAGCATAATGGAACTTGTTTCTAAGGAAGAAGTGGAGGACATCCTAAAGGCAATGCAGAAGGATAAGAGCCCTGGCCCCGACAGTTGGACGGTGGAATTCTTCCAATATTTCTTTGAGTTCTTAGGGGATGATTTATTGGAGGTGGTGGAAGAATCAAGAAGATCATGATCCATCTATGCACCCCTCAACTCTACTTTCCTGGCTCTTATTCCTAAAAAGGAACACCCAAAGTCCTTTGATGATTTTAGGCCTATTTCACTCTGCACATGTATCTATAAAATCATTGCAAAAGTGATTGCTAATCGTCTTAAGCCTTTCCTCTCCAGGAATATTTCTTGCAGTTCAGATTTCTGGATGGAAGACAAATACACGAGGCAGTGGGGGTAGCCCAAGAAACTCTCCATAGTTTAAAAAAGAGCAAAAAAAAAAGGAGCTATAATCAAATTTGATCTCTCTAAGGCTTATGACATAATCAATTGGATGTATATCTGGCTCCTTCTAACCCATCTAGGTTTCCAGATTGATTTCATCAATTGGGTAATGGGGTGCATAACTTCCTCAAGCATAGCAGTCATGATTAATGGGGCAACTTCGAATTTCTTCAATGTTCAAAGAGGACTTCGCCAGGGATGCCCCCTCTCCCCCCTACTTTTTCTTCTAGCAACGGAAGGACTTAGCTTGATGATACATGAGGAAAAACGAAGGGGGGATCTAAAAGGTATTGAAGTTGTTGTTAACCAAATTGTTACCCAATTACTTTTTGTCGATGACATTCTCCTTTTTAGCAATGGTAGCTTGGAAGACATTAGCCGTCTAAATGAGATCTTGGATCTTTTCATGAAGGCTATAGGTCTCTGCATTAACCGTCAGAAATCCAATATCACTACAGCCGACTTGACAATAGCAGAAGGGGGAAGAATATATGAGGTTCTACAGTTTGAAGCTAAAACTCTGCATGACCCCTTCAAATATATGGGCTTCTTCATAAAGCCAGACTCTTATCGCATATAGGACTGGCACTGGCTAGTTGCCAAGATTGAGTCTCGGATGAAACACTGGAGCTTTAAGTGGCTCTCTAGAGCAGGGAGGCTGGTGCTGATCAAATCTGTAGCCCTGGAAATCCCAGTCTATTAGGCTGCTCTTTCACGGGTTCCTAGAAGTACTCTGTCTACAATTAATAAAATTTGTAGTCAATTCCTATGGGCCGGATCAAAGGAGGATCATGTTATGCCTTGGGTGGCTTGGGAAAAGATAGCCCGCCCCAAATCTTGGGGAGGGTGGGGCATTCAAGGAGCTCCCCTCTTTCATGGCCTCTCTTGCAGCCAAGTTGGGTTGGCGCCTTCTCACTCTGGACAATCTCTGGATGACTGTCATCAAGCGAAAATATATTGATCCAATGCTAATTCTGGAATGGATGTGTATGCCGAATAAGAAGACCAAAAATTCATCAATTATTTGGAGAGCCACTGTAATATCAGTTAAAATCATTTAACAGGGTCTAGCATGGCACGTCGGGGATGGCTCTCAGGTAATATTAGGTTGTGATCCTTGGGTGGGATGCTCAGGGAGATACGCCCTCACTTGAGATCTCATTGACCATCTGGATCAAAGGGGCATCAGAACTTTAAGACACATAGCTAATCATGGCCAGTTAACGATCCGGAGGCAAGCATGGTTGTCAGGGGAAGCCCTACAGCTTGAGAATAGTTGGCTTGAAGAGTGGCAGTGGTTTATCAATGATATTCAAAATTCCAATATTTGGACTCAATATAGATGGGATGAACTCAAATGGATCCATGCTCCATCGGGACATTTCTCCCCAAAGTTTGGATACAAATGGCTAATGGCTCGGAAAGGCTGGGGGGGGGGGCGAAGTGGTGGTATAAGTCTCTATGGCCCCTAAAGGGACCGGCAAAAATCAAGCTATTTTTTTGGTGCATTCTCGAGAACAAGATCCCCACTTGGGATTTTCTTCAGTATAGGGGAAAGATAGGGCCTGGTTGGTGCTCTTTATGTAAGGCTAATTTGGAGTCTCCACTTCACCTCTTCCTTACCTGCCCCTTTAATATTAAGCTCTAGACAGAAACACTGAGGCTCCTTAATTTGGCACTGATTTGGGAAGGAGCTAATGTGAGGGAGGCATGGTTGCAATGGTGGCAAGCCTCTCCCAATGATAAGGTCAAGAATATTCCACTACCTGTTGCTTGGGGGACTTGGATAGCCAGAAATCGAAACATCTTCCATGATACCCCTTTCCCTGTAAACCTTCTTGTTGCTGAAAGTGTGTCCATCTTTGAATTTATCCCTATCCCAGCCGAATCCCACCAACCTAGATCCATCCTTCAGGAGAACATCAGGGGGGATATTCCATGGGCATACTTTGACGGGGCATCTGACCCTCAAAATAGATGTGGGGCTGGCCTCTCCATTCATGAGCCCTCAGGGAAAATTCTAAAAGCATCAATTAGGCTCACCCAAGGGAAAAACAATTTCACATAACTAAAATCTCTACATCTTCTGCTTTGTTGGCTTTCATTTCTTGAGATGAGAGATGTCCAAATATTCGGGGACTCTATGAACATCATTAAATGGTTCAATGGAACACAGACATGCCAAATTTTCATTTTATCTACTCTGCTTGATGAGGTAAATATTGTAAAATCATATTTTAACCATATATATAGTGAAGCAGACCTCCTATCTAAGGAGGGCGCTCGTCAAGATATGGGGCACTAGGTCATTATAGCGATTGAAGGAGGTCAGATCCGAGGGATCGAACAACCTCCTTTTGCCTGCTAAGTTCCAGCCGCTCCTTCATACTGCTCCTGATGGTTCTGTTCATATTTTACTTTCTGTTTTTGTAGATTTCTGCTTGAGACTATCTGAATATGTCTATACTATTTGTCTCTTTTTCGGATTGTTTTCCTCATTGAGGAGATTCGGGAGACTAGTTTTTTCACTACTTAAAACATTATGCCTTTAAAAACTTAGAAAATTGGAATGGTGTCTACCACCCAATTTTTTGTCTTTTTGATGATTTCAAACAGACACAGTGTACTTTCATACCTGTTTCGGGTTCTTCCTCCATGTGGAAGCTTGGGGGCTGAACGGAGACGTCTTTTAAAAAGTTTCATGACAAAGCTAGGAGGATTGATTGACACATCTCCTCATCAGTTGCAACTCCATTTTTTCCGTTGTTCAAAAAGAAAAGGGAAAATGCAGTTCTTTGAATGCCTATGCATATACTATGTAACCTTCTACTTAATCAATAGACGGGTTCGATTTTTTCCTTGGAAAAAAAAACACAATTAGAAAATGTTTTATTGATACATTTTTTATCTTCAATTGTTTTATATAATACATACATATTTGACATTGAAATATTTTAAATGAGGTGGGCTTTGAAATATTTTATTTTATTTTTTGTCCTATATATATCAAATTATTATTTTTCCTATTGATATATTTTTAAATTCATGATTTACTCATATTATCATCCACATTAAAATGTTTTTTTAATCAATATTTGTAAATACACATATCTCTCTTATTGAAAAGTAGAAAGCATATCTTTATATATTAAGCATTGAAAGAATTACAAATCTTTATTAACATGTGTATTAAAATATTTCATTTATGTCTCACAATGAAATTTTTTGTTATTGATATATTTTTAAATGCTATATATCAACTTCATATTAGGAATCGATGAATACACATTTCCCTCCCTCAAAATAGGAACTAGTCTCATATTTTGAGGCACAAAAATGTGTGGTTCATTCAATTCCTAATATGGAGTTGATATATAACATTTAAAAAATATCAATAACCAAAAAAAATAGTTCACATACACTTTCAAATATTTTATTTAAAGTTTGTATGAAGGATTTACTCATCACTCTCAATGGTGAAAGTGCAATTATAAGATTTTTTTCACTTTCTCTCTAAAATTGGTATAAAATGTTGCTACTTAATATGAACATATCAACTCTAAAATATTATGGCTATACTAAAATATTTTTATATATTTTAAATATTGCATGCCAACTCTATGTTGAATAGGGAAGGAATCACATATGTTTTATATTTGGTTGTAATAGCAATAACATTTTTTTTAGATGTCACTTGCCAACTTCATATTTAGTAGTAAAGGATATTTTATATTATAATGAAGAAAGTAGTTATAAATGAAATTAGAAACCTCCCTGGGTGGAAGAACACGAAGAACTTGCTTGCATTGAGGAGCAGCTCTACAACAATGCAAATCTTGCACCTCCAGTAAATTCAACCATTCCATACAATATTGATATTCCTCATGTTTGATGGTTTCAATTAACTTATGGTTTTTCTACTTCATTTGGAATTACGAATAGTGTGGCATTATTTTTTGCATAATGAAGTCTTATGTGTTCAGTTAGTATATGGACATTTGGTAGAAAAGTCATTAACCTTTGCAATTTGTGTGGTTTCCAATATGGAAAACCATGACAAAAGGATTTTGATATTGTGTAATATGGTATCAATTTGATAAAAAACATACATACATACATACATACATATATATATGTATGTATATATATATGTATGGTCGACATTGAAAGTTTTTGTTATTAGTATTTTTAAATTTTTAATGCAATATCTTTTTCCCATATAATTATATGTAACGACATCTCTCCCATATTGGAATGTAGAATACTATTGGAGCCAATTATTTAAACATGAGTTTGTTACATCAATCTTTTTTCAATGTGATTGTTCCATCAATTACCATATTGTATGACTTGGCTTTATAACCCCTATGTGCGTTTCTCGGTTATCTTAACATGTGTTTATCAATTAAACATTTGGCTTTCTTAACATGCAATGCCAATAGTAATTGTAGTACACTTTGATACATGAAAGATAGAAATATGAAAATCAACTCTTAAGCTTGAGAGTGGAATCATTGTTTGTTCTACAAACCTCCCTCCTATTTCCATATAGGGGGATGAACACCTTAAACAACCACTCAGACAATGAAATCAAAGAGCAATACATTAGTGTTTTACGAGGTAAAAACCCTCAAAGAGGGAAACAATCCATGACCCCAACTAATATAGTCACTTGAGAAAATATATTAATGCAAAGGAAAATTATTTTATATAAGAGTTTCTCACAATCAATCTTCGACAAATGACCTTCCATGCTCTTTAAATGGAGATCATGGACCAACGAGATTTTAAGTCACACATCAATATAATCATTGATATGGAGGAGAATATGCACACTTATATCACTTTATGTCTAGAACATATTATGGTTGTTAAACTATAAAACTACAAATGCATACTAAAGCATATTAAAGAAACGTACTTTTAATTGAAGACACATCAGACCAAGATGATCTTAACTAATTCCCGAGTGTCTAAATATCCTAACATATCTCTTTAAAACTTGGGATAGGGTTGAAGAATTTATACAGATTACATAATAGTAGAATGAATGAGGCATTGAAATGTATCCCCCCCTTAATGACAATTTCTTGAATTCCCAATAGAAATCAAAGTTTATATATATATATATATATATATATATATTTTTTTTTTGTAAGAGACTTTGTGAAAATGTCTGCAAATTGATCATTCAAAGGGAAAAGAGCACTTCAAGAACACAATCTTGAATAAGATTTATGATGAATTGCATGTGTAGTTCAATGTGTTCAATATATTCATTGTGTACTGAAGCCTCATCAAACCTAATAATTTTTTTGCGGCATATTTATTTTCTCAGGTACCACTCTTTAATTTCCTTATTTCTATTTGAATTTCATGAACTAACTTGCAAGTTTTGGACCCTCATTTCTAATATGTCACCTTGATCCCTCTCCAACCCCATTCTTTACCTTCCATACTCTACAACCAAGTGTTTTAAAGCAAAATCAACACAAGTCATCGATCTCTTTTCTCCACACAGGTTCTAACATCCCACTGATTGTCCATATGTTGGGCTAGTGATGCTTTCACCATCATATTTTCCCTAAGCACGCTTCGATCTCCGATGCCCTGGTGATAATTATCACCCAATGCTCATTTTCTCAACTTTCCACCAATCATCCACATGTATGGCTAGCTACAATCAAACTATTGAGATTTCAAAAAACTGAACACACTCTTTTATCACGATGCCTCGACCTCCAACTCATTGTCATGTTGACATGTGTCCCCAACACATGGCATATTGTCGATGCCTCCACCATTGGATCTCCCCACACCTATTTCCCACTAACCAACACCTTGCCCATCACCAACTACTTCATCACCAATATCCCCTAATGAATGTTTAGGCTTGATGCTAGGAGCATTCATCACAATATTCCCTAACCAATGTTTCAGCTTCATCACAATATTCTCTAACCAATGTTTCAACTTCATCACAATATTCCCTAACCAAACCATTTGCAATATCCCCAAACCCAAACTCTATGCAAATTACAAAGTTTTCAAAGCAAGACCAATTTCTTGTGATGCTTTGTCCTATGTCACTTTCACTCACGAGTTTCTTTGTCTCTTGCATTAGGATACCCATTTTCAATGGGATGAACAAGTGTAACAATAATTTGATGCTTTATAGGGCACATTACCAGAAGCACCATTGATAAGTATTCATGATTACAATAAGTACCCTTTACCTATCAACGTCTAAGTTCACCATTGTAGGGGTTTTAGTCCAAGAAAGAGATGACATTTGAGAGCATGTCATCATCCTATGTGAGTGAAAACTTGTCAATACCAACCCTTAATTATGAACTAGAAAAAAATATATCCATTGTATTAGTTCACAAAGTCCAAAAACTATGACACCACATCATCCTAAGGACTATGAAAGTAGTTTCAAGTTCAAACTTCATGTGATACTTACTCCCACATGGAATGATGAATAATAAATTCACATAATGGATGGTAATTCTTCAATAATTTGACCTCAATTTTACCTCTCCCAAGAGAAACAAGGCCCTAATACTTGTTGTTGAGTGCAATATATAGTAGGTTAATGTGTCAACATTTACTATGTTATTACACGGTCTCGTAGACTTCGAGGCACAACATATTCTATACTAGAACAAGCCCTGTAGAACTCTATAAACCAATATATATCTGCTCAACCAACTCATATAGTTAGGTCTCAAAAACATATCATATATTTCCATATCAAATGAAATCCAGTCTTTGGGTTCAACTGGCTAATACAGTCATAGTGGCTTTATTTAACACATAAGAAAAGAAACCCTAACTAATGGCCATTGTGGTCTTCTAATTCTGGCTCCTTCTGGACTAAGAAACCTAAGGTCCAACTCAAATATCTAGAGGATAAAAGAGATCAGGAAACCTTATGGTTTGCACACCTTCAAAAAAGGACATAACTTCTAACCTCCTTTTGGGCTAAGGAACTCAAGGCTCAACTTAGTGGTCGAGAGGACAAACGGGATTTAGAATTTCTATAGTTTACACACTTTTGAAACATGAAATATCAGAGCTTCCTTACCCTGACTCATTTTGGGTTGATAGACCTAGTATTTTGTTCAATTGTCGAGAGGACATAATATCATCACGAATCCCCTTACAAGATTAGAACATAAAAGGATTCAGGCTTACAATTCATTCTGGAAATAATATTACATGGTCTCAATAAATGACTAGAGAAAAAAACAAACTTGTCCTAAGTTATTCCAAGATACCTTGCTACAAATGTTTTCTATTCCCAGGGAAAATATGCTCTTCCCAGGGAAAATATGCTCTAAAGGGAAAAAGGTAACTTGTATTTGTTTAAAGCTTAATGTTTGTTGAAAATTGTGTATGCCTTAACTCATTGTCAATGTGAATATTATTTTTAAATGAACAAAACAATGCAAGAACAAGTGTAGAAATAAGGAGCACAATTGTTCAGATCCAAAATCTTAACTTTTTATTAATGAAATTTGTGTAGAGAGACAATTTTGGCACAAAGACTCTACCACGTGTTACCAACAATATGTAGATCAAATCTATATGCAAACTTGGGCAAACAATGTCACAAGTTCATATGCCAATGAAGAAAGAAAATACAACTATGATGATCTCCTTTAATAGCAAAATATATGGACTTATCACAAGGTCAATGTGCCCTAGAGTCAACTTGAACACTTTACAAGCCAAATTCAATCAAATATAGTCTTGTAATCAATGTTAATATCGTTTGTGAATTGAACAAAATAGAGTGCGAACAAAATAGAGTGCACGGGAAACTGTGGAAACAAGAAATATAGTGCTCCAAATTCAAGGTTGAACTTAATGTCAACAAGAGCAGTATGAACATATGAGCTCTAGAACAAGGACTTTATCCTTTATTTCCAACAACCCAACAAATCAGATTTGTGTAAACATTGATACAAGCAATGTCATAAGTCCATAAATCGATGAAGGAAATAAATGTAATTGTGATGATCTTGTTTAATGATGAAGTATGTGAACTTATTTTAGAAGGTTAATATGTCTTGTAACCAACTCAACACACTTTGCAAACCACACTCAACAAAGCCACCGATCAAACGAGAACTGTTACCTCAAAACGAGAACTCTAGCCAAAAAACCAAAAAAAAAATGAAAAAATTGGCTAAAAACGAAAAATGTTGATGCTAGAATTTTTTAATTTTTATAATTTATTTATTTATATATTTTTATTTTATTGTTATTATTATTATTATTTTAATTTTTAATTTTTTAATCTATTAATTTTTTTTCTTTTTTTTTAGGGTAAATTTTCAACATTTTTAAAAAATGGCAGTAAAAACCAATTTTGTTTGTGCAAAAGACACCCTAAAAATGAAAAGTGTTGATGTTGGAATAACATTTTTTTGGGTAAATTTTCAACATTTTTTGATAATGATGTTAAAGATAAAATATCACGACTCCGAAAAACATTAAAGTTCTAACGATTTTCAAGCATGACATTAAAGATAAAATATCACGTCTTTGAAAAGCCTTAAAATTCCAACGATTTTTAGGCATGACATTAAATATAAAATATCATGTCTTTGAAAAACCTTAAAATTCCAACAATTTCCAGTCGTGGTGCTAAAAAAAATACTTATAACTGTTTTCAACCATAACTTTAAAGATAAAATATCATGACTTAGAAAAACATTGAAATCTTGACAAATTTTCAACCATGGAATTAAAACCAAAGTTTATGACTAAAAAAAAACCTTAAGTTTTCAAAATATTTCAAGCATGACATTATAGAAAAATTTTATGACTAAAAAAACTTAAAAAATGAACACATCGATGAAAGAGTCATTATATCAAGAGTAATTTATTTTTTAAATGCTAAATGTATAGTGATTTTAAAATCTTAGCCTAAGACAGCTTGACATTGCAACAAACATTTAAAAATCAACCATCAAATTGACGCGCAGTGTAGGTGAACTTGACCCATTGTAATGAAAACTTAAATACCAACCATGAAATTGACACATTGTGGGAGCAAACTCGATTCATTATAACGAAAAGTTTAAAATCAACTATCAAATTGCACATAATGGAATCAAGTTGCTAGTCGAGCATCGACATAGACCCTGCAGATGAAAAAATAATAATAATAATAATAAATAAATAAATAAAAATACAAAATACAAAAGAAAACAAAAATTCAAACATTGAAAAAAAAAGAAAAACAAAAAGAAAAACAGAAAAAACACAAAAAGTTTTAAAAATTAATAACAAGTATTAAAACAAAAAATAATTAAAAAACATGACAAAAGAAAATCAAATATATAAAAATAAAAATTGAAAAAAAACATAAAAATGGAAAAAAAAACCAAAGTTAACATGCAAAAACTAAAAATTAAAAAAAAAAATAATAATATTTCAAAAAATACATAATTTAAGTATTAGGAATTTGGCTTCTGTGATCCATAAAATCTATATAATTTTTTTCAGTGATAATCACATCAAAGAATATATTGTCGCCGCGTTTCAAACTAGCTAATGTGGTTCATCATCATCATTAAGTTGTTGTTGTTGTTTTTTTTTTTTTTTTTTTTTTTAAACAAAAAAATCAAATTTAAAAACATAAATAAAAATTAAGTTAAAAAATAAAAAAATAAAAAAATTGTGCCATGGGCAGCATAGGTTGACTCCTAGAATTGACATGTCTTCCAGGGCCACGGGGCCTCGAACCTGAGCGGGGTGGGGTTGTGCGACGAGGTGAGGCTGTGTCCCAAGCCCGAGGCCCCGCAACCTGGGCGACAATACGATTCTGGGAATTGACCTAAGCCACCTGAAGCCTTTTTTTATAATTTGTTTTCATAATTGCGTGGTTTTTTTAATTCTTTTTTTTTTTTTAACTTTAAAAAACAATTGTTTTTAATGTTTCTGTGTTTTTTTTGTTCATTTTTATTTTTTTTCCTTAAATTATGTGTTTTTTGAAATATTTGTTTATTTATTTATTGATATTATTATTATTACAAGTTAATTTTGTTTTTCTGGTTACATTTTTATGTTTGTGTTTTTTTATATATTTTATATATTTGATTTTTTTTTAGACATGTTTAAAAAAAATAAATTATATTTTATTACCAACATGAAAATCACCAACATTTAAAAAAAAAATCCTCACTTGATACATTAAAAAATTTAAAAGGGCCTCGGGAGGGTTGGGCACCCTCTGGAATGCTAGCAAGATCTCAGTTATTTCTGAGACTCAGAATACTCATTGGCTGCTTTTACAAATGCAACACTTGGTTACAAAAGAGATTTTCTAGCTCTTCAATGTGTATGTCCCAGCCAATGTTGGGGAAAAAAAGGCCTACTGGGATTCTATAAGAAGCCAAGCAGACCTAGTAAACTTGGAAAATATCATCATTGTCGGCGACCTCAATCTCATTTTTCTCTCGTCAGATAAGAGAGGAGGCAGTGTTGTTCGAGATCCGGCAAGGGAATGGGCAGAGGATCTAATGTAGGACTGGGACCTGCTGGACATCAAGCCAATTTCCGGTAAGTACACTTGGTCTAACAAAAGAATAGGTCCAGGCCATATTGTCGCCAGACTAGACAGATTCTTCATTCAAAGCTCCTTCCTTTTGCTAGGATTAGAACCTAGATTGCATATTCTCTCTAGCAACATCTCAGATCACAAGCCCATCAAGCTTGAACTCCAGGCTCACCTTGACCTGGGCCCTATTCCTTTCAAATTTAGTCCTCTCTGGGCCAAGGAGCCTGACTTCATGCAATTAGTCAAGGATTGTTGGAGGCTGCCTATCAAAGGCTCCCCATTTTTTGTCTGGGAGGAAAAACTCAGAAGAGTGAAAGTGGTCCTGAAACGCTGGACCAAAATGCTGCCCAATCCGGCAACAGAAAGGAACAAAATCCAAAGCACTCTAGATACCCATCAACTCCAAGTGGAGGATGATGTTATAACCAAAGAGATTTTAGACAAAGAGGCCCATCTCCAGCAAAATTTCCATAAGGCCTGTTTGGCTGAAGAAGAATACTGGAGGCTAAAGTCCCGAATCCATTGGCTTAAAGCAGGGGATAGGAATTCTTCCTTTTTCCACAAGCAAGCTCAGGCCAGGAAATGTTTCAACTCCGTCTCCGAGATCAAGGAAGAGAATGTCACTCACAAGGATTTTGAGAACATCAAGAAAGCATCTTTTTTTCATTTCAAAAGCCTGTATAGTGAGGACATGGATCCGAACCATCACCCAGATCTGCTTGATGTAGTTCATCATTCGATTTCAACCAACATGAATCTTCTCCTAGAAGCCAAAGTCACCCAGAATGAAGTCAAAGATGCCCTCTTCGCTATGGATCCCGACAAGGCTCTAGGACCAGACGGATTTTCAGCCAGGTTTCTTCAAGTCTGTTGGCTGGTAGTAGAAAAAAATCTCTCAAAATGGTCCAAAAATCCCAAGAATGCCAGAAAATTGGAGGCAACACTAACTCTGCGTTTCTTTCCCTCATCCCTAAGGAGAAAGGAGCCAACACCTTCAACAGATTCCATCTGATCTCCCTTTACAATATTGGTTATAAGCTAATTACCAAAGTAATTGCGAATCGACTAAAGCTCATCCTCCCCAAAATTATTCCGGAGAACCAAGGAGGTTTCATTCATGGCAGGCAGATTGTGGACAACTTCACATTAGTCTAAGAGGAAATCCACTCCAGCTTGCATCGCAATGAAAGAGGTATGGTTTTCAAACTTGATTTAGCAAATGCATTTGATCGAGTAAGGCATAGTTTTATGTTTAATGTCTTGAGCAAGTTTGGATTTGGTGTGAGCTTTATAAATTGGATCTGGGTTTGCATCTCGGAGCCCTGGATTGCTCCTTTAGTGAATGGCAGAGCCGCTGACTTCTTTAAAGCCACAAGGGACCTTAGGCAAGGGTGCCCCCTCTCTCCTCTGCTCTTTGTCCTCCAAGCCTCGGTTCTCAATTTTCACTTAGACAAGAAGCTGCAAGATCAGGAAATCAATGGGCTTTGCATAGCAAGAGGGATTAAAAATATTAATCATGCCCTATTCGTGGATGACACCTTGTTACTGGGGGCTGCTACTGTGCTTTTAGCCTCCAGGTTCAAAGTAGTGCTGGATGACTTTTGTGAGGCCTTTGGCAGCATTTTAAACAAGGGCAAATGTCACATATACAGTTGGAACACTCCGCCCAGCTTGCTTTCCTGTATAGCTAGATGTTTGGGCTTCGCTGCCTCCCCTTCTTGGTCTTCCTTCAAGTACCTAGGCCTTCCAATTTTCCTTAAAAGAGCCTACAGTAAAGATTGGCTTCCACAATTGGAGAAATTCAAGAGCAAGCTCCAAGCCTGGGGATATTCTTGGCTCAACATTGCTGGCAAGTTTGCTCTTATCAAATCCGTGCTAAACAACCTCCCTTTATCTCTTTTCTCATTTATTCTTTCTCCTGTTGCCATACTTAGAAATATGGAGGAGTGCATTCGTCGCTTCTTTTGGAAGGGAGGAAAACAGAGTGAAAACAAGCTGCCTTTAGTCAACTCGGAGACAATTTCCAGACCTATATTGGAAGGGGATTGAATTTCAAGAATATCTGTGATCAAAATATTGCTATGGGGGCAAAAATTCTCTGGAAAATCATTGCGCCCAAGCCAGGCTGGGCCCAATTAGCACTATGGAGAAAATACTTCAGTGGCAAACGCACTCGTTGTTTGGACAAACCGCTCCAACAACCCAACTCGCACTTCCTAAAACTTTATGCCAAAGCTGAATCACTAATCACAACATATGCATTCTAGATCCCCAAAAATGGTAAAAGAATAAATTTATGGACCGACAAAATCATGAATAATGACCCCTTGGCAGATAGCAGCTCTCTCTGTGTGCTGCGCAGTTGGATGGAGGAAGCGGGGTATAAATCACTGTGGGATATTTCTGTTTGGCATCGTCCATTTTGGGCAGGCTGGAATCAAATTAACGTGCCACCTGAGCTATAGCACGAATGGCGCACGCTGCTTGGCAACCTGCATGGTATGGCGCCCACCCTTGCACGTAAAAAAGACACGAGAGGATGGGGCTCGAAGGCTGGGGGTATTTCGTTGCGTTGGGATACGCCAAGCTGAGGGAGAGGCCTCACGTTCCACCAAATCTGGAGCCATGGAAAGGGATATGGAGATGCCCCTCGTGGCCCAAAATCGACTTTTTCTGTTGGCTATTATGCCACAGCAAAATATTGACAGATGAAAATTTGCAGAAGAGAGGGTATCACGGACCTTCAAGGTGCACCCTGTGCAAAGAAAAAACGAAAAGCGTGATTCATTTGATGCTGGAATGCAGATTCTCATTGCAAATCTGGTTTGACTTGCTGTGCAACTTGAATCCCAACTTCGTTCTCCCAAGCTCCACTCCTGAGCTGTTCACAAAATGGTTGAATAGGTACCTTGGTCCCCCTCCAAAAAATAAGGTAATCAAAGCCGCATGGTCCTCTCTTCCCAAAATAATTTGCTGGCAGATTTGGCTTGAATGGAACAAAAGGATCTTCAAAAATATTGAGCAGAACCCCAAAGCAGTAGAAGTCAAGATAAAATGCCAATTAAAAGAATGCTTGAGAGATATAAAAGATGATTCTAGTCTTAGTCAACAAGATATAGACTGGGGCTCTTTCCTTGATCTGCAATTTCAGAAAGCTGTAAGTAATGTCTCCCTTCCCAAAGCTTGGAAAATAAGGGAAACAAAAAAATATTTTCATGACTGGATTACAAATCAATCGAGACATTCCTTTTTCTTTGATGGGGCAGCAAATGGAAATCCAGAAAAGGCTGGTGTAGGTAGTGTCATTTTGAAATCAGATGGCAAAAAGGCTCACTCCTTCGCTTGGGGTTTGGGCCACTCATCCAGCAACCAAGCTGAGGCATTGGCTCTTTTTCAAGGCCTCAAGTTACTCAAAGCCTTAAACATCAGGGAAGCAAATGTTTTAGGCGACTCTCAGATCATCATAAATGCTATTATGTCAAATTCTTAACCATTGGACTTAAGACTGGCAAGGCTGATTGCTAAAATCAAAGACTTGGGAAACTCTTTCCAGAAGTTGAATTTCTTCCATGTGTTGAGAATCAATAACAAGGACGTGGCACTAGAAGCCAATAAAGCAACCCTTCTTTCTGTTGGGGACATGATGAGGGATGGAGAAGAAACATGGGAACCTATTCCTTAAATTAACTAGCTGTCATGTTTTACTGTCTTCTTCTAAGTCAGTTCGTTTGTATCCATAAACTTGGAAAAATTTCTAAAATTGATCTCATAGTAGCATCTATTAAGAGACGGAGGTCAAGCATAAGCCCCAAAATTATCCTGAGTGGTGAGGTACTTTAGGCTATGGCTCTACATTTTGTAAACAAAATTTTGGCGTTTAGGCCAAGTCTTCAATAATATTCCATAACTTTTTCTGTAAAAAAAATAAAAAAAATTAAAGTGTAAAAAATAAGCCCTCTAAACAAAAAGGGTTGATGTTACATCATCACTTTTCAAAATCAGAGTGAAAATCACTAACATTTAAAAAAATGTTCATACCATAAAAAATTTAAAGTGTCAAAAATAAGTCCTCTAAAACAAATGGGTTGATGCTACATCAACACTTTTCAAATTCAACATGGAAATCAATAACATTAAAAAAAAAATGTTCATACTTGATACATAAGAAAATTTAAAGTGTCAAAATATGCTCCAAAAAAGATGTATTCTGAATAACCATTTTTCAAATTCAGGTGATCTTTTTGATACCTCAAAAACGGGTAATCGGTAAATTTCTCGTTTGATCGGTAACTATGTTACTCAATTAGATACAGGGTTATACTCATAATCCATTGTCACGAGAAACCCTAATCTCCATGGTTGAATAACTTATGAAATATTTGTCCTCTTGTATTCAAAAGACAATGTGTTGTTTGTACAACGAGAAAGGTCTTTAAAAGAGACACCAACTATCACAAAATATACGAGGTTCCTTGGTTAATGGTTCATGAGCGGTTGATTTAAAATCCTGTACTCGGGAAACAAAGTATTATTCACGAAACAAAGAGGATTTTAAGAGGGATGTTTATTTCCAAAGTCCTTCAACAAATCATATATGTCACCATCATTATTTCCGAATATAATCTTTATACATTCATTCACACAGAGATATTTTGACCAAATCACAACAAAACCCTTGTATTAGATTTAAAACTAACCATGAATCTATCAGTCTTCGCTCAAATCAAAATGTGAAATTTCAATTTTTATACACATTCATGCCTTGTGAAATATCCAACTCATACAACAATGTTGAAACCCTTCCTAAAAACAAGAAAATACCATTCATATAACAAAGGGCATTAAGAAGGGTGCCAATAATACAATACTTAACTGGTTCTTAACAAAATCTGGATATCACATCATAAATTGTATCACTCGTAAAGTTATGTATGTATTTTAAAACCTAGTCACACCCTATTCGTGTATGATAAGAGTGTCACTATAAATGAAATAGAGCAATATATCTCTGCAATGTTAAGCGCATTCAAGCTCAAATTTGAAGCACATATAAACAAACCACACACCACACATTCAAATCAATCCAAAAATCACTTATATATATATATATATATATATATATATATATTAGAGCATAGAATAAATAAGGGAACAAGGACAAGCTGTTGGGTTGGTGGGCCCAAGACAACTAGTTTGTTGCCCCTAAGAAAACTAAATCATAAACTTAGCAAAATCAAAGACAATGCATATTATATAAACCTGGCATCAACTTGATATTAGAGATCTGAATTCTTTAGTACATGAGAACAATGTTAAATATATCCCAGTAGCCTTGGAGCAGCCCATAGGTTCAAAACAACAACATAAGATTACAATAGGGCCACTAGACTGACTTCAAACCAGAGCTAGGTTTTTATACTACATATGGAGGTTGAGATGAGCTGAGAAAATTACATGATAATGAATATATGGATCATAAAAATATACTAATTTTATCAATCTCATAACATTCATTTGATTAAACTGGAGCAGAGTTGAGCTCGTCTCGAGGAGGACTTAGAGAATAAGTCCTTAAATCTTGGTCATGGTGGTTGAACTGCTAGTCAAAGGATCCAAATGTGTGCTAATTCTAACTTAAAGCATAACAACCACTGCCAAGAAGTCCACTTACACAGTCCACGGGCCCGTGCCAACCAAAAACAACAACAAAATTCCACTAGTAATGTTAGCAAAACATTAATCCCTCATTAATACTTTTAGAATAAAGATTAGGTATCATAAATGCACACAAACACAAGATTTTTGGCTTAATTCAAATGATTTACCTATTAAACTTGAAAGATCATCTAGGTATACATGTTAACCCATTGTTGTGTCCAATGTAAGGTTACAAGTGTGAAAAAGGAGGGGTAAAAGGGAAAAAAGGGGGTAGATCAACAACAAGAATACCTTCAATTGTTGGACTCAACCCTTGCATAATTACTCGTTAACTTACCCTCAAATATTAAATATCCACTAGTTGATGACACATTCATTGAATAATAAATCTTCATCAATTCATTTAATGATCCTTGGTATGGCAATATTCTCATCTACCTGCAAACCCAAGAGTTCGGTCCTCACCTCTCGCAAGATGATTGGTGATGTATTCACCACCAAGTGCCTCTCTAACTTCTCATCAAAGAGGTACTCTACCGATGTGGCATCGGTACCATTTTAGGTTGAAGCCTCACTTTCGAAGAAGCTAAGTGAACCTTAAATGAATGACATAGTATGGCCTACAAGGGGCATCTCTTTAGGATGTCCACTACCCAGAAAAGCCTTCATGCCATTTATTTATGGCCTTCACTTTTCCAAGGATGCATTTAGGAAATCAAATGATACACAAAGTGCCAAATTTCCCATAAGACACAGACCCTCCTTCTCCATTGCATCTTGTTGTCGCAATAGGCCCATTCTACAAATGGGGTATTGATTCCATGACTTGCAAACCACATGTTAGGGCCCTAGAGTCACAATATATCATGTTGTAGTGCAGAGTCTGGGAACATCTAAATCTGATTGAATTTGTTGTTATTGATTTAAATCTATGTGTAAGATCACTTGAGTTTATTTAATCTTACTGAATATATTTCTACCTTCTGTTTTGAATATTCACGCGCTTTGGTTCTTAGTGTAAAGTTTCAACAAGAAAATTAAAAATGCAATGGAAATGTTGCAACAAATTAAATCAGACATTTTTTTTTGTTTATTGTAAATGTTATTTTTGTGGAATGATTGTGTGAAATTTTCTTTTAATTCTGGTGGTGTTTTATGTGTATTTGCATATAAGAGTTTTCATGAACTTTAGTTCCTTCATAAATTTTTATTAAGAAAATAAAAGGAACACATGAAAAACCACTTTTCAACCATTCAAATCAAGTTTTGAATCTTTGTTTTTAAAATTTAAATTTCTTGTGAGAATCCAGGTAAGGAAAAATGTCAACAATTCAAAAGGGTTTTTCTCGGTATAATTTCCACTTGTTTTCAGTTAGAGCATCCATGTGCCTTGGGTTTGACATAAAAGAAACAAAGGGTTTAATGAGAAGATAATAAAATGAAGAACAAATTTCAACAAACTAAAATGAGCAATTAAGAATTCATTTCAGGCTACTCATATTAGATGGACAACTAGGCAATTAAGAATTCACTTTAAGAAACATAGCAGATTAAGTTTATACGTTTCATATCAACCCACGTAAAAGTTTACCAAAATAGTAAAGATACTCTTCACTAATATTGATAAATCCTACAGAAATCAAAGAAACAATTATACTGATTTAAAATTTTCCTTAGTTAACAATCACATTTAAATTTCATACAAACATCAGGTTTACCATGTTTTTCCATGAAAAATCTCTATAATTGTGTTAATATGGTGCAAAACTCAAATGACAAGGTGGGTTTTCATAATTACATGGAGATAAGCACTAACAACCCAAGAAATACTTTTGAATTCACCTTACAACAACTTCAAAAATCCCAATAAATTCTTAAAAAAATCAACAGAGTTTCCCCTACTCGAGAAAATTTCTCCCCCTGGTTACATCAAAATGAGGCCCATATATAGGATCTCAAGACCCAAGAATCTAACCCTAAACCACTAGTGGTATTCATTAACTAATAGGAATATTTTACAAGCATGACAACTATGTATCTAGCTTCCTTTAGAAGTTTCCATATAATTTTGCCAACTATAGGGCGAGTCTCATCGGATTTGGCTACAATGGATATGTCTTTCTCTCTCTTGCTCATGTTTTGGGTGCCTTTCTCTCTTGCTTAGGCACTAGCTAAAGAGTGTGCATAACCTTGGTTGGGTTTCCAGTCGTGTCGATGTTGATGGCTAAGGTCGTGCCTTCTATTGCTGTGGAGGCCTGTAACTTGAGCTTGCCTCTGTCGGTGACACCTGTGGCATGGCTTCTCCCACTTATTTTTTTTGCAGGTCCTCTTTGAGTTGCTAATTTGTATAGGTTCGTTGGACCTTTCCACTCTTTACCAAACGAGATATCACATGATTATGCATCCAGAATGGACCCCTACAGATTGGTGACCGCATCATAATAAACCTTTCCCTACTCTTTGAAAAGTCTCTTCAGCATGAACTCGATTTCAAAATGATCTTCTTACAAACTTACAATCTCATTTCCATGTAGGGAACAATCTTCCTCATTGAAGAATTTTTTATCTTCTTTAATTGTAATAAAACACTTCATGAGGCATTCCTTGGAGTATAAATCCCCATTACCATCAAAGAAAGATGGAAATTTCATCTTTTATACCATCTCACATTTATCCTTAAAGCCTTCTATTTCCTTTTCCAATGCCTTTTCTTTCTTCTCGACTAGTATCACCAATTTTTTGGTTTATTTTCATTTTATCGGCCCTTGCTACCCACTTGGATCTATCAATATTTGCCTTTACATCATCCTTTGACATACGATTCAAAAAATCTATTATCACTCTAGCCTTGGTGGGGGAGTCACCAATAATGTTTTGGATAACATTCATCTCTTTATGGGCTCTTCTGATAGTTTCTAATTTTTGTTGGATCAACTCCGTGTGATCCAAGTGCTCATCCATTGTCTTCATTTTCCTCTCCCATGTGATTCTTCTAGCAACCTTGAAAGAGCATTTGTTGGGGTGTTTTCTCCTCAAAACTTCTAGTTCTACTTCAATCTACTCACCACATGTTGAGATTCAATAAGAAGATCCTAGTGAAAATGAAGAACCTACATTAGGATGGAGCCTCATGCTATTTTTAGGTGTATGTCTATTTATAGATGTATGTGAAATTTTTATTTATAGATTGCATGTCTATTTATAGATGCATCTCTACTATTATTATCCGTTAATATTAGTTGGACAATAAACTATATTCTATTCTTAATGAGCACTTGGAAATAGTTAACTAAACTGGAAAATCAGTTAGCTAAAGGAATTTTGAGTTAAGTGGTTGATTGGTGGGACATGCAGGTTGACATAGTTGTAATTGAGTAATTCGAAGTTGTAACAAAGTTGGAAGTGCAGTTATGCAAGTTATAAAGTAGTTTAACTCAGTTAAGTGAGTTAAACTCAGTTGTGCTCTTTGTAACTGAAGATACACTAGTGAGAGATCAAGTGAATTAATTATTAATTAATTCACAATAAATGGTCTCACATGCAACTGAATATTTATTATTATTAAATGCATGCATGTCAGATCTAGTGGAGACCCAGTTGAGTTCTAGGTGAAAGGGAAGTAAACTATCAGTTGTGACATTATCTGGTTGCACACATGCAACCACACACACATTGGACATGCCCATGAGGATTGCGTAGTCAAGGCAGGAAATATTGCACTTATTCAGGGATTGCTATCAGCTGGGATTGCGCAATGGAGGCAGGCTGTCTGGAGACAGTAATTTGGCTAAGGAACTTGCCAATTTTTGTATGGAAGTATGAGACAATTAGATCATGTACCGAGAGCTCTTGGATTGAAGATTTGTATGTAATTGTTTCATGATCCATGATATAATATACAATAGAAGATAGTGGGGTTTTTAGCTATAATCTTTCCCTGGTAAATTATCTGTGTTGTGTGTGATTGATATTTCTTCATGATATTGTAATTGGCGATTGTGTTTTAAATTTCCGCAAAGATTTGTAGAAGCGATTATGTATTTAACAATATCATATTTTTAGATCAGGAGAATCCATGACATACATGTATTTTGTATAATTTCTACATGGTATCATAGCACAGGAAATTGCAGTAGTGAAGCAGGAGCTGAGTTTGTTGGTGGAAAGAATTCGAATTTGTAGAAAGACTTTCCTGGTGCTACAACTAATTCAAGATCAAAATGACTTTCAATGGCTTGAGGTTATAGTATGCACTCGAGGGCAGCTCGAACTAAATTGCTTGGAAGGACAATATGGGGGCAGTACTCGAAGACAATGGCTTGAAGGAATTCATTGACAATGATGTTCCCAAGCCTGCTTCGTTAGATGCTACCAATCTTGATGCATGGAAAAAGAAAGTGGCAAGGGAGAGGAGGATCCCGTTGGAGGGAGTACGAGACCACATTGTCTCAAGCCTCCATGGGAAAGCCACACCATATGCTATGTGGAAGGCTTTGATGGATCTATTCCAAAGCAGCATCAACCATAGGAAATTGGCGCTCAAAGATAAACTCAAAAAGATCAAGATGGAAAAGGGTGATAACATTCCAAAGTATCTCACGAATTCGGTCCAATGTCGTGATGAACTGGGGAGTGTGGGAATAACTGTTGCTGATGATGATTTGGTGAGCTTGGCTCTCTTGGGACTTCCTAAGAGTTGGCACAGTTATGAATACTCTGTCAACAGACGGGAAAACTTGTCGGATTGGGAACGACTGTGGTCAGATCTGGTGCAGGAGGAGTTTAGGCGGAACCCCAGAGATGGCTCTTCATCAAAGAATGATGATGAAGAGGATTGTGCTTTGGCTGCCAAAGTGAAGAAGGGGAAGGGGAAGAAATTCCATTCTAAATCCGAGTCTAAAGGCAAGAAGCTAGATATATCCAAGGTGAAGTGTTTTCACTGTCACAAACATGGGCATTTTGCTACTAATTGTCCACAAAAGAAGAAGAACAAGAAGGCTGTTGGAGCTGCAGCTGGTAAGGCCCTTGCCTCACAATTTGAGCTTGAATTCTCCTTGATTTCATCCATGGTATGGAGTGCATTGGGATCAGTGTGGTATTTGGATAGTGGCACTTCCTTTCACATGATGGAGATAAGGAACTTTTTAGTGACTTGGAGGAGAAATATCTCAAGATTCATATAGAGATGGGTGACAACGTACGATACAGTGCTACCGAGATTGGTATCATTACCTTTAAGAGGGAGTCAGGTAAACCATTTCAATTGAAAGATGTTATGCATGTTCCAAGTCTGAAGAAAAATTTGGTCTCATTCGCAATGTTGGAGGACAAAGGCTATGTCGTTGCTTTTAGCGATGGAAAAGCTTTCATATGACATAAAACAACAGGTCAATCCAAGAGGATAGGGATTCGAGTTAAGAATCTCTACAAGCTAGAGGTAGATGGTTGCGCTACCATGATGGGCAAGGAAGTGGTGAGCCAGTATGAGGGTAAATTATGGCACAGGCAATTGGGCCATCTTCATCATGGAGCCTTGAAAGTCATGCAACAAATATCTACTAGACTTCCAATGGGAACACTTGCTCAGTTAGATCAGTGCAAGGGTTGCACCATGGGGAAGTATGTAAATTCCACCTTTCATGAGAAGGAGAATCATGCTTTGGGAATGCTTGATAGAGTTCACACAGACGTGTGTGGACCATTCTCGGTTGCTTCAATAGCAAAACATAAGTACTATGTAATATTTGTTGATGACTTTTCTCGTAAATGGTGGATATTCTTCATGCAAAAGAAGGATCAAACATTCTCAAAGTTCTGTGAGTTTAAGGCATTGGTGGAGAAAGAGTCGGGGAAGCAAGTGAAGGCTCTTAGGAGTGATAAAGGTGGAGAATACATCTCTAATGAAATTCAAGAACTTCTGTATCAAAGAAGGAATTCGAAGAGAACTCATAGCGCCTCATAACCCATAGCAAAATGGGGTCACGGAGAGGAAGAACAGAATGATCGTGGGTGTAGCACGAGTGATGTTGCATGATCGAGGCCTACCAATGCATTTGTGGGCAGAAGCATGCAACGCTGTGGTTTATGTGAAAAATCGTTGTCCTCATAGAGTACCTAGCATGAGTACACCTGAAGAAGCTTTCACTGGTAAGAAACCGGATGTTTCACACTTTAAGATTTTTGGCTCATCTGTTTATGTGCATGTGACCAAGGACGCTTGGAAGAAGCTAGAGCTGACTGCTGAAGTTGGGATTTTTGTGGGGTACACAGAAACACCCCATAATTATTGTGTGTATTTTCCAAACAACAGAATGACTGTTGTGCGACGGGATATAAAATTCGGTGAGGGAAAAGCCATGCGGTTGTCGTTTGAGAGGGAACTAGACTTGCATGCAGAGGAGGAAATGATAGTTCCCAAATATGAGTCTCTAGATGTGGATCAACCACATGAGTAGGTTCATGGAGTGGAGGAGTCCACTCATGCAGAGCCAACCATCAGAACTGGCAAAATGTGTACCACGGAAGTTGATAGGATGAGACTTGATGCTGCATAGAATGTAGGAGCCCCTACTTCACAACGTAGACAAAGATAGTCTCCTGACCGATTTACTGGATACATGGATCTCATGAGCAAATGTATTGTGAATGAAACATCTTCCTTTCAGGAAGAAGTGCAAGAGCCCACATGGGTAGATGCAATGGTGGAGGAGTATGACTCCATTATAAAAAACAATGCTTGGGAAATTTTTCCAAGGCTGGTTGATAAATTTGTGGTAGGTTCGAGATGGATCTACAAGGTAAAGCAAGCTGCTGATGGGAGTGTGAAGAAATACAAGGCCATATTTGTGGCCCGGGGCTTCTCACAGATCGAGGGGATAGATTATGAAGATACTTTTACACCTGTCGCAAGGTATTCTTCCATAATATCCATCCTTGCTCTCTCAGCACAGATAGGTTGGCGCATTCATCAGATGGATGTGAAGACTGCGTTTCTCAATGGGATCATTGAGGAATAGGTGTACATAGAGCTGCCTGAAGGTTTCGAGATCTTCAACAACGAGTCGCATGTGTGCCGACTCAAAAGAGCGTTGTATGGGCTGAAGCAAGCACCCCGTGCTTGGTACACTCGGATAGACAGCTATTTGACCGGACTGGGCTTCACCAAAATTGAAGCAGATGCAAACCTATACCAAATTGTGGTGGAGGGTAAGCTTTTAATAATTGTTCCTTATGTTGATGATTTAATATTGAATGGTGATGAGCAGCTGATACACTCATGCAAGGAGGAGCTTGCAAAGGAGTTCAAGATGAAGGATATGGGCCTCCTTCATTATTTCTTGGATTGGAAATATGGCAACGAGATGGTGAAATTTTTGTGTCTCAAGGAAAGTATGCAAGGGAGACACCAGGTAAGTTTCACATGGAGGGCTGCAAACCCATGGATACTCCTCTTCCAGGAAACTGGAGAAAGAGGATGCTACTTCTGGAGAGGTAGTGGATGCTACTGTCTATCGATAGTTAGTGGGTTCGCTAATGTATCTGGTGAACACGAGACCTGATATTTTCTATGCGGTTAACCAACTTAGTCAAGCTATGGTTAAGACTACCAAGCTCTTTTGGAAGGCGGGTAAGCATGTCCTGAGATACCTGAGGGGCACATCAGAGTATGGTTTATGGTATAGACAGACGGATGGAGTGAATTTGCATGGCTTCATGGATGCAAATTGGGTGGGCAGTCCATAGGATAGAAAGAGAACATCAGGGGGTATCTTTGGTATCGGGTCTACAAATGTTTCTTGGTACAACAGGAAGCAGAGATCCATGGCACTCAGTTCAGTGGAAGCAGAATACATGGCAGTGAGTCAAGCTGCATGTGAGGCTATCTAGATGAGAAATATCTTGGTTGGTTTGTTTGGTTCTCATATGGATCTGACAGTGTTTCATGTTGGAAATACTGAGAGGGGGGTGAATCAGTATTTATTTTCAATTGTTAATTATTGCTAGTTAGATTCTTCACAATTAAAGACAGAGAGATATATATAATAATGATATTAAGAATTAAAGAGAACTTCAATCCCTTTTTAGTAATAGTATACAATAGATGAGAGAAGGGCACCAACCCTTTTAATGAAACAAGCACCAACCTGTTTTCCAAGCACCAACTTGGACTTTAATGAGGCTCCTACCTCTAGGGCTTCGACCCTATCTTCTCAAGGCACCAACCTTGTGTTTAGGGGCACCTACCCCAAGGACACCAATCCCTTAGTCTTCTTTTTAATAGAAAATGTGTGATGTGCTTACTTGAATGTCATCAACACAATTCTTCACCGTTATTTCTTCACTGTACTCCACAGGTCTGGTATTCCCCAGTTCCGAGGCTAGTGATTCCGAGTTTCAGATCTCCACAAATATGTCCTCCACAAGTGGGTGCACTAGATCCGAACTTGAATCTTTCCAAATTGCTGTAGTTCCGAGATTGAAAGGGATTTTTGCAAGTCTATCCAAGCCAATTCAGGTGACTGTCCGACCTCCCACAGATTTACAACAGATCTGACCTGCCACAGAGATTATCACAGGTTCGAATATTTTGAGCACAAGACTAAGGTACTGTAGTGTGGTCTGAGCTCCACAAACATAGATCCGAGCTCCACAAACACAGGTCTAAGTGTCCAATAAGTGACTGTTTAATACACTGAGCCTAGACACATTTTTTTCAGGTCTTGTCCATTATTTTGAAGTTTTATATGTCTACAGGGAGCTGTCTGAGATCCGCACTTCAAGACTATTCTTCAACAGTCCGAGATCAGAATTCCTTCCACAGGTGGCAGTTTGAAGTCTGCTGTCCGAGCTTGGGAAGGATAGCCCAATCAATAAAATATTCCTCGGCCTCCTTGGTTCACGAGATGTGAACACCTTTTTTTCTTCCTGTAATGATCTTCACTGAATTGCTGACTCTGAAATGGACGAACGCAGATTTATATGTATAGTAGTTTGTCACTATGAAGAGACACATCCATTGGAAGAAGGGTTGACATTATATGACTGCATAGGTCAGCTTGACTGTAAATATATATATTTTTATCTTAAAAATTCAGTTTCTCACAAACTAATGGGACTTTCGGGGCAAGTAATAGCTTGTTGGAAAGAGGGAAAAATCCTCTTTAATATGGTCTAGGATTCATTGTGAAAGGATGCCTCCAAGGTGTCTAAATTTATTTTTCTTTATGACTGTTCATAAAATTTTAGTGCAGAAGGTGATTGGGATAGTAAGAGATCATTAGAGCTTCTTCATCATGGTGTGTCTTCCATGTCATCATATGTCATAGTGCAACATCTATCAATCTTCCATTAAGAGAGCTCATCAATAGAGCTTATATTCCATCAATGACAATTATTGACCAACAATTCATTGTGATAATCAGAGTTTCATTAAACTCTTGATTAATCATGTGTTTCATGATAGATCTAAGCATATAGATATCTGGTACAATCATCTCAGAGATTGTGTGTAGAGGAGAATCATGTTGCTTCAGTACATTCCTACTAAAGATCAGGATGCAGATATTTTGACGAAGGCGCTCACCAGGAGCAAATTCGAATACCATAGAGATAGGATCGAGGTGAAGGATAATCCCTTTCTTGTTAAGAGGAAGTGTTGAGAAGATCCTAGTGAAAATGAAGCACCTACAATAGGATGGAGCCTCAGGCTATTTTTAGGTGTATGCCTACTTTATAGATGTACGTGAAAATTATATTTATAGATTTCATGTCTATTTATAGATGCATGTCTACTATTATTATCCCTTAGTATTAGTTGGACAATAAACTATATTCTATTCTCAATGAGCACTTGGAAATAGTTAACTGAACTGGAAAATCAGTTAGCTAAATGAATTTCGAGTTAAGTGGTTGGTTGGTGGGACATGCAGGTTGACTTAGTTGTAACTGAGTGATTCGAAGTTGTAACAGAGTTGGAAGTGCAGTTATGCAAGTTGTAAATAGTTTAATTCAGTTAAGTGAGTTAAACTTAGTTGTGCTAGTTGTAACTGAAGATACACTAGTGAGAGATCAAGTGAATTAATAATTAATTAATTCACAATCAGTGGTCTCACATGCAACTGAAGATTTACTATTATTAACTACATGCATGTCAGATCCAGTGGAGACCCAGTTGAGTTCTAGGTGAAAGGGAAGTAAACTATCAATTGTGACATTATCCAGTTGCACATATGCAACCACACACAGATTAGATGTGCCCATGAGGATTGCACAGTCAAGGTAGGAAATATTGCACTCATTTAGGGATTGCTATCAGTTGGGATTGTGTAGTGGAGGCATGCTATCTAGAGATAGTAATTTGGCTAAGGAACTTGCCATTTTTTGTATGATAGTGTGAGACAGTTAGCTCATGTACTGAGATCTCTTGGATTGGAGATTTGTATGTGATTGTTCCATGATCCATGATATAATATACAATAGAAGATAGTGGGGTTGTTATCTATAAGCTTTCCCTCGTAAATTATTTGTGTTGTGTGTGATTGATCTTTATGATATTGTAATTAGTGATTGTGTTTTAAATTTCCGCAAATATTTGTAGAAGCAATTCTGTATTTAATAGTAGCATACTATTAGATCAGGAGAATCTAGGACATACATGTATTTTGTATAATTTCTACACCACGGTATTGTTCTTGCTACATATCCATCTTGGTACTCTCCAACTCTTCTTCTTTTGTCTTCATTTCTTTCTCTCGAATTGAGAGTAGAACTTGTAGCTTCTTAACATCCTTTGATATCATTAATGATTCTACCTTCCTGACTAGGATATTAGGTGTTTGGTGAGATTGAGAAGTCTCACCCATCATCTCCTTCATTCATTTGAATTGTACTTCCAGCAGCACAACTTGATATTTGTATTCATTATTCTTAGTTAATTCATCATGGAGCTTCTACTTGAGCTCCTAGTTCTCCTTCTCCGCCTCTTCCAACTCATCTATTTGTATGGGATGTGCATCAAGAATCTCGAGTTGCTTATTCATAGAGTTTGTCTCCCTATACTTATCCTCCAACACAGTTTTAAATTACTTGAAGTCCCAAGGAAATGTAGCTAGGTGGGTGACTTTGTCCTCCAAGGTTTTTATCTTCATCTTTTGGATCTGCACACCATCCTGTCATATTTTAGTTGGGGGCTAAAATTGGTGTAAAAATATTGCAATTTCCTTGTTGTGGAATTAGTTATGTGCATTTGTCTATACACCATATGAATCACCTGCATATTTACCTCCATGACATATGTATGTGGAATATGGTCCGTGAGCAGGGATAGTTGATGCACCTGATAATATGACATTGATCTTGATGTCTCTACTTTGGACTGTAATACCACCAACCTGAAAATCCCCTTTTTATAGTCCAATGCAATTTTAACCTACATAGGGGGAAGTAGATGTTTTTCTACTATTCTTTTGTCCCTTTCCCTTTCTTTATATGTTTGCTCTCCTGAAACTGCTCTAGCACTGACACGTGTCCAGGATGGGAAACCTTACTCGACTTCGTTACTTAGGATGATGACATGGTAGAAGGCAAGTGTTCCATAGTAAAATCCCATTTTTATGGGGTTTACAATTCATTGTTGCACAACATTAGTGCTTGTGATTTTGTCTCATCGTCATCATCCCCTACCATTTCTTCTACCCCGTCTTTCTTGGAGCTAGGCTCCTTTCCTTGATCAACATCCACGGGTTTCGAAGTGACCCTTTTTTTCCTTGAGAGGTGGGAAGTGCTTGATTCGACTGGATGTATAATTTCTTTAACTTATTCCATGGTCAGACTCATTTATTCCTCTTCTAGGGCTGGTTCCTGGTGTATATCCTCTTCTTGTTCAATTTCTTCTTCCTCTTCACAATCTATGTAAAATAATTTCTTCTCCTTGCATTTTAGTGTATTTGCTATCTAGCCCTTGAAAAGCCCTTTTGCTCTTTTTCTTCAATTGTTGTGATGTCAACCTTCATCAAGTTGTTGAAATCTTAGAAGTAACAACACTTCCATCTTTATAGAAGTGAGTAGTACATTTCATATTAGCCATAATTTTACCATTCAATTTTTCTTGCCAACCTGAATGCATTATCGATAGTCCAGGGTTTAATCATGTGACTTCATGGTGTTATCCTTTAAAGTACCTATGAAGAGAACAATCCTATGTTCCTCTAAAATATTAGTTACCCTTATATTCAATTTTTGGAAGTCCTCAATGTGCTCCCCCATTGAAAACTTTTGTTTGAGATTTATCAATTGGCTAAAGAAAGTGTTTCTCTTTGTATCCTCATAATGTGCTATCATTTCCTCCGTAAAAATTCACCAAGTGACAATTTTTTTACGGGAGCAAAGCCATCGATACCATACAAATGTATTTTGTTCTAAATGTAAAGGTGAAATGCATACCTTTTGTGTGTTTTGCACATTATTGAGATCAAAATATTGCTCCATATGTAGTATCCATGTTACAAGATCCTTTCCATCAAACTTCCTCATATCCATTTTTGGAATATGGTGGTTCTTCCCTCCAAAATTAGAGTTTATGAAATCACGATTAACATTTATTTTGTTCTCATCGTGAGTTTCTTCTACTATCTTTTCACCATTAGGAAACATTTCTTGTATCAACTTTGTCAAACCTTCCATGTCTGTTTTTAGATCATTCTTCATGTTTTCATCTTCGCTTCCATGTCATCCATCTTAGATTCCATGCCAGCTTCCATGCCATCCATCTTAGCTTCCATGCCATTCTTCAAACCATCCATGCCTTTTTTCAAACCATCCATCTTAGTTTCCACTCCTTTCTTCAAAAATTCCATGTCATTTTTTGTTGCTCTTTGTGAGAGCGAAATTTGTTGTACTTGCTCTTGTAATTTTGATATGTCATGTTGCCATTCTTCGTGTTCATGAGTCATAGTAGAGCCTTCTAAAGGCTTAATGGGTGTTGAATTCTTTTTAGGGGCCATTTGAGAATCCAATACTGATATCTATTCTATAATATGCCCTTGGAATCAATTCAACTTGATTCTTCAAACAAGACTTATACAATTCGGAAAAAAAAATACACACATTTTACTTGCTTTTGAGGAGCTTGATATTGAAATTGACTTATATATATACTTGCAGATCCTCAATATCTGAAATTCATCCTTGTAGTATTCCTTTGAAGCTTCTTTCAAATTCCACAGGTCTGACTTGATTTGGATTCTTCAAGACAAAGTTATGTCCAATCTCCCACAATGACCTAATTATGGACTAGTTCAGTAGAGCGAACTTGTACGACTTGCCACGTGTCACTGTTTGCTCCTTTGGCTCTGAAATTTATAGACAGGAAACTACAGTCCGTGTACTTCTAGTCACTTTTTACAGAATTCCAATCCAATGCTCAGAGAGAGAGTTATGAAGCTTTTCCCACAATCACCTCTTTGAGATGAAATTCGGGAGCCTAAAAACGACCTAACTTCCACAGATCATATCTCCAAAATTATTGCGAACCATGCTCTGAAATTTTGTGAAGATGTTCCTCAAGATTTCATCTCCACGCTCTAAAAATTTCAGCTTCTGAACCTTTGTAGAAAAAAATTTATAGCGAAAATTCCGCGATGACCTTTTTAAGTGAAATTCAGGAGCCTGCAAAAAGACCTAACTTACACAGATCATATCTCCGGAAATATTGCAAACCAAGCTCTGAAATTTTGTGACGATGTTCCTCAGGATTTTTGCTTCACACTCTCAAAATTTTAGCTTCTGAACCTTCGTTGAAAAAAAGTTATAGCGAAAATGCCACGATGACCTTTTTGGAGCAGCAAAACCCTAGAATCCAAAGCTCTGATACCAAATGTTGTGAAACCAACTCCAAAATAGAAGAAAATATATATCAACGCCTTATAAATAAGCCACTTCGAGGGGGAAACCTCCAATATATTACATGAATGAACAATTCTTGGATGCTACAAATTACAAAACCTCCTTTCTATATAGAGGAGTCCATGAGGCCACAATGTAATCCTAGTGGGGCCACAACGTAATCCTAGCCGACCTAACAATAATAATTTAAGGGCACAATAATAACAATATGGGGGTTTCAGGGGTACAATAATAACAATAAGGGGGTTACAATAACAAAAATAAGGGACTATACTAGTAATATAGGGACCTAACATTTTTGGTCATCTTCTGAAGATAATATTTGTTCCAAAAAGTATTTAAGACTGTCATGATTTGTTTTTACCTTGAAGTTTCTTCACATAAGGTAAGGTCACCATTACTTTAGCACATGTAGTATTGCCAACATTTCCTTCTCATAAATAGCTTTGTGTAAATAATTTCCTTGTATTGGACGAATTTCAAAAGAAATGGGTCTTCCTTCTTGCATTAAAATGGTACCTATTCAATTTCCTGAGGCATCACATTTCACAAAAAATGTTTTTTGTGAAGTCTGGTGTAGCTAAGATTGGTGCATGGCACATTTATTTTTTAAGATGTTCAAAGGTATTAGTTGCTTCTGGAGTCCAAGAAAATGCATCTTTCTTCAGTAATGTTGTTAGAGGTGTTGCTATTCTCACATAATTATTAACAAACTTGCAATAATACTGTGTCAGCCCGAGAAATCCTCACAAATGCTTTATGGTTGTGGGTATTTTCCATTCCTTAATGGATTAATTTTGTTAGGGTCTATTGTAAAACCCTCATGAGATACAATATGGTCGAGATATTCCACCTCCTGTACTCCAAAGAAACATTTTCTTGTTTTTTCATATAATTGTTTCTCCTCCAATAGTTTGAGCACCCTGTCAACATGTTGAACATGATCCTTCCAAGACTTGTTGTAGATTATTATATCATCAGAAAATAATAACACAAATTTTCTAAGATAGGGTTTGAAAATGGAATTCATTAAACCTTGAAATGTAGAAGGTGCATTGGTAAGGACAAAATGCACGAACAAAAATTCATAATGAACCTCATGAGTTCTAAAAGTTGTTTTCAGAAGGTCTTCAGTCTTAATTTTAATATTATGATATCCTGAATGAAGATCCAACTTGGTGAAGTAAAATTTTCCATATAATTCATCCAATAATTCATCAATATTAGGAATGGGAAATTTATCTTTAATAATGAGCTTGTTTAGCTCCCTATAATCCAGACACATGCGCCCTGATCCATCCTTCTTGTGCACCAATACTACTGGAGCAGAGAAAGAACTTTGACTAGGTTGAATTATACTGGACTTTAGCATTTCTGCAACCATACCTTCAATTTCACTCTTTTGGGCATAGGGATATTTGTAAGGACTGATTTTTGGAGAAACACTTACTGGAATAAAATGAATAGCATGATCATGATCACGAATAGGTGGGAGGCCTTTGGGAGTCTTAAATACCTTAAAATGATTGTCCAAGACTTTTTGGAGATATGAAGAAATAGATAATTTCGATGTTTGAACCTTTAGTGAGAATAATTGTGAAATTACGCCCCGTTGTTATTTCTTTATAAGCTTTGTCATGCCATTAGAGCCGATTATCTTTCCTAGTTTTCCTGCGATACCCCTTAATTCAAATTCTTTTCCTTACCAAAAAAATTTCAAGAAAAGTTCTTGAAAATTAAAAGCTATTGTACCCAAATATTGTAACCATTGGACCCGTAGTACAACATCAACACCACCCATTGGAATGGAAAGCATTGGAATATTCAATAGATATTCTCCCATGGTTAGGTTGATATTATGGCAATTTCCAGACTAATTTATAGTTCCTCCATTTGCAACCATCACTTTACTCTCTGGTGCTAGATATAGGAAGCAATTCAATTCCTTTGCTATCTTACAATGAATAAAATTATGGGTACTACTCGAATCAATCAACACTATTACCTTTTTCTTCTTGATATGTCCTTCTATCTTGAGAGTTTTAGGAGTGGTAATTCCCGCCAATTCATTACAAGATATGGTCAGATTCATTTCTTCTTTCTCTGGAGTTGGTTCCTGGTGTATATCCTCTTCTTTTGAACTTTCTTGTTCTTTTTCTTCCTCCTCTTCACAATCTATGTAAAATAATTTCTTCTCAGCACACTTATGACCTTTAGTGTATTTTATATTACAACTGTAACAAAGCCCTTTTTATCTTTTTTCTTTCAACTGTTGTGGTGTCAACCTTGTATGTTTTATAAGGCTAGGTGTAGCAACACTTCCATATTTGTAGTTGTGAGTGGTAGTCTTCCTTGTCACCATAATTTTACTTCCAGTTTTTCTTTCCAACTTGAATGCCTTCTCCAATGAATCAGGTTCCCAAAGGCGAACCTCATGTTGGATGTTATCCTTTAAAGTCCCCATGAAGACATCAATCCTATGATCCTATGGAATATCATTTACCCTTATATCCAATTTTCGAAAGTCCTCAATGTGCTCCACCATTGAAACCTTTTGTTTGAGATTTATCAATTGGCTAAAGAAGGTGTTGCTCTTTGTATCCTGATAATGTGCTATCATTTCCTCTGTAAAAATTGACCAAGTGACAATTATTTTACGAGAAAAAAGCCATTGATACCATAAAAACTGATTGGGTTCTAAATATATTGTTGCAATGTGTACTTTTTGTGTGTTTTGCACATTATGGAGATCAAAATATTGCTCCAACTGTAATATCCATGTTATGGGATACTTTCCATCAAACTTACTCATATCTATGTTTTCATGATTAACATTTCTTTCGTTCTCATCATGAGTTTCCTCTACTGCCTTTTAACCATTATGAAGCTTTTCTTGTAGCAAATTTGTCAAACCTTCCTTCAAACCTTCAAGTTTTTCTTCTATACCATTGATCTTAACTTCCATGCCATTATTCAAACCATACATATTAGCTTCCATGATTTCTTTTAAACCAACCATGTCATATTTTATTTCATCTTTGGTTTCTCTTTGTGAGAGCGAAATTTGTTGCACTTTGTCCCGTAATTTTGATATCTCATGTTGGAATTCTTCCTCTTCATTCGTCATAGTAGAGATTTTTGAGGGCTTAATGGGTGTGAAATTAATTTTTTTGGGAGGAATTTTAGAACCCAATACCAATATATATGCATCAATATTCCCTTGGAATCACTTCAAACTGATTTTTCAAACAAACGTTATGCAAAATTAAAAAAATTCACACATTTTTCTTTCTTTCTAGGAGGTATATATTGAAACTATTGTACATCTATGATTTTAGATCTCCAAGATCTGAAATTAGGTACTATAATAGCCCTCTGAGTTTTCTTTTCAATCCCACAAGTCGTACCCTATTTGGATTCTTCAAGATAAAGTTATGCCAAATCTCCCATGCCCCGATTATGGAGTGATTCAGTAGCGAAGTTGTAAGTGGTGTCACATGTCAATGTTTAAAATTTCAGCTCTAAAATTGATATAGGAAAATCTACAATCCATGTAATTTTGACTACTTTTTACGGAATTAAAATCCGATGTCTGAAATGAAAGTTATGATGATTTTTCCTCGGTCACCTGTTTGAGACTGAATTCTGGAGCCTGAAAAACCATAACTTCCTCAGATCATATCTCCGAAAATATAGTGAACCAAGATCTGAAATCATGGCATGAAGTTTATTAGTGTCAGTTTGTACAACTTATCACCAGTGATTAAATGGGATATTATTATGTCTTGTTAGGGTCTCATAGTCAATTTTTTTTCATTTCATTAGGTTTTCAAGTAAAAATTTGGTCACTGGGTATTAGGTCTAGGACTATTTCCACTCCTTCCAAAATGTTCACATTCTGGTCCTTATCATCACTCATCTAAGTGTATCATCATTCAAAGATCATCATCATCATCATCATCAGCCCAGTCATCACCGTCATGATTTCATTCAGCTCACTGTCACCATTAGGTCATTAGGGTTAAGGTCACAAAATCAATCATTTAATGCATAAAACCGGAAAATGAGGAGTGGTAATAGGAAACTTTGTTCAATAAGTTTTGATTTCAAATGTAATTTATGTTTCTAATATGTAATAATGTTCCTAAAGTTATAAAGTTACAATAAGAGGTTCTAAGGATACAAGGCTCAAAAAAGGAAGTGAATTGATGAGGTGGGCCATCCTACCTCATTAATGACAAAAGACTCCAAAAGCAAGCTACAGAAAAACATGGAGAGACTCATTTACATTCATTTGCACTTGTTTACCATCCTATAATCAAGCTCCCCTCTCTCTTTGGAAAAAAAATTGGCTTTCATAGCTCTCACTGGAAAAAATTGGAGCTCGCTACGCACAGAGAGCCTTCGTTGCGCATCTGGAGAGCTCGCTGCGCACAAAGACACTGCACTGTGCACAAGAAGACTACACAGTGCATGAGGCAGAGCTTTGTAGAATTGGTATTTATTCACCAAAATTGGGTTTTCAAAACTTCTCTTCAGTTCTTACAACCTCCAGCCCCTACCACAAGTAAGTCAAAGAATTTCATACCCTCCTTTCCCTTGTGTGCCAAGAAATTAATCAAGAAACTTATTCTCCTAGGGTTTTCTTACATCTCATGGTTTTAGTCTTCAAATGCTAAATTTATTCTCCAAACCCTAGTTTTCTTTCCCCTACACCTCTATTTGCACTTGATACACCACCTCCATCCACTACACAACCTCATCCCTTTATTTCTATCATTTTCCCTATAAACCCAAGTCTACCCTATGTTATTCTAGGGTAGGAATTTGTTTTTCTCTTTTCCACCCCCTCCCCTCGTTCATTTCCTAAATATTCATTTTTCCCTACTCACTAACATCACTCCACTACATTCCTTCACACTCAAATCCTAGCTCCTACACCATCATCACTCCCCTATGCTGCGTTTTTGGAAGCCCCCTAGACCTAGACCTGTACTTAAATTATCTAGGTCTATTCCTACCTTCCCCACCTCCCTTATCACTTCCCAAACCTTCCTAACACCCTTCCCTACCTCCCTAAATTTTTCCATCCCTTTCTCTGTCTCCTAACCCCTCCATCCCACTCCTTTTCCACAATCCCCTGTTTTGCGCCATTAGGGTTTTCCCGTAGCAAAGCACCTATGGAGGAAAAGAAGAAGCCCTATCACAAGGGAGGTCAAATGTCAAGGTATGATCCCATAACCACATATGAGCTGATGTCTACACCATTGGAAAAACATTGTTTTCAGAGGGTTGGGAGTCTTCCTTTTTGTGAGCTAGTGGAGAGAGTCAAGTACCATGCCACATTGACAAAATTGTTTTCCACTCAACTCAAGAAATACCAAGTCATCATTGCAGGGGTAACATTCACTATATCCACTGATATAGTTGTAGAGGTCACAGGGATACCTAATCAAGGTGAGAAATGGTTCAATAACCAAGACCTAAAGATTCAAAACTATAAACCCTAATGAAGCAGAAAGAGAAGGATAAGTTGGATTTTCTTATTTATGCATCCATGATAGCATAACATACCATATCAGGTCTCCGTGAAGCAATTTTGCAGAAATTTTGAGGAAATTTGGAGAAAGTTTGGGAAATTTGAAAAAATCTTTGAAGGCACATTTTCCAGAAATGTCCTGTTTAGCCATCTTTTTGTAGAACATATTGTCGCCAAACAAAGATGAAATTTGGTAAAATGGTGGAGGTTTTTGTTCCTAAGATACCAAAGTACAATAACCTACTTCAAATTTTACACAATTATTATATAAGGAGAGATCCGTTTTCATCTTCACAGCCTATTGTTTTGATTGTGTAATGTCCTGTTTAAGTCACCTTTTTTTCAGAGCATATTGTGGACAATCAGAGAAACATCTTGGGAAACTGGAGGAGGTTTTTGTTCCTAACATACCAAAGAATAGAAAAATCTCTCATTTTTGCAAAAAATTTCAAGGTTAGGGAGATATTTATCCATTGTGGAGGCCTATGTTTCTAGAAGATCCATAAATTTGGCAATTTTGGCTATGTCCAGAAGCGCAATGAGCTCACGTTGCGCTTCTTCCCTGGGCTTCCAAATGGAAAAAAATGTGCATTTTTGGAAAGCTGATGGCCTCCTGTCAATACCCATTTTCTTAGATTTTCGATCGAGGGCTTCAATTTTGAGAAAAATCCAAAAAAGGGGTCAAAAATCAACATTCTACCTCTCTTTTTCATTTTCGTTGTGCACCTGGAGACACCTTGGGAAAATGTCCACATCTTAGCCAAAAATGGGCCATTTTGCATATGAAAATACTATGAAGACATCTACACTCTCCCAGATTCATAGAAAAGGTATTAGATTTGAATTTGGACTTTAGAAAGGCATCTAAAAATGGCATCCAACATCTCGTTGCGCATCTGCAATTTCTGATAAATTTTGATGAAATTTCATTGTGTAAAGTTTGACAATTTTCAGTGTGAATTTTGTAAAAGTCAAAAGGTAATGGTAAATTAATTTAAATGGTTAAATTAATTGTAAATGGGTAAAAATAGGGTTTCTTAGGTGTCTTATCCTTCATTTAATGCTTTGAGGAAATGTTTCAGGGTGATTAGAAAAAGGAGGAATTGGTTGCGTAACCTCCCTAGCAGACATAGGATAGGTGCATATATTTGGCTTTTCTTGCTGGAAATTCAACCTCCAAGGGAGGATTTCGACCTCAGTGACTATGTGAGGAACTTTGTAATCATTTTCAAAGGCTGGATGTTGTGGAATTGAGCCTTGAATACTAGTGTACAAGTGAATTTGGCAGGAACTAATAGACATAATATGCAGCTATTGTAGTGGGATTCATGTGGTATGTGATTTAGTAGTGTTTTTCCTTTTGTTATCATATGTTTGAATGTATTGTAACTTCCATTTCCATGCTTCATGTTTTTTTTTTTTTCTAGTATGATAAACACGATTCATTGATTTAATGCTCTGTTTTGGAGAAGCTTTCAAAATTTTGTTCATTTTCCGCTGATATAAATGAATTCATGAGATTCATGCTTGTTTTGAAACCCTATCAATATATCCTATACAAAAATATACCTCTAAAGTGCTAAAGTATGTGCATACCTTGCCCCATTACATCTCTACAAATCTGATTCTCAGAGTCTAGGCCTAGTCCTCCTAGACCTAAACCACCATATAACATAAAATCATGAAATCAACCAAACCCTGATCTAAACATACCTAGCCTAACATATTTTACACTCCAGTCAATTGGTTGTGATATCACTGAGAGATCCATCTCAGCCTAGTAGGGCTAGCTACTAGGTCAAAGTGGTATGTGGCTACCTTTGTTGGTCTCCTTTTCAGCCTTCAGAGAACTTGTGGAGTGCTAACATCTTGGATCCGTTGCTAGGGAGTGAGGTGACAGATCTTCAAAATCAAATCTAAGACTCCACTAGAGGATGAACCTTGCCAATGGAAACATGAAAAGACAACATGGGAAGATCAAGTATTCAACTTGGACTTTCATCCAAGACATCATGTTCTTTGTTATGAATTATATTTTCTCTTTTCCCGAGAATGTCAAGAAGATTTTCCAAAGTATATTGTATTTGAGAAAATATCCCATATCTGTATTTGATTCCTTCCCTATGAAAATTTTGGATTCAAATTCTCCTTACACCTTTGATCTTGGTAAAGAGCCTTCTTCTAAATCTTATGATGGTCATCTTCCGCTTGATAAGCCTCAAGTGATCAAGAATAATCTTACAACTTCTGTACATAATAATATACCTTGTAAAATTCCAGATAGAGACAAGCCACTCATCTTACCTCCTATACTCCATGATTTCCCTAAAAACTATTACAAATATATTGCTAGGTTTGACAGAGAATATGGTAACATCACTGCTGAGAAACACATTTAGGGTTTTGAAAAATTTCTCTATATTTTTGAGGTTGATGAAAATGATGTTAGTATAAGGATATTTTCGCTATATTTGCAAGGCGAAGCCAAGAAATGTTTCAAAAAATTTCCAACTGCAAGCATTTTTTATTTCCATCACTTTGTGAAAGTCATCCTTGATAAATGGGTGATTAAGACGAATCCTTTTCTGATTTTAGAAGAATATAATAATTTGCAAAGACGACCAGGAGAAACAATGCAACACTTTTCAGCTAGGTTTAATCAAGTATACCATTCAGTCCCTGCCAATATAAAACCACCTCCTAGTTCAAATCTCTTACACTACCTGGATGCCTTTGATCCAAAAATGGAATTTCAATTGAGAGAAAGGAATGCTACAATGCTCAAAGAAATGCAAGACAATGCAATAGATGTGGAAGCTAATTTGCTAGTCAAAAGGTTATAGTTGAAGGCAGAAGAAAGGGAGAACATAGAGAAGGAAAACCTGACATCTTCATAAGTAAAGCTCGACATTTTGACAAGTACCATGGAAGAAGTAATGCAAAATATCACCATGAGATATGAATTTTCTATTCAAAAACACCATGTCCCACTTATTGTAGAAGAAGAGATTGTGGGCCCTAAACATTTTCCTGCTAATCCCAGTTACCATAGATCATAAAATGATTATTGTTTGTATTCATTTATGGACAATAATGAAAATGGATTTGTAGATCAAATTAAGGAGAAGAAATCTGATGATCTAATGTGTATGTTTGAAGACATTACTTATATTGATTATTTACCCAAGTATGATTAGTATGATGATGATTAGGTTGTCGAAATTGAGGCTGAATCTTCAAGACAATCATAGAAATTTTTTTGGGAGGGAGAAGTTCAATTACAAATGCTCAAATATAGCACTCAACCTATACATATCAATCACGAAAACGAAGAAGAGAATGTAGAAAATTTCAAAGTAAGTGAAATCTCTTTGCCTTTGAGTTTCGCTTCATTTCAATTTCCGAGAGAAAACTTTCACAAGATTAGAAATCAACAATATTTCGGTTTTGATATTGAGCATGAAGAACACAATGAACTTCTTGATCAGGACTGCTTACCCTTGTGTTTCTCCTCACTTGAGAAAATAAGAGAAAACTATAAGCAAGTAGATAAGTGAGTTGTCAGCAGTATAAACGTGCATCCTTCTCATCAATTAGTTGAGGAGGTCACTTGTGATATGCAAGCTTCTTTCGCTCCAGAATCCAAACCACTAAGTTACTTTGAGTTTCAAATCATAGATGAAAGATTAGAACCTAAAACATATTATGAATTGATGCAGGGTGATTCTTTACCATTAAGTTTTGACTCACTTCAGTTTTTGAAGAGAAATTTTGATAATATCTTCGAAACAAAGAATCACAAGCCTATATAAAATAATCTAATCTCATTGGAAACAATGTATGATAAGTTGCAACAGTATTCTCAAGTATCCATGATCCAATAACTGATGTTTTGGATGATATCTGTAATCAAAATCCTTCTCCATTATTTGGTTGTGAGTTTCAAAGCAAAGATGATAAAACTTCGATCCGGTAGCCGGCTTCAACGTCTTATTTAGCAGGAGTCTCATTACAAATCTCATACAAAAATTTGCAGTCATATCAGGAGAGTAATGAAGAATTTTATTGTTTTGTTGTTGATCATCAGGAAAAATTAGTCATTCACAAGTTTCAGGATCCTTTTCTCAACTTGCTACAGTCATAAAGGGGGGTGAGTTCTCTTTTATTTATGGATCAGAAGCACATGTTCAATAGAAACTTGGAAAGTGTGGAACATGAAGTGTTTATACAAGATCATGTAGTTTCATCAGAAATGATCCACAATGGGTTACAAAAGATTTATCATATTTTCACTGATCCAGTAGGAAATTATATAGATGATCTCTGTGTCCAAAGTTCTCATTCTTTGGATGGCTGTCAACTTGAAGATAAAATTTTTGGCATACAATTTTAATGTCTTATCCATTAGCAGTATCATCACATTTATCACAAAGGTCTCAGGAAATCTTGCAACTTTATCATGAATATTTTAAGTTGAAACTTCAAGAAAGCACGGATGTTGGAAATTTTTTAAAATTAAGGTACCAAGACTACTTAGAGCAGAGCAATAATGTATTAGTTGGGTTGGAAATTAATATGTGTTGCTATGAAGATCCTTTTGCAACATTCTTGAGGTTAGTTGGTGGGACCATGCTTTGCAATTTCATTAAGATTTAATCTGTTGACAAGTTTTCACAAGAGTTGCCTTTTAGTAGTTTTCCCTTCTTGCTCATGAGCAAGCACTTGCGAAGAATTCAACTAGTAGATAAAATGATCACATGGTTGCATTGGTTGTTCCATTTCACTTGATCATGTGATGTTTGGTTCAGTTAGTGTAGGTGTGATGAATAAGCAGAATTCTCAACATTTTTTTTAGTAGTTTCTTCCGGTAAATTTTGCAGTTAGTCTACAGTTCAGTTTGTCAGTCATTTTGCAATATTAAGTACCACCTCGTGATTTTTGACTCCATGCCCAATGGCAAGGCTACATGGTCTACGATGTTCTTGACACCTCCAAGGAGCTGGCATCCCCAACTGGAGCCAATGTTAGTGTCAGTCTGTACAGCCTGTCACCAGTGATAAAATGGGCTCTTATCATGTCTTGTTAGGATCTCATAGTCAAATTTTTGTCATTTCATTAGGTTTTCAAGTAAATATTTGGTTACTGGGTATTAGGTCTAGGAATATTTACACTCCTTCCAAAATTTTCACATGTTGGTCCTTGTCATCACTCAGATGAGTGTATCATCATCCAATCATCACCATCATGATTTCATTAAGCTCAATGTCACCATTAGGTCATTAGGTTTAAGGTCAAAAAATAAGTCATTTCATGCATAAAACCGACAAATGAGTAGTGGAAATAGGAAAATTTATTCAATAAGTTTTGATTTCAAACGTAAGTTATGTTTCTGATATGTAATAATGTTCGTAAATTCATAAAGTTACAAGAAGAGGTTCTAAGGCTACAAGGCTCAAAAAAGAAAGTGAATTGATGAGGCGGGCCATCCTACCTCATTAATGACAAAAGACTCCAAAAGAAAGCTATAAAAAGACATGGAGAGACTCACTTACACTCTTTTTCACTTGTTTACAATCCTATAATCGAGCTCCCTTCTCTCATTGGCAACAAAATTGGTTTCAATAGCTCTCACTGGAAAAAAATGGAGCTCGCTGTGCATAGAGAGCCTTCGTTGCACATCTGGAGAGCTTGCTACGCATAGAGACACTGCATTGCGTACGGGCGCTGCGCACAGGGAGACTACGCTGTGACGGGGAAGAGCTTGAAGAATTGGTATTTATTCACGAAAATTGGTTTTTCAAAGCATCTCTTTAGTTATTACAACCTCCAGCCTCTACCACAAGTAAGTCAAATAATTTCATACCCTCCTTTGCCTTATGTGCCAATAAATTAATCAAGAAACTTATTCTCCTAGGGTTCGATTACATCTCATTGTTTGAGTCTTCAAATGCTAAATTTCTGCTCCAAACCCTATTTTTCTTTCCCCTACACCTCTATTTTCAGTTTATAGACCACCTCCATTCACTACACAACCTCATCCCTTCATTTCTATCATTTTCCCTATAAACCCTAGTCTGCCCTATGTTCTTCTAAAGTAGGACTGTGTTTTCCTCTTTTCCACACCCTCCCCTCTCTCACTTCCTAAATCTTCATTTTCCCCTACTCACTAACATCACTCCACTATATTCCCTAAACCCCTTAAATTCCCTCACACTCAAACCCTAGCTCCTACACCATCATCACTACCTTATGTTGCGTTTTTTATAGCCCCCTAGACCTAGACCTGTCATTAAATTCTACAGGTCTATTCCTACCTTCCCTACCTCCCTTATCACTTCCCAAGCCTTCCTAACACCCTTCCCCACCTCCCTAAATTTTTCCATCCCTTTCTCCCTCTCCTAACCCATCCATCCCATTCCTTTTCCATAATCACTTGTTTTTCACCACTAGGCTTTTCCCCTTGCAAAGAACCTATGGAGGAAAAGAAGAATCCCTATCACAAGGGATGTCATATTTCAAGGTATGATCCAATAACCACATATGAGCTGATGTATATACTATTGGAAAAACAATGTTTTCAAAGGGTTGGGTGTCTTCCTTTTTGTGAGTTAGTGGAGAGAGTCAAGTACCATGCCACATTGACAAAATTGTTTGCCACTCAGCTCACTAAAGACCAAGTCATCATTGTAGGGGTAAAATTCACTATATCCACTGATATAGTTGTAGAGGTCACACAAATACCTAATCAAGGTGAGAAATGGTTCAAGAACTGAGATCTAAAGATTCAAAACTACAAACCCTAATCAAGCAGAAAGAGAAGGATAAATTGGATTTTCTTATTTATGCATCCATGATAGCATAGCATACCATATCAGGTCTCAAAGAAGCAATTTTGGAGTAATTTTGAGGAAATTTGGAGAAAATTTGGGAAATTTGAAAAAATCTTTGAGGGCACATTTTCTAGAAATGTCATGTTTATTAATATTTTGCAGAACATATTGTGGCCAAACAAAGACGAATTTTTGGAAACTTGAGGAGGTTGTGGTTCCTAAGATACCAAAGTAAAATAACCTACTTCATATTTTACACAAATATTACAGAAGGAGAGATCCATTCACATCTTCACAACCTATTTTTTTGACTATGCAATGTCCTGTTTAAGTCACCCGTTTTCAGAGAATATTGTGGACAATAAGAGAATCATCTTAGGAAACTGTAAGAGGCTTTTTTTCCTAACATGCAAAAAAAAAAAAAAACATATCTTCTTTTTGCAAAAAAAATTCATGGTTAGTAATATACTTCTCCATCTTTGAGGCCTATCTTTCCAGAAAACCCAGAAATTTGGCAATTTTGGCTATGTCCAAAAGTAAAACGAGCTCACACTGCGCTTCTTCCCTGGGCCTCCAAATGAAAAAAAATATACATGTTTGGAAAGCTAATGACCTCCTCTCAAAACCTATTTCCTCGTATTTTTGATCCAATTTTTAGAAAAATCCCCAAAAAGGGTAAAAAATCAACATTTTGCCTTTCTTTTTCATTTTCGCTGCACACCTGGAGACACCTTGCAAAAATGGCCATATCTTAGTGAACAACAGGTCTTTTTGCATGTTAAAATACTCAAAATACATCTAAAACTCCCATATTTCCAAGACAGGTCTCAGATTTTAATTTAGACTTTAAAAATGCACCTAAAAATGGAATCCAATAGCTCACTGCGCATCTGCAATTTCTGATAAATTTTGATGAAATTTCACTGTGTAAAGTTTGAAAATTTTAGGTTTGACTTTCGTAAAAGTCAAAAGGTAATGGTAAATTAATGTAAATGGTTAAATTAAATTTAAGTGGGTAAAAATAGGGCTTCTTAGGTGTCTTATCCCTCATTTAATGCTTTGAGGAAATGTCTCATGATGGTTAGAAAAATGAGGAATTGGTTGATTAACCTCCCTTGTGTGTAGAAAACATTGGATAGGTGCACGTATTTGGATTTTATTGCTGGAAATTCGACCTCCAAGGGAGGATTCATATCTCAGTGACTATATGAGGAACTTTTTAATCATTTTCAAAGGTTGGATGCTGTGGAATTGAGCCTTGAATACTAGTGTACAAGTGAATTTGGCAGGAACTAATAGACAAAATTTGCAGATATTATAGTGGGATTCATGTGGTATGTGATTTAGCAGAGTTTTTCCTTATGTGATCATATGTTTGAATGTATTGTACCTTCCATGTTTCGTGTGTTCGTTTTCTAAGATGATAAACAAAATTCATTGATTTAATGCTCTGTTTTGGAGAAGCTTTCACATTTTTGTTCATTTTCTACTGATATAAACGAATTCATGAGATTCATGCTCGTTTTGAAACCCTATCAATCTAACCTATACACAATGATACCTATCTACCTTGCCCCATTACATCTATGCAAATTTTATTCTCAGAGCCTAGACCTAAACCACCATCCAACACAAAATCATAAAATCAACCAAACCCTGATGTAAACATACCTAGCATAATATATTTTATACTCCAATCAATTAGCTGTGATCTCATTGAGAGAGCCCTCTCAACCTTGTAGGTCTAGCTAATAGGTCAAAGTGGTCTTTTACTACCTTTGTTGGTCTCCTTTTTAGCCTTCGAAGAACTGGTGGAGTGCTAACAAAATTCACCAAGATTTCAAATCCATGTGTTTTCAATTTCAGGTTCTGAATATTCTTAGAAAAAAAGTTATAGCGAAAATTCAAATATGTCCTATTTGAATAATCGAAATCCTAGAATCCAAAGCTTTGATACCAAATGCTATGCAACCAACTCACAAAAAAATAGAAATAGTAGATCAATGACTTAAAAAATATCCTCTTCAAGTTGGAAACATCCTTTACATTACATAAATGAATAATTCTTCGATGATTTAAATGACAACCTACTTTCTATATATAGGATTCTAAGGGGTCACAATATAATTAAAGCCAACATAACAATGATAATGTAAGGGCACAACAATAACAATAGTGAGCTTCTATGTGGCACAATAATAGCAATATGGTGACTACATGGGCATAAAAATAAAAATAAGGGGGCTACACTAATAATAAAAATAAGGGTATACACTAGTATTATAAGGACCTAACATTTTGCCATAGGGTCAACCCCATTATGTTGCGATTTTTAGTCTCCTCTCACTCGCCTTCTTATAAAGTCATAGCATAGTGGTAGAGCCACTCCTTTCATGGGCTTCCTAGTTAGATCCTCACTATCATATGATTCCCATGATGAAAAAAATGTGTAGGCTTGGGATTCCTCTTTAGTCCCACTATGACTTTGAATTGAAGCATCATCCTTCTTCTTCTTCGAAATATTTCTGGATTTATACCATAGAGGCTCCCATGTGTTAAGTTGTACTGCTGCATTTCATATCAACTACTTGTACCTTTTGGCCTTAAGGCGACTTCATTTGGACTCATGTATAAGCCACTTTTGATCATGAATTTTTCTACAAGTTCAAACTATGCATTCATTAGCCTCTGTTACTTGACACCTTTTATCTGTGGGAGGAACATTCCTTTGAGTGTTGTAGACTAGTATCCGCCACCTTGCATTGAGCATAGGAATGTTCTAGTCCCATGAAATAGTGCATCTGCCTTTAACACTCGTTCTTTCCACTAACATAAACATTCTTTTATTTTTTTTCAGGCTTTAAATATGAAAAAGACAAAAAAGCCATATATTCCAAAAAATAACGGGAATGAGACATTTTTCTTCCATATCTGATGGAAAAAAGAGTCAGTTGTGTCGCCCTTGAACAAAGCACTCAAAAATAAGTCTTTTCTCCATTTGGGATGGGACTTAGTTCGAATTTAGGAAAGCGATAACCTTGTTATTGATCCAGTCCTCCTCCGATTGGTTATCTTTTCCAATCACATGGAAAGTTTGTTAATTCCTCCTGCATTGCAAAATTATAAAAAGTTATTTTATGCCGCCATAGAGTCACATTGCATCATGATTTTTTTCAAGGGAATTCAACCTATGTCAGCCATTCTACGGTGTCTCTTGAATAATTTTCAGTCGAACATACCCAATCTATCAACTTATATTCAGTATCACATCAACTATTTGATCCTTCACTCGTGCTGGTTAAGAATGTCTCCATTGACTTCTTGCTAGCGGGTATGCTCTTATCGAATCTGAAAAATTTCTATGAGAGTATTGCTATGAGAGTAGGCCTAGAGCCACACTCTCGACCTATTTACATAATTTATATGCGACCTTTTAGTAAACATTGATTAGTATCATGGGTACTTGATTGAGTGGTTTCCCTTGTGTTCAACGTTAGCTTACATTATCACACATTGGGATTCATGCAGTACCTTGGGTTATCACTCTATAATTTATAAGATTGGTAAGAATAAATTATAAATAACAACATTAAAACCACTTGAAGCCCAGGATCTAGCCCTCGTAGACTCAGAGAGGGATCTATTTATAAGATTTATATTTGTTTGAATTTAATGATATTAGGTTAGTTAAATTGAGAGTGGGAATTGTATTTTCATGATTGTTCATGGTTGGATTTAAGGGGGGTTTCTTTAAATATTTTCCATTGGGCTATGGGGTCAAAATAGGCTGGGTGTACACATCAAATTCCAGAGAAAATGTAAGGCAAGCTAGCTGCAAATACTGGCATTTATAGTTGAGTGGAATTATGGGGTGGAGAAAAGTGCTTTTAGTAATGACTTAAGAGAAACTAAGAATTATTAAACCATACATCAGAAGAAAACATTGAAATTGTAAAGGCAGTTAGAATTAAGGTTCTTTGTATCTTCAAATCTTAATCTAACCTTCCTAATTTACAAATAGAATTATAAATGAAACACATGAAAATATTACAGTGGGAAAAAATTAAAAATGAATAAGGAAAAACATCACCAGGACAACACAACACATGAATATTGCAAAATAATCTCTTTATTGATGGTCCAACTTGAAAAGTACGAATATTTGCAATGAAAAGTGCTAATTACAAAACCGGGGTCCAACCTTCCAACCCCTCATATTGCTAAGGCATGCAGTATTTATGTAAAACTTAAGTTGGTTCATCTGTCTACTGCAGTGATTACATTTAAGCAAAAACTGGACAAGTGGAAACTTGCAGGCGGTGATAAGATGGGCCTGGACCCAACAATCGTCTATTATTGATTACAGAGGAAGAAATTTTTAAGCTCCCGAAGAGGCCATGATGTAGTAACACTTTGACGTGTGGAACCAAGCAGGCAGTGACAAGATACTTTTAGCCAAGAAGGTGGAGGCAACAGTCCCTTATGATCATAATACAACTTTGTTCGATGTTGAAGAGGCAAGGAAGGCTTTGACACCTTAGCTCTTCCTCTTTAGAAAACCGTTGTGGAATTATTAAATTGACGAGGTGGTAGTGTTTTCGTTGATCGGTAGTTGTGCTGTTACCTCTTCGTTTTCTACTTTTATATGACCAATGCCCTTTTTTCCCAAATTGACCCCCCTAGCACGTTCGCAACAGTGCCACCATACCTTCTCTGGCTTGATTCTTCCTCTTCTTCCCATGTTAGCTCTTTCTTTACAAAACAACATACAAACCTAATGCACCCGGACTTTGAAATATTTAGGCCTTTGCTCTGAAATACATCGCATCCGCGCCAACATCACACTTCACATTTCTCTTTTTTTAACTCTTCTTTAGCACTTATCTTCTAAGAATTACGATGTGTGCTATGCGATCAGGTCCCACCTGGCATCGCACATCGCATTTCAGTGACTTTATCACTTAGCTCCCGCGGTTATCCTTTAAAACTCGTGATTTGCGATTTATGATCGAGCCCCATCGCTTCACACATCACACTTCAACTATTATAACACTTACCCTTTGCTCTTAAATTTTAAAACTTGCGATGTGCGGTATGCGGGCCAGGGCCACTTCATCTGCCACATCACCTTTCCACGTCACTGCCACATCATTTGTCACGTTAGCTTGCCATGTCAGTACCACGTCATCTTGCCACATCACCTTGCCACGTCATCGCATATCGCACTTCAGAGAATTTAACATTTACCTCTGCATTTATTCTTTAAAACTTGCGATTTGCGATTGGCAATTGGGCCCCACTACATCGCATATCACACTTCAACGATTTTAACATTTACCTCCCGCACCTATCCTATAAAATTTGCGATTTTCGATTGCGATCGGGTGCCACTGTCGTCGCATATCACACTTCAGTAATTTTAACATTTACCTCCCATGCCTATCCTTTGAAACTTGCAATTTACGATTTGCGATTTAACCTCCACCGTCCATCTCTCCACTTCAATTCTACGCTTTGATCCTGACCGCCTATTTTCCCCTTTGCGCCTCATCCAAAACCCTTAAATTATTTTAAGGAAAATACACCATTTCTTTGCTTTCTCTGATTTAAAAGTAAAGGGCATGGGCTCCAGTTATAACCATCTAATGTCCTTTATTGAAACCTAAAACCACTTGTGGGGGCACTTAAGCGGTTTTTTGGAATTTGAAGAGATTGTTCCCGCAGTTAATGTCAACCGTCGATTTGCAGGTGAGCGGATTTAACGAGAATGCATGCGGGGGCACTCCTTGGTATAAAAATCATGCAATTTGTGCTTCCAGGTTGCCTTTGGATCTGTGCGCGATGAATACGAGCCTTCGTTGTATTCGAACTTGGAAGAAAGATAACAATTTTGGAGTGCGGATGCGAAAAGGCAAGGAGGGGGGAGTAAGGTTCTTTGTGGTATATATGATATATATACGTGTAACAAGCGACTTGAAGAGGATTTTGGGTTTAAAAGAGATTCAAAGTGCTCAACTATGGGTTTTGAAAGGAATGAGGCGTGGGACTTAGGAACACAGAAAAATGACGGGGAAAAGAGGGAAATGGAATGAATGAGGGGAGTTTGCCCACCATCACACACAATGAACAACACTTCCATCTTTCAACTGAACTGAAAGGCAGATATATTCATTTGATGCTCTTGATAGTCAGGATTTCCCTTCTTTTACTGAAAATAAATGATAGCCATGGAATATTATTTTCAATATGAAAAATCTAAGGAATAATCAGTCACCTGGTGATACTGTGAAATACAGGAGTCTAACAGAGGCTCCAACTGGGGATGGCAGCTCCTTTAAAAGGTTCCAAGAACACCGTAGAATAGTGGCCTGATCCATTGGGCTGATCCCAAACCTGCAACTTGATCTGCTACAAACCTTTGTGGCTGTCACTCTTCAAGTTGAAATTAACAATCTCGGCAAAAATGAAGTCCAGAACATACTTGAAATGAAAACAAAACAACATTCTGGAACTAAAGCTGGAAAAATGCTCAGAGTATTGAGCTTATTTGCACACCAACCTGCCCTACCCTACTGAAATTTGCTGTTTTTCTAAATGATACAATAACTCCAGTGTAGCCAGTCAAGTAGCAGCAAAAACAGATGAACAACTTGACTGTCTGTCAGGAAATTCATTAGTATAACTTGATTATGTGTCCTCATAACCAAAGTTATAATATGAAATGGAAACTGCTGATGTATCTAACCCTTATAAAGAGTACATGTTTGAGCATTTGAGATAAGAAGAACCTCCATATACTCTGCTATAGGATAAATAAAAGCATGATGTATGATATTTGCTTCTAGGCCTTCAATGCCTAGTTGAGTAGTTGTGTCTTCAATATTAAACCTTGAACCCACATCTTCATTTTGGTACTTGAAAGCACAATCATCCTCATTACGTAAGTCAAGAGGTAGTACAATTTCCTCTTGCTTAGGGGAAGGAATATTTTCCAGGAATTCTTGAGGATCTTGGAAATTATAGGACTGAATTTGAGAATCCAAAAGTTCAATACCATTTTCATATTGTTCAAAAAATACCTCCAGAAAACATATTTTAGCTTCAGGACTAAATTTTTCTTGATTTCAAAATGAGAAAGACAATCGCTAGAAAATCTTCATCAAGCTGAAATTCAAATACCTGATTCCTGAATGCATTTAAAACTTCACGAGATAGAAGGTCTGTCACAAATATTGTCATCTTGTTAAGTTAGAAAATCTAGTCACTGTGTCTAGTCACTTTCCACCATCAGTAATCGGATCTGAACTTTGATGTAATTTTTGAGGAAGATAAATTTCATCCCCAGTATGGTCACCATTATGTTATCACTTTATAATTTATAAGATTGGCAAGACTAAATTATAAAGAAAAACATCAAAACCACTTGAAGCCCAGGATCTAACCCTCCTAGACTCAGAGAGGGATCTTTTATAAGATTTAGATTTGTTTGAATTTACTGATATTAGGATAGTTAAATTGAGAGCTAGAGTTGTTTTTGTATGATTTTTAATGGTTGGATTTAAGGGGGGTTTCTTTAAACATTTTCCATTGGGCTATGGGGTCAAAATAGGCTAGGTGTACACATCAAATTCCAGAGAAAATGCAAGGCAAGCTAGCTACGAATACTGGTGTTTATAGCTGAGTGGAATTATGGGGTGGAGAAAAGTGCTTTCAGTAATGACTTAAGAGCAACTAATAATTCTTAAACCATACATCATAAGAAAACATTGAAATTGTAAAGGCAGTCATAATTAAGGTACTTTGTAACAACAAATCTTAATCTAACCTTCCTGCTCTACAAATAGAATTATAAATGAAACACATGAAAATAGTACAGTGGGAAAACATTAAACATGAATAAGGAAAAACATCACCAGGACAACACAACACATGAATCTTGCAGAATAATCTCTTTATTGATGCTCCAACTTGAAAAGTACGAATACTTGCAATGAAAAGTGCTTACAAAACCAGGGTCCAACCTTCCAACCCGTCATACTGCTAAGGCATGCAATATTTTTGTAAAACTTAAGTCGGTTCATCTGTCTACTACAATGATTATATTTAAGAAAAAAATGGACAAGTGGAAACTTGTAGGTGGTGATAAGATGGGCCTAGCCCCAACAACCGTCTATTATTGATTACAGAGGAAGAAATTTCCTCATAAGCTCCCGAAGAGGCCATGATGGAATAACACTTTAACGAGTGGAACCACGTAGGCAGTGACAAGATACTTACAGAAAAGAAGGTGGAGGCAACATTCTGTTATGATCATAATCCAGCTCTGTCTGATGCTGAAGAGGCAAGGAAGGCTTTGACACCTTGGCTCTTCCTCTTCAGAAAACTGTTGTGGAATTATTAAATTGATGAGGTTCTGGCGTTTTCGTGGATCGGTGGCCATGCTGCTGCCTCTTCATTTTCTACTGTTATATTGACAATGCCCTTTTTCCCTGACTTGACCACCCTGGCACGTTCACAACAGTGCCACTATAACTTCTCTGGCTCTATTCTTCCTCTTCTGCCCATGTTATCTCTTTCTTTACAGAACAACATACAAACCTAATGACTCGGACTTTGAAACATTTAGGCCTTTGCTATGAAATATATCACATCACACTTCACATTTCGTTGTTTTTAACTCTTATTTAGCACTTATCTTCTAAGACTTTCCATGTGCGCTATGCGATCGGGTCCCACTTGGCATCACACATCGCATTTCAACGACTTTATCACTTACCTCATGCGGTTATCCTTTAAAACTTTCGATTTGCGATTGGGCACCACCACATCCCACTTCGCACTTCGGCGATTATAACACTTACCCTTTGCACTTAACTTTTAAAACTTACGATGTGCGGTATGCGGGCCAGAGCCATTTCATTTGGCATGTCACCTTTCCATGTCACTGCCACATCATCTTCCACATCATCTTGCCACGTCACTTCGACGTCATCTTGCCATGTCACCTTGCCACATCATCGCATATCGCACTTCAGTGAATTTAACATTTACCTCCGCACTTATTATTTAAAACTTGCAATTTGCGATTTGCGATCGGGCCCCACCGCATCGCATATTGCACTTCGGTGATTTTAACATTTACCTTGCGCACCTATCCTGTAAACTTTGCGATTTGCGATTGCGATCGGGTCCCACTGTCATCGCATATTGCACTTCAGTAATTTTAACATTTACCTCCCGCATTTATCCTTTGAAACTTGCGATTTGTAATTTGTGATTTAATCTTCGTTGTCCATCTCTCTGCTTCAATTATGCACTTTAATCCTGACCGACTATTTTCCCCTTTGCGCCTCCTCAAAAACAATTAAGTTCTTTTAAGGAAAATACACCATTTCTCTTATTTAAAATTAAAGGGCATGGGCTCCAGCTATCACCTCGTAATTTCCTTTATCAAAACCTGAAACGACTTGCGGGGGAACTTAAGCGGTTTTTTGGAATTTGAAGAGTGTGTTCCTGCAGTTAATGTCAACCGTCGATTTGCGGGTGAGCAGATTTACCGAGACTGCTTGCGGGGGCAATCCTTGGTATAATTATTGTGCAATTTATGTTTCTAGGTTTCCGTTTGATCTGGGCGCAATGAATACGAGCCTTCACTGTACTCAAACTTGAAAGAATGATAACGGTTTCATAGTGCGGATGCGAAAAGGTAAGGAGGGGGGGGTAAGGTTCTTTGTAGTTTATATATATATATATATATATATATATACACACACGTGAATCAAGTAGCCTGAAGAGGGTTTTTGGTTTAAAAGAGATTCAAAGCGCTCAACTACGAGTTTTGAAAGGAAGGAGGCGTGGTACTTAGGAACACACAAAAATGACGATGAAAAGAGGGAAATGGAATGAATGAGGGGAGTTTTCCCACCATCACACACAATCAACAACACTTCCATATTTCAACTGAAATGAAAGGAAAATATATTCATTTGATTCTCTTGACAATCAAGATTTCCCTTCTTTTACTAAAAATAAGTGATAGCCATGGAATATTATTTTCAGTATGAAACATCTAAGAAATAATCAGTCACCTGGTGATACTGTGAAATACAAGAGTCTAACACCTTGGTTTCCATTTGAACCTATTGTTGGATTCCTCGCCTCTATGTCATCTTTCATTATTGGTTGGTTCAAAGGGTTTCTTTCATGCGATAACCACATCTTGTGTTCGCTAGAAATGTACTTCAGAATGGTTACTTCATCTCTTTTCATCAAAGTCCTTCCAAATTATGGCCTATGGGTTACACTCATGCTATTTGATGTAGGATTCCTTAATTCCTTCCTTCTAGCATATCTTTTCCCATCGAATCTAATTCATTGCTCTGGGAACAAGATCTAGAGTCCCTTTTCAGTACCTTAGGTTTTGAAGTCATCAGTGGTAGACTCCTTCGCTATTGATAGTGAGAATACATCAATGTCTCCTGATTGGTAGATTCTCTCAAGTGTTCGACTTCAACACATTTATTTGCACTTGTGAAACTCATCATCATGATCAGTGAGTTATCTCACGTTTGTTAATGATGTACATTAAGGACCGGTAATCAAACAATTTCTCACATGGCCGAATTTAACTCATTTATTCCCATAGTGTAGAAATGTACCATATGCGGTTAGTGAAGACCTCAGGTCATCCCAACATCTTGGTTCACTCAAAAATTCCTTAAGTTTTCTGCCAATGATACCATCCACCCTTATATGTTGTAGTTCATCATAACAACATCTTGCTTGTTGTCACCAATGTGATGCAGTACCACTATTCCACCTGTTTGACTTGTTACTTATGAGTATCTGTTATGAAACATTAGTTATCACACATTCTTTGAGTATCAATGATTAGAATTTCTTCTATATGTGATATTGAGACATAGCTCCGCTGTGTTCCTTTGTGGCTATGATCAGATGATCCACTATGTATTTTTCAGTTCTTTCTGTACACTTATGTATACATGTTGGATCTGATTTATACTTGATCAACATACATGCTTTACTACCTACGAGCATGGGTATGCCCTCCTCAGACATGAGTCTTCTTTTTGAATCCTTCCATAGGTATTCAACGAGTTGGAATCTGGTGATCTCCTCTCAGGTTCTCAAATGATATATATGTTTATACTTAATAGATTTTGGCCATCATGTACCCATTCTGACCTCATATATTAGGTGGCATCTACTATAACATCATTTAGCACTCCTGTAGTTATGATTCTCATGTATGGCCTTGGTCAACCCTTTCCCTTACAAACTTGATCATAAATTTACAAAAAATATTTTTAATTCCATACACGAATCTGCCCTTAAAAAGTGTGTGTAAACATAGGTACCATAACATAGAACCCGTGTATATCCTAAAAAATATGAAAAAAATAAAAAATATCCCATTATTCGAGCGGGGTTTACGGGTTTGACCAGAATCCCACCTATAGAAGCCCATGGCCTAACTAAATCAACCGATTTCTAATTGTATTTATACACCTCATGGGATGTCCTAATTACAATCAAGGAGATAGGATATCACAATTTTAGTCATTTCGGTCCCCAGATCAAGTCTGAAGGGACAAGAAAAAAAGGTATGCAAGCTCATCAAATACTTGTATGGTATAAAACATGCAACACAAGCATGGTATGAAAAGCTAACCAAACATCTCCTGAAGCTAAATTCCAAACATTACAATCTTGATGATGCAACTTTGTTTGTAAAAAGTGTTGGAAAAACAATTGTGTATCTTGTAGTATATGTAGATGATTTGTTAATAATAGGAAAAAATGAAACTTATATTGCAACCATGAAGAAAGATTTGAAGAAATGTTTTGAAATGACATATTTGGGACATCTTCATTAACACTTGGGTATTGAAGGTAATCAAAATAAAAAATACATATTCATTTCCCAAAAAAAGTAAATTGGAGGACTACTAAATAGATTTGGCATGAAAAATTACAACTCTCTCTATGCTCCAATAGATCAAAACTTGAAGCTTATGTCAAAAGAAGGGAATTAATTTGAGGATACAACCAAGTACCAACAACTTTTAGGAAGTCTCAACTACCTAACCACGACTAGAACCAATATCTGATATGATGTGAGCATTATTTCTATATTTATGCATAAACCATGTGAGGGACATTGGTCTGCTGCAAAAAGAGTCTGGAGATACTTAAAGGGAACTCAAGTGTGGAATTAAGTACACCAAGGTGGATGACTTTAGTCTTATTTCACTTTCTGATTCATAATTTGACGGGGACAAGGAAAATGGAGTATCAAATTTAGGATATCTCATGAGTCTAGGATCAACAACTATCTCTTGGAGGTCACACAAATAGTCAGTTCCAATAGATTCAACAACAAAGGCAAAATATGTGACGGTTGAAGAAGCGACAAAGAAAATTGTGTGGCTCAAGAAAATACATGAATACTTGTAGGAGAAATAAATAGAATTAACTCCTTTACTTGTCAAAACTACTGATGCGATCAAGTTGGCCAAGAATCCCAGATTTCATGATCGAACCAAGCACATAGACATGGAGTATCATTTGATTTGATATCATTTAAAGGCTAAAAAAATTCATCTAATACATTGTTCCACAACTGAGAAAACTGTAGATATCTTCGCCAAAGAACTCGAACATAAAAATTTGAAAAGTTTAGAACGATGCTTGGGCCACAAATATGCCTTCAGATTAAATGGGGGGGGGGGGGATGTCAGACACCTTAAACCTTTAGGATTATGGTAAAACATAATTAGCTATAAATATGCAATGTTAGGCTCGATGGGAAAACTAACAACCCCTTATTTGAATAATCGTCTTTCCATGTAATAAATTTATGTGCCTCATTAATGAATCACATTAGAGATTTTTGGTCCTCAGCCTAACAAAGCTCATAAAACTCCTTCGATTTATTGTCATATTACCTTTTAGATAGTTATTTTATCTTGAAATGTCCCTCGAACTCACCCCAAGACAATTATTCTTCTTTTATGCCTTTTACATTATTTAATTCTTCCCACCATATGTCAGCCTTTCCCTTTAGGCTGAAGGCAACCACCTTTGCTTTAATATTCTCAAAGTAGTCATGAACCCTGAAGAAGTTTTTCATCCCGAGAAACCATGCTTCAAAATATTTTGCTATGTTTTCTTCACCATCAAATATAAAAGGTTTGGATTTATTAATTTCTTCTAGTACATACTCCTTTCCTTTTCCCTTTTCATAAAGGCGTTGATGATGATGGTGTCTATGATTTTCACTGGGCTGCTGTCTCCAGTAGTTTTTACTCTGTTCCAAGGTATCAAATTTAGTACCTCCTCTTACAATGTCCTCACTTGACAACATATACATTTTCTCTAGATACACTTAGAGTATTTTTTGAGTTTTCTTCTTATTTTACATGGGAATTGTGACCTATGAGTAACTCACTGAAAATGCACAAGAGTTCCATGATGAACATGGGGAATTACATGTACAAGAGAATACACTCTATGAATGTGCATTTGAGTGTATCTCTTCAGAATGATAGTAAATTCAATCCCACCTCCCATCCACGACATATAGGTGTATGCATTTTTTTCTTCTTCTTATAATAACTCAACTATAAAGACCATATGAATCACAAACATGTCAAAAAATCATACTCATAAATTTAATGAAAATAATACAAAGATTCATGTGGACACAACACATACAAAAATTCAACCATTCTTCAAGAAATTATGCATGAATCCAACTTTCTTGTAGCAATTACATGAATCACATTCCTTTTTATACATAAGATACATATCCTTTACATCCGCCATGATAATTAAACCTAATAATGAAAATGCATATAAAATCAATGGGACGTCATTCATATTGAGCACTAATACACAAACAAATCATAATTATACCATTCTTCAACTCCAGTCCATGCTCTTAATACATTTTTACTCAGAATATTGACTAGGACATAAACCTACAGGAGCCAATTCTTGTAGATACGATTGGTATTCAAGCAATTTACTCAACATAATCAATAGTCAAGATTCAACATTCCAAATAATTTACGAATCCAAGTTTCATACATTCATGGATCTAGGAGCCATCATAGTATAGAAAACATATATAGGTACAACTTATAACACAACTTTGATTAGGACTAAATGACCTACCATGTTTAGAGATCTAAAATTCCAACTTGTTAATTTCTTTTGAAATGTTGTTAACAATTCATCCCACACACTCTAGTAGAGAGAGTTATCTATTAGAGGGGCCATAGGTACTTTCAGGGAAGGTTGCTAATATGAATTTATAGGACCCTGAAAACACATCCATGCACATTTGTAGGAGTATTAAATAACAATTCCTAAGATTTGATTTTGTTTATTTCCATTCTTGAGGCCACTTAGATAACATCCAAGATATGATTGAAAGTAACCTCTTCTTGCATCGTTTGTATGCCTAATACCATCATGTCAGCAAGAAATTGTTGATGGGTTATTATAATATATTCTTTTTATAAAAAAAGTATTTTCAATCTATGCTTAACAATTTTTGTCTTAAATAGGTGATCCAATCCTTCTACTTCTAGAATAAATAGAAAAGGGGAGAGCATTTCCCCTTTCCAAATCCCCCTGGTAGAAAGGAAGGGTGTGGATGATGATACATTAATAATAATTGAAAATAATGCCAAAGAAAACAATTTAGACACCCACATGATCCAGTCCATTGCAAATCCAAAAGATTTTAAGGTGCAACCAAGAAGTCTTAATTCAGTTTGTTGTAAGCCTTAGAAAAATCTAGTTTTAGCGTCATACCTAGCTTTTTAGTAGTATTCAATGAATTTATGGCCTCATGGGCCACCATGGTTCCATCAATAATTTGTATTCCTTCCATAAATCCTATGTACTATGGAGAAACAATTTTGCGAAGGAGTTGTTTCAACCAGTTTCCTATGATCTTGGATATTATTTTATAAACCAAATTTCCTAAGGAACTCAATTGATATTAATTGGGATCTTCTCCCATCTCTTTTTTTTTGTATAAATGTTAAGAATGTTGCATCTAGTGCTTTGAATATATTTTTTGCTTTCTAAGACTCTTCTAAGGCCCTCAATACCTCCTCCTCAATTATCGACTAACAAGATTGAAAAACATCTATGGTGAAACCATCTGGGCCAGTGACCTTATTGAGTGGCATCATAGTAATGGTTTTTTTAGACTCCTCCTCGGTGATTTCTAAAAGTAATGCATCATTCCACTCATTTGTTTCTATTAAGGGGATGAGATTGGTTACCTACACAATCATTTGTTTTTTCACTCTAGGATCTAAAAGGATGTGTTAAAAACATTGGTTCAACTCATGGGATATCTCCTGATAAGTTTCAAGATTCTAGCCATCTTATCCTTTCAGAGAAGCAATTGAATTATGGAGTTTATGTTGTAACATTGATTTGTGGAAATGGCCATGTTCTTCTCTCCCTATTTTAGCCATGAATTTAGGTTTTCTTCCTCCATAATATTTCTTCTTACTTCCCACATTCTTCTAGAGCTTGAAGAGTCTCCTCCTTTGCCTTTATCAAGTGATCTAATCAAGCATTTTTTATGGCCTCCTATTGTATTTATGACATTTTGATCTTTAATTATCGTTTTCCTATTATAATATCCACAAACCGATATTTATCCCATCCTTTTAATTTCTATTTAACGAATTCAATTTTTTTATGTAGAGATAACATTATTGAGCCTTCAATAGTTCTTATTTACTCCCACCATTCTTGAATATTAGGGAGAAACTCCTAATGCTTGAGCCATTTTTTTTCAAAAATGAAAGGGAGATTACGAGGGTGTGTATTCAGATCCAGTTTAAGATTAATTTCCCAATGATCTGAACCATGGGTAGGGAGTATAGATTCTTATAAGAATACATCCCAAGACAAAATATTTTTTGTGATGGGGAAGTGGTCTAGATTTGAGGCAATTTGGTGCTTTCCTCCCTGCCTGTTATTCCATGTATACACCCATTTATGGTTTCAAAATCTATGATTACTACACATTCTATGGTTTCCTGGAATGAAGTGGCCTCCATATCCAAACACCGAATTCCCCCTTTTTTCTCATCCAAGGAATTCATTAGGTTAAAGTCTCATCTAGGTGTCCATGGAGATGGAGATATCGATTCGCTAGTATAGGTGATTGATTGAAGATAAAAGGCCTCATCATGAATTCAACCCATATACATTTGAAACATAAAATCTATCTCCCAATACCATAAGTTGTATCTACACTGTTAGGAGTCAGAATGTAGCAATCATATTTATCACTCTTACCTCTTGCTCATCCAATATTATCATTGTTCCTCCTAAGTGTCCTTGAGCATATATTTCTATTGACTGACATTGTCTTCTCCAATTGTTTGTTAGGTTGACCAAGGCTTCCCTTGATATCTTAGTTTCATGAATCATCGTAGTAATAGGCTTTTATTCTACTCATTTCTCTTTAAACTTTGTTTGTCGCCGCTATTTAGGCCCATCATATTCCAAGAGATAATATTCATGTCAAATATTTTTTGGAGACATTGAAGACATTCGTGATTACCCTAACCCTCCCAAATATGATCAAGTTTCCTCTTATTTCATACAAAATTTGTAATTTTATTTTTCGCCCCCTCCTTTTTCCTTCTTTATGTGGTATCCCTAATTCCTTCAACGATTCTGCTTGAAGACCTAATGATCTAGAACTTGATCCTCATTTTTGTAGCTATATATTTGCACTTAATATATGCTCGACCTAACATGGACACTTTTTGTTCAAGGAGGGTGAATGGGTCCTTAATTTGATAGAATTTTGTTATTTATAGTAGATTAAACACCTCTAAGTCCAACTCCATATAAATTTCCTATTATATGTGTTCATTAAAATCCTATATCATTGCTAAAGTTAAATTCACAAATAAAGTGGTGGGGTAGAGGAATCAAGGGTTGGTAGATAATAAGACATCAAATTTCCATTGGAGGAGAAGATGGGGTCGTTGCATGTTTTAGGTTTCCCATAGCCTCTGCATGATTCCTACCTTCTGAGGATGATTAAGGTCCCATCGTCTCCTACATATCCACATCCACCATCTTGTCTAGGGCACCAGGGTTATCCATGTTACTCAATGACACCATCAGATCAAACCTACTCACCAATCCTTTCTTCCTTCCCAATGTGCTTTGATGTTGGGTTAACTTATTTTGATTAAATCAACCATGATATAATATCGTATACCTGTGTCTAATCTGGGTCGAAACCATCTCCGATGTTTCATTTTTCTTGATCATTGGGAAGTGTCAATATAATTTCCCATAGTCATGGCACCTTCTGCATCTAAATGGTATGTGATCATAATCAATCATTTTCTTCCAAATTTTTTCCTATAAGTATATATCAATAGATCCTAGGAGGGGCTCAAATATGTACGTGCACACATATATGCATGCGTATGAAGTATATCAGCCTTGCTTCATTTCCTTAGAAACTTTAACATAATTCCCAAGTGTATTTCCAATTCCAATTAGTGCTTCATCCTCCTATAAATCTCTTGGTAATGAGTAGATCCATATACACGCTAGATATACCTTGAAGTATTCTTTATCTGGGTTAAACATTTCCATCCATTTGTTAAGTTACAAACTAGAAGAATTAAAAAAGTATGGTTTTTTATAAATATATATATCCTTATATTCCATATTATAAAATATTATTGTAAATAAAACTCTAGTGTCAAGATTCAACTTGATATGTCTCTCTGGCTTCCATTTGATCTAGATGCATCGAGAAAGGGCTTTCTCTGTAGGCCATATCCCCAAGAAATTCCCTATGAGCGCATGCTCATGCATGTATTGTATTAAATCCCTAATGTAGTTAGGCCAAACTTTATGTTTAAGATATACAACTTCTTTCGTCAAACAACTACTTGGTCTTTGTCTTTTGGTTTGGGATCCTTGTTGTGGCAAATCTGAGTGACCAGGAGTTAGAAAATATCCAAAGGAATTTGTATTCAAGACCTTTTACATACTAGATACATTTCCAATCACGACTATACAACTATATGAGGGATTGCCACTTCCTCTAGTTGCATTTTCCATAAGAAGAGTGGTTGAAGGAAGGAATCAACTACATCACTAGGGTGTGAAGAGTTTTTCCAGTAGGTTTTCTCAGAGCAAGAATAAATATTAATCCATGCAAACTGAGTGTTTGAATAATTATCAATCAAATATTATTTTCTTTTAATGAAAATCTCAGTACTAATTACATTTAATGAAACATGAATTATTTTCTCAAAGTTATTGGTGCATTGTCTATAGTCAAAACAAATGAGCTAATAAATCTTATCATATTCTTCATAATTAAAAAATATAATTCAAAAAACATAGAAATGGATCATAACTTTATTTAAGGTCAAAAGTAATTAAAACACTCCTTTCGAGTTACCATGCAAACATCATAATGATAAAATATACAATATTTTATATAGCTATTCAAATTGATTCATAGATTCTAACACACCATCAAAATCTACATAATCTTCATATAAATTATAGGATGAATATATAAATGAACCATATTTTCTATATTATCAACAAGTGCACTATATGGGTCTACATGTATGCTCAACATTTTAGATGTAAAAAGCCTTATAGATCTATGAATAGGTACAATGGACTCCCATCTTGTAGCTATTTCTTTTGGTGACAACTTCTTGATAATGTTTGTGGTCATGGAGTGAATAGGTCATCTCTTTTTAAAATTTAAATCATAAATAATTATATCAACATCCTCTAATTTTAAGAGGTCAATGTGGAGATGATTTATATTTTGATCCTTTATTTTTCTCTTTCTGTTGATATGTTTCTCAAGTACCATCTTTGGCTTCTACACACTATTGAATGAGTGTGTATGTGTTGCATATTAGTGAGCCCTGATATTGAACCAAGAGTGCTGCAACTCCCAAGGGATGGTTAAATTTACTTATCAACCCAGGATTCATACACACTTAGAGGCGATAGTGCTATATGCACAACAGATGTATTATACTCATGTCACCCTCAACTAGATCTTCTGGTCAATAATACTTCTAGGTCATTCCTTCTACTTGATCAAAGTATAGCTAGATAATGTGATGCATGGAATTTATTCTAGTCTAAGGCAAAGAGAATGCATATCAAACTCCTACTTGCAATTGAAAATGAAAGCAAAGCATAAATGGTTAACCGAGTCGAAGAAAAAGGAAACTACATTATGTCAATCATTCATCTAGATATATACTTACAGTAAAGAAAATATTCTATCATCACACACTTCATGAGATAATAAACCAAATCCTATCTACTATTTCATTCAACTTGTACTTGCATGTGAAATTCATTTAATTATGAAATGAAGTAAAACCCTAATGCCTACTTTATTTTTGTAGCAAGGAAGGTAGGAGATTTTGAGTGGCCGAAGAGTCTTTTCTAACCATGAATTCAGAGCTAGGGGTCAAGTGAACCATATAGGCTAAGAAGGAAAAAAGGAGCTAAATTAGAGTGAATAGGTGACCTATAATGTTGCTACAGGATGTCCTGTAATTGCTACAAGATGTCCTATAATTGCTAAAGGATGTCCTGAAGTACTACAGGAAAAAGGATGAGAGGGTTTAAGGATCGGAAAGGTGCAAGGAAGGTGTGGGAAGGTGAGTGAAGGCAGAATGAGGTGAGGGAGAGGTGGCCAATTCTTCCAGCCAAACTCAGAACCCTTGCGAGGCATGTTTTTCACTTGGAAGGCTTCCCATAGTGGTGGTGAAAGTAGTTTCACAAAACAGGGTTTTGGTGGAATATTTGGAGGTTGGAGAGAAGGGGGATGGATGAGATGGATATGATTCTTTTTGTGTAGCTGTAGACAACCCTTCAATCACTACACATATTCATGCATTGCTTAGTGACAAAATAACATGTTAACAAGTGGAAAAGATGAGTTGAATGGAAAAACCCTACTTAATCTATGCTAAAATCTAATCTAACATAAATCTAAATCCCAAATTACAATAAGCATATTATGAACATGATAATCACACTATCTACATTTTCAATAAATCATAAACAAAATAGTTTTTATATGTGGTTGGCGATCCTTCTTTTCAAGCTCCCATGAGAGAGATGGGGAAAAGAGGCTACAAGCACAATTTTGATGGATTTTTTATGCTGCTAGAATTTAAATAGACTAAACAAGATGCTGAAATTTAAAGAGAGAATATAAATACACAAGAGGTACTTTTCCAATATATTGGGCCCTAACCCAAAAGCATCAAACCTCTGGACTAAATCATTGATGGAACAAGCAACTTCTCATGCATGAAAAGGTCTAGTACATCACATGACAATAAAAAATAACACTAAATTAGAGCTCAAGAGCTACCTATCTGAATAAAAATTTTGAATCCTAATGAGCTCTTGCATATGCTTATTTATACAAATGGGTGGCTACCAAAAACTCCCTCAAAAGTAGGAATAAGTCCTCCATAATGTCAATAAAATTGGAGCTTAGTTCCTCATAACTGTTACTTTGCTTGGATGCCTATGCCTTTGATTTGTTGGGGAGATATTAATGTGATCTTGGCTAATTGAGAGATTTAAGGAGGTGGAAAAGCCTCCTACAATATCTCCTTTTTGTCTGCTCTGATCCCTTAGGTGGAAAATATCTAAAAAATATATTTATTTCCTACAATTAAGTCAGATTAGGAAACAAGACATGGAAAACATCATACACCCTTCTCATTAAGTATAATATGACAAAAATGTTAATAAATGTGAGAGAGAGGTAACTTAATAGTTGAAGTATGGAATTTTAACCCCTTAAAATATACCTAATGATGGGCTTCATCGTCATCCCTCTACTGAAATGGTTTCTCAACCTCTGAGCAACTCAGTCCTACTTGTTGATCCCTTTCAAAGGCCCTGTGGCCTCTCTGAGATCCCAAGGCAACAAAGAGGGAGTGCATTCTAGTGGGTAGAATCATGCATTCCTTTTTGCATTAGCCCACTCCTTTTGTTCCTTTGTTTGATCTCTCCCTTCATGCAACCCCAACAACAAAGGTGGGTTGAGCTTCAAGTCTATCCATTGTATCTTCATGATCTGCATAGCTTGTTTATAAAAGGGTTCTCTTTCCAATGCATCTATCAGTCTCTCACGAGAATGATATGCCATCAACTATAGGCTAAGTGGTAAGGTGTGCCATCTTCTTTGTCATGCCTACAAACTTCTCCTAGTAACTTGGATATATCATCAAAGTGAGAAATGGTCTGACCTTGTGTCTCAATGTATCTAGGTTCCAGCACACCATCATTTGCGATCAAATGATTATTAATAATGAGCCCCATGGGGCTTATTAGTCCTGATATGATCTGTAGAGGTTCTCTTTCTTCTCTTACCATGAATCTTTTAGTCTCTCCTGCTCTCTCTTCTTCATGTGCTATCCAGTGTTGGAAATATTGAGGGGGGGGGGAATCATTATCATTTCAATTATTATTATTATTAATATTTTAGAGCATTAGTTAATATTCAATTATTATCAGTGTTTGTACATTGATAGCAGTAAACAAAAGGAACACAAATGCACACATTTTTTAAGGTGGAAACCCCCTCTGGGATGAAAACCACCTGAATGATTTTCTAATAATTCTTTAATATTCAAATCCAATTGAAAATAAAGCTCAAAATTCATAGAATCTAGAAAATCATTCTTCTCCATCTCCCACTGGATGGATGCTCCAACACCTAAGATTCTTAAGTAGTCAACTGAATGGATGCCCCAACACCTAATGAGCTACAACTCACCCTAGCACCACCCTACAATCCTGAAGTTTTCATAGGCTTGAACCTGTTGGTGACTTCATGCACTAGGCTAGCACCACCCTACCACCCTATATAAGAATAAAAGAAGAATGTACTCCCGTACCAGGGAAAATGGTCCACTTTACAATGATATAGAATGATATAGAAGAAGAAGACACACTAGACCATAACCCCAACTATGACACAAATATATAATGATGATCCTAGACCTCCCGATATTGCCTCTTGAATTCTTGGCAGATAGACACTTGTACAAATTTTACAATGATGCTTTTACAATGACTCAGTACAATGATACCTTTATAATGACTATATATAGTGTTGCCCACGTGAAGACTTCATGTGGTGAACTTCTTGCTGCCGTTATGCACCTTGATTGCTGCTCTTGTCATGCTGCCATTTCTAACTCTTCAGAACATTAGATCATGCCTTGAGTCTTATCTTAATGAATATATGATACCTGCAAAAAGTCTTCAAGGAAATACCCATGACATGATAATAGCAAAACTTACCTCATCCTACAGAGCATATGTCAGTGCTAAACAAAAAAAAAACAAATTAGAATACAAAGAACCTAATGCAATTAAGAGATGAACATGCATATATAGAATATAATTACCTGGAGCTTACCTCTGCTGCACCTTTCTTTTCTTTTCTGCCCTAGAAAGTATGGTCCTTTGTAGCCCTTGACAACACATTATCTAGCTTTTTCTTGCCTTCTAGGAGATCGATATTGAATCTGGTGTATCTTTGTTATTTAAGATCCCTAATATGTGATTTTTGGTCATGTAGTATTGCCCTGAGTCTCCTTTCTAATGCCACAGGTCTGACCCAATTTGGATCCTTCAACACAAATTTATGCCCAATCTCTCACAATGACCTAATTATGGACTGGTTCAGTAGAGTGAAATTGTACGAAGTTCCATGTGTCACTGTTTCCTCATTCGGCTCTGAAATTGATAAGCAGAAACTAGAGTTCGTGCAATATCCGCAATTTTTTACAGAATTCCAATCTGATACTCAGAGAGAGAGTTATGACGATTTTACCAAGGTCACCTGTTTGAGATGAATTTCAGGAGCATGCAACAACCCTAACTTCCACAGATAATATCTCTGAAACTATTGCACACCATGATCTGAAATTTTTACACGAGCTTCCTCATGATTTTGGCTTCGCCTCATTAAAATTTCAGCTTATAAACCTTCGTAGAAAAAAATTTACATCGAAAATTCCACGATGACCTATTTCAAGTAGTGTAATACCTACATGAGGAGGATATGAAGATCACAATTTGTATAAATGATTAGCTTGAGAGGGGCTTCAATAAGTAAATGAGGGAGGCATTTTAGGAGCTTAAAAAATATTAATTATTTACTATTCCATGACCACAACCAATTATTAGTGTCATGGCACAACCTCATGGGGTTTTAGCCCACTAACTGGGGTTACTAACTTCAAACATGAATATCTCTCAAACCATGAAGAATTACGTGGCGTGCCATATATCAACGGAAACATCTCGACAAGTCGAGACCATAAAAAATATTCTTGACCTAGAATATAGTAATTTGGTAGGTCAAAATTTCCATGCAAGATTGGGGTAGCCCCTGGTGCTTCTTGGGTTGACATCAATGACAACCACTGATCAAAAATATCCCCATTTGGCATTGATGTCAACATAAGTACTCCCCCTGCGATCATGACACATCTTTCTATAAAATTCTCTCCCCCTTTGACATCAATGGAAAAAGGAAACTCCCCCTGACACACAACCATCTTGCGGACCTGTACACACTTCCACTCCCCCTTTATTTTATGAATAAGGAAAATATTAAGAGAACTTGAGAGAATCCCAAGCTTCTGGTGAAGATATTCAAATGTTTCACAAGGGAAAGGTTTACTGAAGATATCAACGATTTTTTCTTTTGTACCAACATATTCAAGTTTGATATTCTTTTCAGCGACTTGTTCTCTAACAAAATGATATTTCATCAGAATGTGTTTTGTTTTTGAATGCATCACTAGGACATTTGCCCCAAATTCTGAATAGCCAAAATGTCGCTCTTGCGACACATAGACGTCCCAAGAGCGACGCTTTGAGGTGTGAAAAAACGTGGTTTCTCCTAAAGTTAGACTTCCGACACTTGAATTAAACGTTGGTAGAGCGACGCTTTGAGGTGCGGCAAAACGTGGTTTCTCCTAAAGTTGGACTTTCGACACTTGACTTAAAAATTGGTAGAGCGAAGCTATCTCCAACGTTTTATATTGGTGTCGCAATTCCGACGTTTCATCAATCATCGCTTTTTCGACTAACACAAGCGTTGCTAGTCCGATGCCTCCAAACTTTGATAGAGCAATGAAACTAAAAGGTTGGAAGACTGACACAACAAATTTTTTTTTTTTTAAAGTAAACTTCGCTAGAGCGACGGTGCTAAAAGGTTGGAATACCGACAAAAACAAACGATTTAAAAAAAAAAATGTCGGATAAGCTATCGTCGGTGTACCGATGGTGCAAACATTTAAAAAAAATAACTAAACTTCGCTAGAGCTACAATACTAAAAGGTCAGAAGACCGATGCAAAAATTAAAAAAAAAATAAAAAATGTCGGATAAGCTATCGTCAGAATACCAACACTAACAATATAATATTTAAGAATTGACTGTATCATATGGATGCTTTGACACTCAAAGTCCAAAAGCTACTTGTCAATTACTGGAGTGGAAGATGACATTACAAGACTTGCAACATAAGGAGAGAATTGACCAATTTCCTTCCATATCATTTGAATAGAGGGAAGCTGCTTACCTGGTTGCAGGGGAACAAATTTTTTCTCTTAGTTCATATGAAGAAATTAACGAGCCAAAGGAGTAGGTAGTACCAAGACCTAGAACTGTACCAGAAGTTGCTCGTAGGATGATTTCTCATGCTTTGGGAAAGAGGATTTTGGTAGATTCATCTTTTGAGAAGCCTGATGTGGTTAAAAATACCGAGTTTCAATGTGCATATGAGAATATGACAATTTTTTTTTTATGAAACTAGCTCCAAAAATAGAAGGGAAGAGAGATCAACGCCTTAGAAATCAGCCACTTCGAGGGGGCAACCTCCAATACACTACATAAATGAACAATTCTTGGATGATGCAATTGGAAAAACCTCCTTCTATATATAGGGGTCCATGGGATCACAATATAATCCTAGCCGACCTAACAATAATAGTGTAAGGGAACAATAATAACAATATGGGGGTTACAGGGGCACAACAATAACAATAAGGGGGCTACACTAATAAAAATAAGGGACTACACTTGTAATATGGGGAACTAACATGTCCCTCTCCTTCAAAAAAGTGTTGTCCTCAACGCTTGAGTAGCTCTGGATGCTTCTGTATAAAATTATCATCCTCCCATGTAGAATCTTCAGTGGGTAAGTTCTTCCACTTGATGAGATACTCTGAAATTGATCGATTTCGTAGCTGTCGAGTTCTTGTTTCTGTGACTATTTCAAGTTCCAGTATGATTTTTCCTTCCTCATTAAGTTTTGGCAATATTGTTTGAACTGGAATTTTCTCACCTATAACCTTCTTTAAGCATGAAACATGGAAAACTGGATGCACTCACGAAGAAGAAGGAATCTCCAATTTGTATGCCATAGTACCAATATTTTGCAACACCTTGTAAGGACCATAGTATTTTGGCGATAATTTATTATCCTTCTTAGCTTGCATGAGGGACATTTGTTTGTATGGTTGTAGCTGTAAAAATACCCAATCTCCTACATCAAAACTTCTCTCGCTGCGATGTTGATTTGCCTATTGTTTCATTCAATTTTGTGCAAAATTGAGGTTATCCTTTAAGAGTTGGAGAACTTGCTGTTGATACTCGATGTGATCTTCCACTGCTTGCAACTTAGAATTTTCTCTGAAAGATGATGTGATGGATGGTGGATGATATCCATAAAGTGCCATAAATGGGGTCATTTTTGCTGCAGTATGGAAGGAAGTGTTATACCACCATTCCACCAGAGGTAACCACTTGACCCTATTAGGTCCTTGTAATTTGTCAGATTGGTAAGACTAAATAAACAAGGGTAACATCAAACCAACTTTGGAGTCCTAGGACCTAGCCTTCCTGGACTCAGAGAGAGCTCTCTCTATATTTGTATAAAAGATATAACTTGATTGATTTAGGATGCTGATTTTTGGCTAGTTAAAATGATAGGGTTGTTTGTTTTGTTTTGTTTGGTTGGGCTGCTTGTTAAGAAGAAAAGATAGAGTAAGAGAAGTTCAAACCATTGGGATATGGGGTCTGTGAAAGGCTTGAAAAGTACAACAATAAATCAAGGGTGTTTCATAGGGCAAGTTAACAAATCCAAATGGATCTTAGTAGCTTATGTGGGTGTGAAATGAACATTAAGTTGTGAGTTTAGTAGGTTTAAAGGGCAATTAAGAATCCTTTAACATATACTAGAACAAGAAGAGTCTTTAAGATCACTATGCTTAAGAAAGAGCCAAAGGGCAAGGCACACCATAAACTTCTTTGGCCTAGCTTTATCAAGTAAACTTTGAGACAACAATGCAGTAAACCCTAGAGAGAAGGGAACTCCTAAATTCTCTAGCTATTCACTTTCAGACAAAGAAAACATTTAAGATAAAAAATAAGTGATGATTAAAGAGCAGGGAACTCCTAAATTCTTCAATCAGACTTTAAAAGACCTTCAAAGTGACTATTCAAGATGGACCAAAGGACAGGTCAGACCATAAACTTCTTTAGCCTAACCCTAATAAGTAAACTTCAAAGAAAGGCCTTAAAAACAATGTTTCAAGCTACACCAAAGGACAGGGCATACCATAAAATTCTTCGGTTTGACTCTTATTAAATCATTTTCAAGAAAACAAGCTAGGTGAAATTAGAAAGCAATTAAGAATTCTCTAAGTAGACCCAGCAAAGGAAAACATTAAGATAAAGAAAGCAGACAGACTTAAGGTTCCTCTAACAGCATATCTTAACCTAAATTTTCTGATCTGTTATAAGAGAAAGGATGAACAATATGAAAACAAAAGGAAACAAGTATAAGATAAGAATAACATCACCCTTTAACAAAGTTCATGAATCCTATGAATGTGCTTGCTCCAGTAACATTCAGTCCAAAACAATCATAAAGCTCCAAAGCCAAACTTCTTTCACAACTCAAAGTCTATGAGGTATTCAGATAAAAAATAATATGAAGCATACATGCAGTATTTATTTGAAAAATGAGAAGGTAAACCCTAGCTAGGGTTTCAAATGTCATTTATTACATAGTTAATGCATTTTGACCTTTGAGACCATGCAAGGCCCAAGGCAAAATATCTAAAACTCATTCATTGCAATAATAACTTCTAACACAACTACTGAGCTAATTTTGCAAAATTTTTGACTTTAAGGCTCCAAAATATCTTTTGAAATAACTCCTGGTAATGGCACAACTCCAAGGTACAGGGGCGTAGCGCCAGTGCAAACGCACAACGCCAAGACTGGGAAAATGACCTGTTTTGCAGCTAAATTTTGGAGGCCTTTCTTGTGGCCAAATGAACTCCATGATGGCTCATTGGAAAGGTATCTGAGTCTATTTTCCAAATATTCTTCCACTTTCTAGAATGGTGCCCAATTTCCTTGTCAAAAACCACTTCTCCCAAGACTGCTAAACGCGTAGCGCCAATGCCAAAAAGAGGGTAGAAAGGTAATTTTTTGGTAGTTTTTGGACTTTTTGAGGGACCAGTTTTGCTCCAAATGTTCTGAAAATTTCTAAGGTTGATGTAATCATCACTAGGAACATGAGGATGTAGACCATTTTTCATTTTAGTTTCCTAAAAAAGAGTGCAACACTAGTGGCACTGTGCGTTTGGCCCAATTTCTGCAAGTCAAACTGTCAAAAATTAAAATGTGCAAAAAGGTGCCAAAATTGGAATTTAGCTTGTTGATTAAGATTTATAGGCTTGGAGGGACAAATAAGCAAGGATATTGAGCTTCTCTTTCTCCTTTACCTCGGTCAAAGCTCAAATCTTTGCATGGGATCATTTGAGCTTAGCCCTTGCAATCCTGTTTCTCATGGCATAATGTCTTGCCATCTTCCTCAGCATGTCAGTGTCTCTCTTGGAATTCTCTAGTTGACCCTCTAGGTGCAAATTAGCTCTCTCCAACCAAGACTCTCTATCCTTGCTAATTTCTATGGTAGGCATCTCACTTGGAGTGAGCTTCTCTGCCAATTCTGCCTCTTTTTGCCTTTCCCGGGCTAAAGCCCTCTTCAGCCCAATGGTATTTGGCCTCTGTCTAGGAAGCTAATATTCCTCATCCTCACTGTCATAAAAAATACCCAAGGTCTCATCTAGCAAAGCCTTGGCATTTCCGGCCTCTTTCTGAGCTCTGATTGCCCTAACCTCACTGATGGCATGCTTTGTCTTCAATTGCTAATTCTCTAGATCAAAAAAGTTAATCACATTATTTTCCCTACTAAGATTAGCTTGAAGCTCAATAATATTGGCATCCTTGCTTTTGATAAAGATATTGGTAATTCTCTCCTCATCCTCATCTTCAAGGTCAATTAGCTAAAAATCCTTCTCAGTTTCATGTTTATCTTCCTCTTCAAAAATGACATGCTCTGTAACCTTTTCCTTGCCCTTATCAACATGTTTTGTTGATGAATAAGGTATGACCCCTTTCACCTCAAGTGAAGCAAACACATGCCTGTGGCCTCTTTGATAGGTCAAAGGAAATGGTTCAATATCATGCATTTTAGTGCCAGCTATCTCAATGTTTCTTTCCCTACTTGAGGCTATGGTATTATGTTGTGATGGTGAAGGGTGGTGGAAAGGTGATGAGGAAAGATCATCATGAGGTGACTAGATGTGAGTGGATGGTGATGTATGAATAGCGGGATGTGATGGAGAAGTGGATACGGGAGGATGAGAAGATGAAGGAATTTCTTGCTGATGATGGCCAGGTGGAGTAGTGAAAACCTCATTGGCAATGAAGATATCCCATGGAATGTTTTTCTGCTGTAGTTGATGCATGACCACCATCTTGATGAGTGAATGATGAAATAGGCTTTGAATTTTCTGATTGTAGTCTCTCTTTTGCACAATGTAAGCCATTTTTTCAATGTTACAGAAAAGATAATATGGTATATGTAGCATCCTAACTCTAGTGAAATGCATAAGAAGACGTATATGGGACGAGTAGAGGCGGGAAAACCTTCCCTCACAAGTGAAATAATTCATTATTATCCTCATCATGGGTGCATATCTATCAAGAAGATGAGAAAAAGGGAAGATGGACTTGTGGTGATCTTTATACCTAGGTTTGAGGTGTGGTTCAAAATAACTCATGTCCAGGTTTGCTTGTTTGAACCACTTCTCTCCCACACAAGGTATCCCTGTAGCAGCTACAATGGCATTAGTGGACATTTCAAATGTAACTCCAACAATATTGACCTGCTTGTCATGTAGATTAATGATGAATAGTCTTGTTAGCTGCGGGTGATTTTGGACTTGCTGCACCTTCTCACAAAACTCAAAACAACCCACATGTTTCAACAAGATATAGTGAGAGGAGATGCCATGATTTCCCTTGTATTAATGGGTTCAAATATTTTTATCTTCCCTCCCTTATGATCATGTATCCTTGGAATTTGTGCCTCAACACCACTGTCTTCTTCCTCTGACATTTTTAAACTATGTTTCGTGAAACCCTAGAGTGTAGGTCAAATGAATGAGGGGAAGGAGATGAGATGGCAGCTTTGGAAAAATGTAGGGAATGAGTGTGAAATGGAGGGAATGGATGTAGGGAATGGGTGTTGTGACAAACTAAATGAATGAAAACCCTCAAGCAATGTAATTTCCCTTGTTTATGATTGGATTTATTTAAGGAGGATGAAATAGGGATAAAACAGAGATCTTAAGTTAAAACTTAGGGTTTCCTTTATGGTTTCATTCCCATTCAATTAAAAGTGATCAAATAGCTTCAAATCAAGGTTCATGTCATGTAATTACCCATCAAGAGTGCCGTGGAGGACCTTGGAGGAAATTTGAAGAAGGTTGATGTGATTTGAGTTGTTGGAAGACTCAGAAACCCTTTCTATCTAAGCGCGCAATGCCAGTGGCTGAGGGCGCAACGCTAGTCTTTGAGTGTGCAGCGCCAAGGAAAATTAGCACAAGGTCTTTCTGGGAAGAGCATAGCACTTTGGAAAGGGTGCAACGCCAACTCCCAGGCGCATAGCGCCTTCACAATTTGTGTTGAGGAAAACGGGCAAGGGCATAGTGCCAGCTCCCAGGCGCGCAGCGCCAAGACAAACGTGCAATGTTAAGGAACTTAGCCCGATTTTGCTTAGAAAACTCACAAATTATTCTCTTCTTGAAACTTCTAATTCTTTGCAAGGCAACGATGGCTCTTTTGAAATGTTTAATGGGCTTTATAGGCAAATGGAATTTTGATTTAATTTTGAAATACCACTTTCTAATGTTTGAAGTCATTTTTCTTTTCTCGCTAACACTCTTTGACACTTTTTCCTTGTAGGTTTCTGAAATCATGGAATTGGATTTTCTTTTGCTTATTGAGGCATGATAAGTTCATTTTGACAACTTTGGGATTTAATCACATAGTAGCATCTTCAAAATCTTCTGTAGTTTCCACGATAAAGTTCAAATCATATTTTCCACCTCCTCTGGCCACTTTCTTCAAAACCCTAAGTGTCTGTAGTTCTTTATAACAATCATCAGTGTTGTTTTCTAAGTTCTCTATAGCCCTTTCAGGTTCATTCTTTTCTGTCCAGTTCACCTTACCTTTTTCCATATTCCATCAATATTTTCTGACATACTTTCTTCATGTTTTAGCCTTGTGTGCTTCCTCCATGTTATTTTCCTGCAAGTAATCACTACTTTGGCACTCAAATGGACTTTTATAGCCCGTATCATCCATAAGACCAGGTTTTTCTCCTTTCTCTTGTTGTAAGTTGTTTTCATTCAGGGGTAGGCAGTCTACATCATCAGTAATTTTTGCTGATAAATCTTCCAGCACTTCTGTAGAAGTGCCAAGCTTTGTCCATTTTTCTCACTTGCAGGCTCTGAACTGAGAAGATAATCCTCTTTGGAAATTTTAGGTCCTTCTTGAATAACCATCTCTTGACATTCTATGACATTTGAGCTAGACTCTAGCAAAGGAAAGCAGTTCTTGAAACATCCAAGGATTTTAGGGGAATGACCTTGAAAAATGCAAAACCCTAATGACCTAATAGGAGTGATTCTTGACTCGATTTTGAATGAAATTTGACTTAGATATTTTCAAGTGAAGACAGAGCATTGTCATAGGTTATTATGCTCAAAGAGGCATGGGAATGAGTCAGCAATATGATCTTGGAGGGAGAATGGAAAAATGAGGTTTAAGGTAGGAAAGAAGGATGAAAATGAGATGTATAAGCCCATAATGAGTCTTTTAAGAGAAACAAGGTGACCTTGAGAATACCAACTAAGGAATAGTGAAAATTGGCTTATAAGGATAATGAAAGCAGTGAGATTTCTGAAAACACATAATGTTTCAACAAATATAGTGAAAAATACTAACGACTAACAGAACCATTGTGTTTGTTTATTAGATACAAAACAACGAAGATATCCTTCCAAACATTTATTTACTATCTCAGTTTGACCATCAGATTGAGGATGATAAGATGAGCTATGAGCTAATTGAGTACCCAAACAAGAAAATAAATTCGTCCAAAAATTTCCAGTAAAAATGGGATCTCTGTCGCTCACAATAACCCTTGGGCTTCCATGTAGCTTTTGAATTCTGTCCATAAATGTAGTAGCAACTGTACTTGCTTTAAATGTATGAGATAATGTACAAAAGTGTGCATACTTAGTAAGTCTATCAACTACCACCATGATGACATTCTTTCCTTCGGACTTAGGTAAACCTGTGATAAAATCCATTGAAATCTCCTCCCAACGTTGACTTGGAATGGATAAAGGTTGTAGAAGTCACGGGGTCTTAATTGTCTCCACTTTATTCTGCTGGCAAACCAAACATTCCGCCACAAACTTTTGAATATCAGATTTAAGGCCATCCCAAAAAAATTATTTCTTCACCCTGTGGTAAGTTTTTAAAAATCCTGAGTGTCCTTCTAAAGGAGAAGTGTGCAATTCCAGAAGAATCTTTTGTTTTAGTTGGGAATTATTACAAATATATAAGCGATCTTTGTACCATAAGGAATCATTTTTCCAACTAAATGTATCGGATGTACTAGGATCTTGCTGCAACTTTTGAATGAGTGTCCATACATCTTTGTCCTTCTTCCATTCATCTCTTGCTTCAGTTATCCAATCTGGTTGGATAATAGAAATGGCACAAAGCAATGCTTCCACCTCTTCATTCTTTCTTGAGAGTGCATCTGCAACAACATTTATCTTCCATTTTTTGTAGATTATTTCAAAGTCATAACCCAACATCTTTGTGACCCATTTTTGTTGCTCTTCTGAAGATAGTCTTTGTTCCAAAAAGTGTTTAAGACTATCATGATCAGTTTTACCTTGAAGTGTCTTCCCATTAGGTAAGTTCGCCATTTCTTTAGTGCATGTAGTATTGCTAACATTTCCTTCTCATAAATAGGTTTCTGTAAATACTTTCCTTTGATTGGATGACTTTCAAAAGCAATGGGTCTTCCTTCTTGCATTAACACAACACCAATTCCATTTCCTGAGGCATCACATTCCACAATAAAGGTTTTTGTGAAGTCTGGCGTAGCTAAGACCGGTGCTAGGCACATTGCCTCTTTAAGATGTTCAAAGGCCTTAGTTGCTTCAGGAGTCCATGAAAATGCATCTTTCTTCAATAAGGTTGTTAGAGGTGCTGCTATTCTCCCATAATTCTTAACAAACTTGCAATAATACCCTGTTAACCCGAGAAATCCTCGCAACTTCTTTATGGTTGTGGGGACTTTCCATTCCTTAATGGCTTTAATTTTGTTAGGGTCTACTTTAACACCCTCATGAGATACAATATGACCCAGATATTCCACCTCTTGTGCTCCAAAGAAACATTTGGATTTTTTTTCATATAATTGTTTCTCCTGCAATAGTTTGAGCACCCTGTCAACATGTTCAACATGATCCTTCCAAGACCTGCTGTAGATTAGTATATCATCAAAAAATACTAGCACAAATTTTCTAAGGAAGCATTTGAAAATGGAATTCATCAACCCTTGAAATGTAGAAGGTGCATTGGTAAGGCCAAAAGGCATGACCAAAAATTCATAATGACCCTCATGAGTTCGAAATGCTGTTTTCGAAATATCTTCAGTCTTAATTCTAATTTGATGATATCCTGAACGAAGATGCAACTTGGTAAAATAAATAACACCATGTAATTCATTAAATAATTCATAAATCACAGGAATGGGGAATTTATATTTAATAGTGAGCTTATTGAGCTCCCTATAATCTGGACACATGCGCCATGATCCATCCTTCTTGTGCACCAATACTATTGGAGCAGAGAAAGAACTTTGACTAGGTTGAATTATACCAGCTTCTAACATTTTTGCAATCATATGTTCAATTTCGCTCTTTTGGACATAAAGATGTCTGTAAGGCATGATGTTTGGAGGAACACTTCCTGGAATCAAATGAATAGCATGATCATGATCATGAATAGGTGGGAGTCCTTTGGGAGTATCAAACACCTTGGAATGATTGTCCAAGGATTTTTGGAGATATGGAGAAATAGATGATTTTGATGTTGGAACTTCTAGTGAGCTTGATTGTCAAATTACACCTCGTTATTCGTTCTTCAGAAGCATTGTCATGACATTAGAGCTTATTATCTTTCTCGACTTCCTTGCAATACCCCGTAATTTGATTTCCTTTCGTTTCGATAAAAAAATCTTGAAAATTAAAAGATACAGTCCCCAAATATTGTAACCATTGTACTCCTAGTACAACATCAACACCTCCCATTGGAATGGAAAACATTGGACTATTCAATACATATTACCCCATGGTTAGCTTGATATTATGGCATTTTCCAGAGCAATTTATAGTTCCTCCATTTGCAACCATGAATTGAAATTCTAGTGCTGGGTATAGGAAATAATTCAATTCCTTGGCTACCTTACAATGAATAAAATTATGGGTGCTACCTGAATCAATAAACACTATTACCTTTTTCTTCTCGATATGTCCTTTTATCTTGAGAGTTTGAGGAGTGGTAATTCCTACCAATGCATTACACGATATGGTCAGACTCATTTCTTCTTCTTCTAGGGTTGGTTCTTGGTGTATATCCCCTTATTTTGAAGTTTCCTTTTCCTTTTCTTCCTCCTCTTCATAATCTATGTAAAATAATTTCTTCTCAGCACACTTATGACCTTTAGTGTATTTTCTATCAAAACTGTAGCAAAGCCTTTTTGCTCTTTTTTCTTCCAATTTTTGTGGTGCTCAACCTTGTAGGTTTTGGAAGTCTAGGAGTAGCAATACTTCCATCTTTATAGATGTGAGTGGTAGGCTTCCCTGTTGCCATAATTTTACGTTCAATTTTTCTTGCCAACTTGAATGCTTTCTCCAATGAATCAGGTTCCCAAATGCGAACTTCATGTTGGATGTTATCCTTTAAAGTCCTTATGAAGACATCAATCCTGTGTTCCTCTGGAATATCAGTTACCCTTATATTCAATTTTTGGAAGTCCTTAATGTGCTTCACCACTGAACCCTTTTGTTTGAGATCTATCAATTGGCTAAAGAAGGTGTTGCTCTTTTTATCCTCATAATGTGCTATCATTTCCTCCGTAAAAATTGACCAAGTGACAATTTTTTTATGGGAGCAAAGCCATTGATACCATACAAATGTATTTTTTTCTAAATGTAAAGTTGCAATGTGTACCCTTTTGTGTGTTTGCATTATTGAGATCAAAATATCGCTCCATCTGTAGTATCCATGTTACAGGATCCTTGCCATCAAACTTCCTCATATCCATCTTTGGAATATGTTGGTTCTTCCATCCAACATTAGAGTTTATGAAATCATGATTAACATTTATTTTTTTCTCATCATGAGTTTCCTCTACTATCTTTTCGGCATCAGGAAACATTTATTGTATGAACTTTGTCAAACCTTCCATGTGTGCATTTATATCATTCTTCATGTTTTCCATGTTGTATTTCATGTCATCCATCTTATCTTCCATGCCAGCTTCCATGCCATCCATATTAGCTTCCAATCCTTTCTTCAAAGCTTCCATTTCATTTTTTGTTGCTCTTTGCGAGAGCGAAATTTGGTGCACTTGCTCTTGTAATTTTGATATGTCATGTTGCAATTCTTTGTCTTCATGAGTCATAGTAGAGCCTTCTAAAGGCTTCATGGGTGTTGATTTTTTTAAGGAGGAATTTTATAACCGAATACTGATATCTATTCTACAATATGCCCTTGGAATCAATTCAAACTGATTTTTCACACAAGACTTATGCAATTCGAAAACATAATACACACCTTTTTATTGAGTTTGAGGAGCTCGATATTGAAACTAAATTATCTCTCTGGTTTTGGATCTTCAATATCTGAAATTCAGCCTTGTAGTAGCCCTATGAAGCTTCTTTCAATTTCCACAGGTCTCACCTGATTTGGAATCTTCAAGAAAAAGTTATGCCTAATCTCCCATAATGACCTAATTATGGACTGGTTCAGTAGAGTGAAATTGTATGGTGTGACACGTGTCACTGTTTCCTCCTTTGGCTCTGAAATTGATATAAAAGAAACTAATGTCCGTGTAATTATGTTCATTTTTTACAGAATTCCAATCCGATGCTCAGAATGAGAGTTATGACGATTTTCCCAGGGTCACCTCTTTCAGATGAAATTCGGAAGCCTGAAACAACACTAAATTCCACATATAATATCTCCGAAAATATTAATAATAAAGCTCTGAAATTTTTCCATGAAATTCCTCAAGATTTCAGATTTTCTCTGTAAAAATTTCAGCTTCTGAGTCCTCATAAAAAAAATTTATTGCGAAAATTCCACGATGACCTTTTTAGGTTAAATTTAGGAGCCTGCAAAAAGCCCTAACTTCCACAAATCATATCTACGACAATATTGTGAACCAAGATCTGAAATGTTTCCACGACGTTTCTCAGGATTTTGGCTTCATGCTCTAAAAATTTCAGCTTCTGATACTTTGTAGAAAAAAATTTATAGTGAAAATTACACGATGACCTTTTTGGAGCAGCGAAACCCTAGAATCCAAAGCTCTGATACGAAATGTTATGAAACCAGCTCCAAAAATAGAAGGGAAGAGAGATCAACGTCTTCTAATTCAACCACTGTGAGGGGGAAACCTCCAATACACTACATAAATTAACAATTCTTGGATGATACATATGACAAAACCTCCTTCTATATATAGGGGTCCATGGGATCACAATATAATCCTAGCCGACCTAACAATAATAATGTAAGGGTACAATAATAACAATATGGGGGTTTCAGGGGCACAATAATATCAATAAGGGGGCTAAACTAACAAAAATAAGGGACTACACTAGTAATATGGGAACCTAACAAAAATTCTTGAATCATGCATCATCACAAATACAAAGAGTAGCACCACAGCTTGTAAAGGATAGTTGTGAACATACACTTGCTACAACTACATAAATAATGATGGAAAAATACTTGAACGTAGATGCTTTATGCATGGATCACAAAAGAAAGGATAAGGTGTTGGATACAAAAGTTCCATATATAGATGTGAAAATGGAACATAAAAAATTGGGTGAGACATTAAAGGATGTTGCCATAGCACCACATATTACAAAGGACATATTGGGACAATCACCTTCTACAGCAGTTAAAAGAATGATGAGAAGGAACTTGAAATCAGAGGTTCCCTGTATAGATGATAAAATGAAAGATAAACATCAAAACACAAGGGTTCATTTTATAGATTAGAAGATGACATAGAAAGCCTTGATTGATTCATCACAAGTTACAAATGTGTCTTTGTAGCCTGTAAAAGCCACTTTTGAATACAAACCTGTAGCAACTACTGTGAGAATGTTTACCCAAGGATTGGGGCTACCATTTTCAAATTTTCATTCTAAAGGTGCTTCAGACTTAACAACAAGACGTGAAATTGGAAGCAACAATGTTGTGGATGTGGAAAGTTTTCTTGTAGGTATTCCTTCAAACAATAATGCCTGCCATGTTTCATATTCAGGTGAAGTTTTACAGGAGAGAAGCACTTCCTTAACATCTCATTTGAGACCCAAGGAAAATGATTCAAGGGATGAGGTGGATCAACCCTCTATCAATAAGGCACTAAGAGTTCATCCTCAAAATCTTTCATCAATGATAAGGATGTCAAATGCACACATTCCTGGAAGAGCTGCCCAGAGGCTGTTTGCACAAGAACTTGGGATACATATCATCTCTTCAACTAGAATTTAGGCTAACTTAACTAGAAAATCAAGTTCTGTGACCTCTATATCTTCATCTTCCAAGGGTATTCGAAAAGGCCAGAAAAATGGATATATAGTTGATTCTGAAGACTTTAATGTAGTAGTTTCGAGTACAGATACGACTATATCAACCAATAATAAGTCTCAAGTCTATGATACTAAGATAAATTTGATAGAGTCCAATGATTTTGTCAACTGAAAAAGTTTAGGTTCTATTAGTATTGGGAGATAGGCCAAATACTGGATTCCAAATTTCTTGGAATCAATTCCTTGACATCCTAGTATAACAATAGGTTAATACCCAACTCCACATGACCTTCCACTTCCTCTCCATGTCAGTGCCACGTTAGTGAAATGTTTTCAGCATGTCATCACCACATCACCAATGAGCCATGTCATAATGATGCACCATCTACCACATGGGTGTGCCACATCATTATACTTTAGTGCCACAACATCACGAACCAAATAATAATGACGTGTTATCTTCCATGTGGGTGTTCCACATGCCAATGAATATATTACTGTTCTTCACTGCAAACTACAAGTATGGGTAAGGCAACTGTTCTCAAACTTGGGCTAAGGAAATAGTTATCAAGGTTTGAGCTCTTTTAGGTTCTGAAGGAAGGTCAAGTCCACATGTAAGTTACTAATCCAACCCTCCAACAATGTTTGTTCACTGGTCCAGGGTCTTCTCCATAGGTAGCTGTGCTACTAATCCAAGCTACCAGAAATACCTATTCAATTGCTAATAGCCCGAGCTTCTGAGCCTTCACGAGCTTATAAGACATGGATTCAAGCCTTACTATTGAATGTTAGAGCTTCACAGTGATGTGTTCTTAAAGTTTATCAATGCACCAAGCCCTCTCCACTAAACCTTGAGTTAGGTCACTGCCAGTTCGAGCCTTCTGTTGGAATAGGGTCTCCTATGAGCTGCGAAACTGGTCCATTTTGAATACTTTTGATTAGATTTAATCTAGTGTAGGGGTTTTGGGGTGGGTCAAAGCCCCGAAATCATTGTAATGGGTAAAATGGTAAACTAGGGGTCTGAAAACCACGGTTTGCAGACCATAGGAAAGTCTAGGCTAGATTATTATAAATAGAGGAACATTTTGTATTGTAAGGTAGAGAAAGGAGGAGCTATTGATGCGAATTGTGGTTTAAGCTATCTGTTGGGTTTTGGGGAAAGGACTCCCGCTGGCTGTGTGCACGGAGATCCAAGTCTAGCTGTGAGCGAACCCTGCTGCTGTGTGCGCAGGCTGGGAAGGGAATTGTAAGGAGGAATTGATGAATTGATGAATAAGAAAAGTTGATAGAAAACTGAATCTGTGAGTACTCTTTGTGTGAGTCATTGGTAATTACTGTATTATGAATTTTTTGTATTTAAGCTGCGAAGATCTGTGTAAGTGTGTTTTCTGTATCTAGATCTGTTATGTTCTGTTTATGCTACTGTCATAAAAGTATATAATTATAGATCTAGTGCACGTGGATGCGAATAGAGACCCACTTAGCCCTATGTAGAACAAGGTGATCTGGGTATCGCAGGGCCAAACGCAGCTTTTATTTCCTCACCTATCCTTTCTCAGGGTGCGGAAACCTGGTTCCAGCACCCACCCATACTACTTCGGGTGAGACTTTGTCCTACGAAAGTAGGTCATTGCCGAAAGGGCCAGTAGTATAAGAGTTTTTTGGCAAACCTTGAGCTCTGAACTTGGGTCAGGACCCCTCGAGCCAACAAATGGTTCTGTTGATGGGACAGGGAGAATTTTGAGAAAGGGATCGGGTAAAGACAAGCGAATACTGGAGATCTAACGCGGAAGTGAATGAGTGCTACTCTGGATAAAAGCACCACAAGGAGCAGTAAGTACTATCGAACCAATCAAGAAGAGGATCACTCTTCCCGTAGCCCACTGAGAAGAGCAACTACGTAAGGTCTGCCAGTTACCCCAACGTTAGACTCACGGGAGAACAAGCCCTCAACTGAAAACTCACTAGAAGGAGACATGGCAGTACAATTGAAATTACCTACCTTTAAAGGCGCGGCCGATGAGGACATGGATCATTTTTGGTTCATGGCCGACTTGGTATGGACTGTGCAGAGGGTGGTAGGCGATACTGTGAAAAGGGCACAGTTTTCCCCGACCTTCGAAGAAAGAGCTCTAGACTGGTATATGCAGTACATCTCTCAAACGGGAGTGCCTCTCTTCAAGATATTAAGGACGCCCTAAAACAACAGTTCGAAAGCCAAAATATTACTCTCAGTTGGTAGCCAAAGTAAAAGGCTTCAAGCAAGGTGTGTCTGAGTCAGTGTGGGAGGCCGATCAACGATTGAAGAAAGCAATCAGGGAAGGAGGGTTCAAGTACGATGACAACCAACACACAGAATGGTTCATCGCTATGTTGCTACCTCACTTATGGATACCAATGGGCCACCAGACCTTCGAGTCGCAGGAAAAAGCCTTGGAAGCTGCCATGAAACTCGAAGCCGCACCTAAGGACGAACGTTGGGGGGAGTACGGAAAATTCAAGAGCAGCTCGAAGCCATGCACATGGAAATTTAGAGCTTACGGATGGAACGGGGAAAAGGAGCTAGTGTAGACCTTTGGTGCATACGATGTCGGGTGTCTGGCCATACAAAGGACCATGTCCTCTATTGACGGATTACTTGCAGGAAGGGAGACCTAGTCTGTTACGCCCCGGATCCAGCGGATCGACGCTATGGTGCGATGACTACCGGGTAGCAGGACTACATGATACGTCCCAGTGCCCTCGGCTAAATATGAGCGAACTGAAGCAACAATGGTGCAGGTTCTCTCGGTCGGTAGGGCACGATGAGAAGAATTGTCACACGTATGACTTGATGGTAGATCAAGGAAACCTCTGTAGGGTATAATCAGACCCTGCATCGTTGACATCCCTCGCGAACTTTGGTGGCTCCCCCGCAAGGGGCAGGGGGGTCGGGGAGGAAGCGTAGGATGGGGGTGGGGGCAGCTGATATGCTATAACTGCGGAGAGGTAGGGCACTTTTCCAGGGACTACCCAAATCCCACTAGGAAATCCTAAAAATATTGCCGGCAACTGGACCATGAGATTGAAGACTGCTCGATCTTGATAGCAAGGATGCAGGAAAAACAACCCACCCCTATGCAAAATGTGAAAAAAGTTAAAACCGAGCTGAGGAATGTAGACCCGAGTGTAAAAATCATGACACGTAGCGGGATGATCACCCAAGGAGCCAAGGAAGTTCTTGCCACGGATCCTACGACCTCTTCGGAAGGATTGAACATCGGAGGGCAAGACACACTAGTAGCTCCCGCGCAGCCACCGACACCCCTCAAGATAGAGGGAGAAGTTGAGCCCCTTCTGCAGGCATGTCTGAAGTTGTTACGTAACCCGCAGGCTGTAAGAAGGCCTTCAAGTATTACTGCATAGCTGCGCAGCCCGCCCCAACACAATTCCTGAGACTAAGGACATACAAAAACTATACAGCTATAAGAAATGCATTAGAAGAGAGATGCAGTTGACTGCGCAGACTGGTGATTACGAGATGGATCAAGTTATTCTCGATCTTGGGTCAGATGCAAACGTATTACCAAAGCAAACATGGCAACGAATTGGAGACCCTAAATTGGAATGGTCCACCATCCAGCTATGCATGGCGAATCAACAGAAGATCATCCCACTGGGAAGGTTGCCAAAAGTCATGGTAGATATCGTAGGAGTAAAAGTCCTAGATGAATTTGAAGCCATAGAAATTGTGGAAGATGTGGATCCTTACCCTGCACTCCTAGGACTAGACTGGGCTATAGACATGGGGGGCATCATCAATCTCAAAAAGCGTAGCATGGTGTTTGAGAATAACGGTACACACGTCATAGTACCACTAGATCCCGCCGAAGGTGTGTGGTATACAGAATCAACATACGAGGAGGAGGAAATAGATCACATTTACATATTGACTACGTAGGATGAAGATAGGGTTAACCCCACAACAAACGGAATACTCTAGGGGGAGGAAGACAGTGAATGCTTCTCTGACCCTGATGGGGAACTGGAGATTTGGAAAAATCGGTTACACGAGGTTTCGGCACTGTGATGCCCTCGGGTTGTGAGGAACCTCTACTGCATTTCTTTGAAGGTAAGAGATCTACCCCGCTTTGATGAGTCTGGTAGCGTCCAGGAATTCCTAAGAACACTGGAAGCTAGGGTGCCAAGAGAATGACGACTCTGGGCCCTTAACCTGGCTATGCATGGGACACCTGCACGTTGGTGGGATACCCACAAGAAAACTTTCTCGGACTGGGAAATGTGTCGGGATAGGATGATGCTGTGGTTCACCCCTCCAGCTGACATACGCACCAAGATATTCCTTGGACCAGGGGATCCCTGCGCACATCTGCGTGCCTAGATGATCAAATGGTCCGAACGAACTACATAAGAATGGGTCCATCTATTTTTTCATGCCTTCGGCCCTATCCCTACTGCTTGGTACTTAGATGCAGAGTTACACCAGCGCACCCGCCACTGGGAAATTCTAAAAGAGGACTCTATAGGAACGTTCAGACTGATTGGGGGGATAGAGACGCTCGACGAAGCTTTGCAGGACATCGATGCGTTTTTATTTAAGAATTCCCACCACCATGCCGCACCAGCGGTCTTGACATGGGAAGCATAGATGCAAGATATAGCCAACTACCAGAGCTTGGCGATTGACGAAGAAGAAGATAATCCACGAAACATCTTTGTTTCAAAATATGAAGGGGAACGCACCGTTATTGTACCCTCGCTGCAGAATATTGATGTAAAGAAACCTCTCAAGCTGCGGGAAGTTAATATTGGGACGGAAGAACACCCTAAGCTAGCTAAAATCGGGGACTATTGGGATGAAGGAACCGTAGGCAAAATTGCAGAATTACTTACAGAGTATCAGGACTTATTTCCGACAAAGTTTTTCGAGCTCAAAGGAATCACCGGGGACCTAGGAATTATACACATCACTTTAAAACCTGAGGCGCATCCCGTCAAGCAGCGGCCTTACCGACTGAATCCTAAATATAAGCAGAAGGTCAAAGAAGAACTGGACAAAATTCTTGCCGTTGGTATCATTGAACCGGTTGAACAATCAGATTGGGTAAGTCCAATGGTCATCCAGGAGAAGAAGACAAAGGGGGAAATATGCATCTGTGTGGATCTATGCAAGTTAAACGAAGCCTGCGTCCATGACCCCTTCCCTATGCCCTTCTCCGATGAAATCCTTGATGGCGTGGGCGGACAGGAGGCCTATTCCTTCACCGATGGGTTCTCAGGGTACCACTAGATCTGAATTTCACTTGAAGATCGTAGTAAGACTACATTCACGACCGAATGGGGGTCCTTTCAGTATATGGTCATGCCCTTTGGTCTCAAGAACGCCCCTACTATTTTCTCAAGGGTCGTAGTTGCTGTATTCAAGGAGTTTAGTCATAAGTTCCTGGAGGTTTATTTCGATGACTAGATGGTTTTTGGCCTGGTAAAATAGCATGTCTCTAACCTACGATTAATGTTGGATGCCTGCCGAAAGCACCAAATTTCCTTGAATATCAAGAAGTGCATCTTCTGTGTACCATTCAGAATCTTGCTTGGACACATAGTCCGTCGGCAAGGATTGATGGTTGATCCTGCGAAGGTAGCCGTAATTATAAACCTTGCAGTCCCAACAATAGAAAAACAGTTTCATTCTATTCTCGGACACACGGGCTATTACAGGAAATTAATTCAGGGGTACACTCTGATCACAACACCCATGGATAACCTACTGATGTCTCCTTTTTTTGGAATGATGAATGTTAGAAGAGCTTTGAACTGCTAAAGGAGAAGATGATCTCTGCACCCATACTAACATTTCCTGACTGGTCGAAGGAATTTCATGAACATGTGGATGCGTGAGGCATCGCTTTGGGCACTGTCCTCACTCAACCTGGAGAAGGAGATATTGATCACCCGGTTTCCTTTGCGAGTCGAAAAATCTCGGCGCAGAACGGAACGAATCTACCACTGAGCGCGAAGGACTAGCTATGGTATATGCGTTACAGAAATATCGGCACTATCTGCTAGGTGGACACTTTAAAATGTTCAGTAATCATTCGGATTTGAAATACTTGGTCAAAAAGCCTGTGTTGGGGGGGAAGATATTCCGATGGCTGTTACTATTCCAGGAAAATGATTTTTAGATCATCGTCAAGCCTGGAAGGTTGAATGCAGGCCCAAATCATCTGTCTCGCATCGAAACAGGGGAAGAACCTACTAACTTGGAGGAGAGCTTACCAGATGCGCAGCTGTTCACCATTAGGGTGGTTGACGCACACTTTGCTGATATCATTGAGTTCCTCACTACAGGCGTGGCCCCTGATAATATTCGGTGCAGCAGAAGAAGGAGTTGGTTACTCGGGCAACAGACTTTACTATCATTGCCGGTCATTTATACAAGCTAGGCGTGGATGAGATACTACGCAGATATGTCCTGGAACGTGAACGACCTACCATTTTAGCAGAAGCACACAAAGGTGTCGCAGGTGGCCATTATGTAGGACGAGCTACGGCACAAAATATTTTGAGGGCTGGGTTATGGTGGCCTACCTTGCATCAGGATTATTACACCTATTGTAGATCATGTGATACATGCCAGCGAACAAGATGACCCTCGTGCTGAGATGAGATGTCGTTACAGCCTCAAGTGGCTCTACAGGCTTTTGTCAAATGGGCCATTGACTTTATAGGTCCCATCAATCTGCCAGGCAAGAAAACAGGTGCACGCTACATTATTATTGCCATTGAATATGTCACTCGATGGGCCGAGGCACAAGCGGTGAAGGATTGTACTGCGGATACTGCAGCGCACTTCATCTTTGAACAGATTCTAACCAGATTTGGCTGCCCAAAGATCTTAATGAGTGACAGAGGTATGCAATTCGTTAACCAAACGATTCAAGCCCTGATTGAGGAATTCTGTATCCACCATGCAAAGAGTACACCATACCATCCCCAGGCAAATGGGGCGGTTGAAGCGTTTAACAAAATTTTGGAACATAAATTAACTAAGGTTTGAAATGCCTATCGAAGTGATTAGGATGTTCACATTCCCTCTGTTCTATGGGCCTACCGAACGACCTGCAAGAAGCTGACAGGCAGGACCCCCTTCTGAATGGTCTATGGCAAGGAGGCCATTATGCCCATAGAGTACATTGTTCCTAGCCTACGCATCGTAGCTTTTACAAATATGGTGGACCCAGATATCATAGAGGAGCATTTTGTGCAAGTTGTGGCTTTGGAGGAAGATCGATTTATTGCTAATTTTCGTCAACAGGTTCAGAAGGCTCGTGATAAAGCCTAGCATGATTGCCATATTTGCCAAAAGACATTCATCGCAGGCAATCTCGTCCTTTTATATGATAGCCAATTTGTGAAACACCCAGGAAAATTCTAGCAGCACTGGCTTGGTCCCTACACAGTTAAGGAAATCACCGATGGTGGAGCAGTCCATCTAGCTACCTTGTGTGGTGACATATTACCTGTCTTTGTCAATGGTAGTCGACTCAAGCCATACAGGGCTAAATGACTATATGACGGCCACAGTGACTCGGGACGAGTCACAAGATTGTGTTGGGGGACTGTTGGAACAGGGTCTCCTACGAGCTGTGAAACTGGTCCATTTTGAATACTTTTGATTAGATTTAATCTAGCGTGGGGGTTTTGGGGTTGGTCAAAGCCCCGAAAGCATTGTAATGGGTAAAAGGGTAAACCAGGGGTCTGAAAACCATGGTTTGCGAACCATAGGAAATTCTAGGCTAGATTATTATAAATAGAGGAACATTTTGTATTGTAAGGTGGAGAAAGGAGGAGCTATTGATGCGAATTGTGGGTTAAGCTATCTGTTGGGTTTTTGGGGAAAGGACTCCTGCTGGTTGTGTGCGCAGAGATCCAAGTCCAGCTGTGTGCGGACCCTACTGCTGTGTGCACATGTTGGGAAGGGAATTGTAAGGAGGAATTGACGAATTGATGAATACGAAAGGTTGATAGAAAACTGAATCTTTGAGTAATCTTTGTGTGAGTCATTGGTAATTAATGTATTATGCGTTTTCTTTATTTAAGCTGCGAAGATATGTGTAAGTGTGTTTTCTGTATCTATATTTGTTCTGTTCTGTTTATGCGATGCTGTGCTACTGTCATAAAAGCATATAATTATAGATCTAGTGCACGTGGATGCGAATAGAGACCCACTTAGCCCTGTGTAAAACAAGGTGTTCTAGGTATCTCAGGGCTAAACACAGCTCTGCTTGCCTTACCTATCCTTTCTTAGGGTGCGGAAACCTGGTTCCAGCACCCACCCATACTACTTCAGGTGAGACTTTGACCTACGAAAGTAGGTCATTACCGAAAGGGCCAGTAGTATAGGGGTTTGTTGGCAAACCTTGAGCTCTGAACCTGGGTGAGGACCCCTTGAGCCAACCCCTTCCTGTTCATTGTTTGTTGTCCGAGCTTCTGGAGGTGACAGTACACAAAAAAGGTAAGCTACAAGACTATTCACACGTTGGTTGCCACATATCTGAGTTTGAGCTTCCCCAATAGGTAGTTGTCCTCCAAAAATTGGTTCAAGGTTAAGTTTGTCTCCACAGGCCAAGGTACAACTATCCGAGCTTCACTGATAACCCAACAGAATTTAACCCAAACAATTAATTTCTATCTCCTCCTTGATGTTTTTTCTCCTTTTGTCTTCTTCACTATGTCTCTGAAATCTTCACTGAAAATTGTTGGCTAGAATGAGGTGTTTAGACCTCAATATATACTGGTTTTGAGTTATGAACGAAAAAGACACGTCTATTTGGATAAGCCGTCATGCCTAAGTGAGCCTACTCAAGTCGGCTGGGAGCTTTTTAAATTTTTAACATACATATATTTCAAAAATTAAAATGTATGCAATGACACCAAATTAGGAGGTAAGTGAGTACTCATTGGACTAGCACATTTCCTAGTGTGTCATCAAAATTTATCCATTACAAAATTTTAAACCATGTAATGAAATGAACCTATGTGAATGTGATTTGTGCTCTAAGGTTAAGTGGGGGAAGCACCTATTTTAGAATAATATAATGGGGTCATCCCAATGGTAAGGGTCATTGTAAAAATGGGATGACATGAAGGAAAACCCAATATCCAAGGGTTTAGCAAGTTCCAAAGTCCCATTTCATAATTCTCCTCCTTTATAATTTTTTTTTTTACAAAATTTTATTTTAAAATGAAAGAATGAAATAATTGCAACAATATACACACTCATACATGTAGTATTCTACTCATAATTCAATTCCATTTGCTATTTTTTAGTGTGTGGAGTGGCTCATAGAAGCTTGTGTAGTTGACTTGGCATGTAGATCTTATGAAATGTTTGAAAATGACATTTATTGAAAACAAAATTCAGGTTATTATGGCCATGCTCAAAGTTTATATAATGTTCCCATGACAATTGAACTTGTTCACACATTTGACTGGGTTTTGATGTGAAGTCCAAATTAGAAAGAAGCCAAATATGACATGACCATCGGGACAACAACTTCAAAAGTCAGTGAGAGGCTAATACCAATCCCATCATAAGATATATAAGAACAACATCAAAATTATCAATCAACGAGAAAAACACACCAACCAAATTGGAATCCATGTATAGTTACTAGATTTTTTATTTCCAAAGGAATTAATATGCCTACCTGCTTCAACGTTATATCCCTATAAGCTATTTCCATTATCAATTCTCTCCATATGTTCTGGGCAAGTCAATCATTGAAAAGTTTTACAAGGATCCCTTCCTATATTTTTTCATGAGTTAAATTCAAATGTCCTACAACTTACATGCCAAGCAAACCAATATTCAAGTTTCATAGACAAGTAAATATTCCAGTTCAATCCTGACCTGAATTGGGCTAAAATCAAAATTCTATGATATGATCCAATAATTTCAGTGAGTCCTACAATTGTGCGACCAAGGAGCTCTAGAATTTATTTGATCAGGCATTTGATGGTGCACTAGCAATTATTATAAACTAGGCCAAAATAAAAAGAAAAGTTATGATCAATAGTACAACACTAAGTAAAATAAGGATGTTAGAGACTTGGAAAAGAAGCTTGCTCGACTAATCAAAAGACTTGGAAAAGAGACCTGATTGAATCATTACAGGAAACTGTTTGACATGTGAATCCCTAATCAACATTTCTTGTATCTTTAAAGTATGGCGAGCTTTCTACCATGTGATAAGTGAACACCACCTAAAATTATCTCTACAACTAAGTTTTCTTTGCCCAGATACATTGAATTATAGACCTGTATTGAATTTCATTTGATCTTTTCATCCATGAATGAAGAAATAAACGATAAGGGTGTTTTGGAAAATTTACTCACCAAATAGAGCTACCATGTCTGATTTGTTTAATCCCTTTGAAGAATTTTTTTTTAACAATAGATCAACATTGAAATAAGCTTCAGGGAGATTTCCTTTAACCCGACTTGCATTAGAAACTCTTCCATATATTCTGTCTTTCTTCACTGGATAGTTAAGACCTCCCGTCTAAGTATATGTGTATGCATGTATCAACAACCAAAAACAATGATCAGTCCTGTACAATGTACATGACTAAAACAACACAATATTACTGAAGAATATAATATCAAAGCCTGTTTATATTTGTGTGTGCATGTATCAGCAAAATCAACTGCAATAATCAACCATGTACAATATAATATGTATACAACTAGCTAGTCAAGTTTTCTTCGAATATCATCTCAAAACCAAATGAATGAGTGGTACAATCTCAAAGCCAAGTGAATGATTGGCATATAAAGTATTGTTTCTTTAAGGAAGCCATCATTCAATATCAAATTCAAGTTGAACTTGAACTAGTTAATCTAGCTATCATAATTTGAAATAGGTTGCAGAGACCAACTTCAAAATTCACTCACCAAAGCAACAAAATCCCTAGTTGCTATGGCTAAAATGTCAGCCCAAGAGACAACACCATGACACTTGGCCTCCAAAGCTGCTTTAGCCTGGTTGATAGCATCAAAGGCATCAATAGCCAAGTTTTTGTTATCATAAGCGTCTCTCTTAGCCTAGTGTTTTGGAGTGGAAGAAATCAACACTGATGCATCACAACCATGTATTAAAGGATTACATCAAGTACATTAACGCTTACTCTAAAAACACAATAATATGAATATCAATGCCAATAAAACTTCTGCTGATGTATATATTCATTAAATTACCTGGCAATTACGCTACTTTTCTCAGATATTTTTGGAGAACCCCTTGGAGGAAAATGGGTTTCAAATGCAATTTATATTCACATATCATCTATATAGGGATGGTAAAAAAAAGGTTGCTCACCAAAGTATTGGTAACTTGATGAGAAGTTTATTTGGAGACACAGTTGGTCAATGGGATTTGACTTTATCTGAAATTGAATTCATTTATATTAATTTAATGAACATATACATCAACAGAAGTTCATTTTAGGGAGTAAATTTATGGTGGGGCTTCAAAAGGTGTTGATTTGGTCAAGCTGTCAGAAACAAATAATAAAAAGAGTGTGATGCTCACAATTTTACAAAAAACCTGAAGGAAACTCAAGAAAAAATTAGAATGAAGCTAGAATAGAGTGATGGTAGTGCCTTGAACAATAGGCCTTCTAGAGCAGAAGTAGAGGAAATACATAAGCTTGTATTGTAACAATGTAACAGAGTGCTGAGCGCATTACTCTCGAAACATCCTTCTATAAACTTTGATTCTAAAATGACATTTGAGGCATCCCTGTTCTCCTATGTTTTTTACCTGTTTCTATGGAATGGGCATGAGAATGGGAATGAGACTTGAAATAGAATAGAATATCCCATTGGAAGGCTAACTATCTACAACATTAGTCCAGTTTCTTGTAGGTTCCTAGCAACAAAAACTATAGGATTTAATATTCAAATGAAAAATATTTAAACTAAAAATATGGGTTTGAACATATGATTGGTATTCCTACAAAATTATTGACATATTGAACCTCTTTACCAAGGAGACTTAGCAAACTGACAAACTGAGTATGACACTTGACTGTGAGAAGCTAGAAAATAATTTTTCCTTTTGTCTTTGTAGTTTCCAATTGAACTATAAATATGTACAAAGGGTATTGCTAGATTATCCTTGGCATTTTAAGACTCAGATTTGCATAGGTATTTTTCAAGGAGGCTTAGAAAACTACTAAAAAAATCACCACTCTGTACTATATTAGGAGATAGTAAGCTCAGAAATTTTCAAAGTGCCCACCCAATATTCATCACGTCTATTTAAGCTTTACTGTTTCACAAATAGCCAAGGACTACTACATGCCAATTATTGTGGTTTCATTTCTGTACACGAGGATTAGTTATAAGTGTTTTCACTTTTGAAGGATGGTTCTATTCTGAAAATTGTTTCTATAAATTGATAGACATATGTCACAATATTAGGTCATCATATGATGACAACCAGTGGCTTTATGGACACCCTGGCAAGTTTGATGACAATTATCTAAAATATTTTTAGGCATCCACATGACATCTAAAAAGGTTGTATGTCAATCTTGAACTTCACATGACCTTACTAGTGCACTGCATTTAGAATTGAATAAGCAGAAAATTTGAAGGAGAGCAAGAAATACAAAAGGTAATAAACCTTGTTTAAAACATGCTTTGATCTATTAATGGTGGCTTGTTGGGTTGATAAAAGCAGGTAGCTAATATAGCCACCACCAAGGTTCAAGTCTACCAAGTGACATGCTAGTGCTTGTTTTCATGTTTGTGGATGTGTGCTAATGCATGCAACAGTCGTTGAGGCCAGGTACAAATCTTGGACTACTTTGGTAGAATATACACCCCACCACTTGCAGCTGCTTAGCTGAAGATATCCAATCAAATGGTGCCAATGTATCCATTGTAAAGATATATATGGAGGATAATGGTTCTTGCTGTGCATGTTGAGGAAAAGGGGTCAGATCAGGTGAAAGTTTGGGAAAATTTTGATAGATAACTCTTCAGCCTAGCACCTAAGCTAAAGGAAGTCTATGTTATGAATTGCAACACTGACCTTGGGACATGTTTCTCAAAACAATTTCAAAAAATAATCCTATGAAAAATGTGGTCACATCTTGCGCTTGACATGTGGAACATAAGGAAGAATTGTACAATCCATCATATAGGAACACACACCAGTAGGGCTAGGTATGAAACCTATACAAACACTCTCTTGTAAACAAGTATATTCTTCATTTCATTTTCATCATGTTTTATCCCATGGATAAGGCTTGATATTACCTAATGGAACTCTTACCTGACTTCACATTTTGTTGCCAACCATGATAAAATGAAAATATTTCCAGGCTAGTTAAAAAAATTGCATGACATTGCCATAGACCTAAACAAAGCTCGACAATAAGAAAACACATGTTCTCCAAACTGACAAAGTTATTAGGAATCATCCCAAAAGCCTGAAAATGTTAACGGGGGTCTTCAATTGGCTTCAGTCAAGATAATGAAGGTCATTGTACAAAATAGGTAGGTTATTCCCAAAATATCCATGGTTCAAGGGAAATACCTTGATTATGCAAGAATGGAAACAATGGCTAAAGCTGCACCTTATGATGAGTAGGTAGTACATATTACTAAATACAATTAACTATAAAAAATTAACATCTTTATATGTATTTGTATTATGTAAAAAAGCGTATGCATATACACATCATGCCTATAATTAGGGAAGGAATAGAGCCGATGGTGAATTCTAATGTATAACTGAGCGTGTGTAAAATTATTATTCTATACAAGGAGAAGCTATATTCATTTAAATTTCTAAGGCACAACTGAGTTTACAAGCTACCTTTTCTACAAGGGAACTTTTATTCCATGGCACAATTAATTAAAATTGATTGAGAAGTTAATAATCTTCATGTTTCAAGCTCAAGTTTTGGGTTTCTTTAGATTAGATAGAAAATTTATTCAAATTTTCTCATATTTCTCTACCTTTGGTCCACAATAAATTGGTATCAACTCCTAAATATTGATGCCAAATTTGCAAAATTATCAAATTCCCTGTGCCGAAGGGGTGAACCTTCTATCTTGAGTAGTGGAAGGTATGAAAAAGGATTACAAGACCTAGGCTGATGAATATTAACTAAACCTTCTTATATTGAAACTATTTGTAGAGTGCAACACCTAGGTTGGCATTGCCAGTTGAGCTGGTGGCCTCCACATGCACCCATTATTGGGAGTACCATTCCACACTTGATTTGCAATTCATAAACTGCATGACATTGTCTTTGGAAATTCAAGACATTACAGATTCAACTATTCAGCCATCATAGCTTAATTCCGAGTTTAATCCTTAAAACAACATAGAGATTTATCACCCTTTGCTGATTATATCTCATCTAAATTTCACCAACATTTTCAACTGATCACATATAAAACCCTAAGTAGTTATTAAAAGCTTCTCTGATTCGTTAATATCCATCAAACCTTTCATCTGCAAGACAAACATAGAGAAAAGGATCAAGTTTTGATCTAAATCGCGACCTTGTGCAACAAATGGTAACAAAATATCAATGGTACAAATTTCAAATAAATTCTCAAGAGCACCACAACATTTTAACTCTAGACAATGATAGGGGACCCCCCCAAGATTCACTTGGTTTTATAAGTTCACTACTGCTTGCAGAAGTAATAAAATAACTATCCACATAGAAAAGAGATGAGGTACAGACACCAGTACCTCAGCTGTAGAATGAAAATCAAAATCCAATCTTCCAATTCTTTGTGAACCTCCAGACCCTCTCAAAGAGGAGGCTTCATGTTTAGCACCTACTCCTTTCAATGCCCAACAAATTCTCATGGATCAGTCATATAGCTCCCAGTTCACCATAAAATTATAAAATTCTCCATAGAGTCTATATTTGGTAGATTGTTCCTATGAAATTGGGCACTCTATTGCCAAACATTTGGCACATTCATATGGTATTATGATAAAAAGAGTTGCATCAATAGCACAGGTGAACCTGAATTCTACAACAATCCATCCAATGTCAATTTGCTGCTACAAGAACTCTTTTGTTATAACTTGAAAACTAATATAGATGCTGATAAAATTTATTTTGAAAGAGTGGGACTCTATATTTCAATTCAGATTTATCCGTAATAGTCACATCACCATTCCATCTTGTAGATTTACCCCAATAGTCACAACACCATTCCAACTTGTCTTTCTCATTGAAAGAAGGTAATTTTGGTATCTTGGAGGCCTTATGCTAGCATTCCTGAACAAAATATGTGAATCCTATTATAATTTATCCCTTTGTAGCTATAACACACCAAACTTGGACTGTGAATTGTAATGTACATGTAGGAAAGTAGGCAATAGGTCAGCCTTTTTAATGGAATAACTACCATTAAAGGTGGTTCCCACATTGATTTAGTAGCAAACCAGATAAAAACCCATGTGATGAACATTGTAAATAAGAATAACAATATAGCTATGATGAAATCACACATGATAAAGAATCATTTATGGATCTTTGTCAATTCTTTGATTGACAATCCTACATTTGAATCCCAAGCCAAGGAGACACTGAAAACTCGTCAAAACAAATTTGGTTCAAAGTGTGAACTCTCTCAAGATTTTTTGAAGAAATTTTCTAAATGTGGAGTTGTTGAGAACATATTATCATGGGAAGACTTCAAATAGAGCAAGGATCTTAAGAAAACTGATGGAACCAAGAGACAAAGTGTTGGAACATGGTCTCCTACAAAGCTACGAAACTAGTCCATTTTGTATATTTCTGATTATATTTAGTATAGCGTAGGGGTTTTGGGGTGGGTCAAAGCCCCTAAAGCATTGTAAATGGGTCAAGGATAGACCAAGAGTCCGCAAACCACGGTTTTCAGACCATTGGATACATAGGCTAAAATAGTATAAGTAGTTGAACCTTTTTGAGTTGTAGGACAGGCTAAGAATGATAAGAGATTGCTGCTAAGTGCGAATCGATAGATCTGGTCAGGGTTTTTGGGTAAGGACTCTTGCTGCTTTGTGTGTGGAGGGCCTCTGTCTTGCTATGTGCGGACCCTACTACTATGTGTGCAGGTTGGGTTTTTGGGGTTTTGTAAGTAGATCGGAAATATTAATGAATGCAGAAGTATTGTTGCCTATCTGAATCCACTGGAATTATTGTGATATGAATCTACGACATCTTGATTACTTAGTAGATGCTGATGTGTTATTAATTTAAGTTGTGAACATACTTGTGTACTTATTTATGTTGCGATCTGGGTTTGTTCTACTGCTTCATACAAGAATATCTGAAATAGCTGTGTATTGTTATATGAATTATTGATCTGTTGATTTTTGTGAGTAATATTGCTGTTACACACGTGGATGCAAAGGGAATATAGGCTCTATGATACCAGATCAGGTCACAGTCAGGGTGAACGCTGCACAGCTTGACTTACCTACCCTCTCCCAGGGTGCAGAAACCTAGTTCTAGCACCCACCCATACTACTTCGGGTGAGACTTTGGTTTGCACAAGCAGGTCACTACCAAAAGGGCCAGTAGTATAGGGGTTTGTTGGCAAACCTTGAACATCCGAACCTAGGTCAGGACCCCTCAAGCCAACACAAAGGTTAACTGGTATCACCAAGCTTGATGATGCAAATGATGTAGGAAGCAAGGATTCTAAGAAATGCACTCCGATTTTAACTGTGGGAGATTTGGCCAAGGCCCTTGCAATGGTAGGGTTGGCCATTGTTGGTCAAAATCATTATGGTGTGTTTCCCCTCAGAGGTAAGTTTTTGAATGTAAGGGAAGCTAGCCATAAACAGATAATGGAAAATGTTGAGATTCAAAATATCAAGAAAATCCTTGGTCTGCAGCATGGAAAGGAATATAAAAGTGTATAATCTCTGAGATATGGTCATATTATGATTATGAAATATCATGATCATGATGTTTCACACATAAAAGGATTATTGATCAACTTCATACACTATTTCTGGACATCTCTACTCAAGATTCCTTCATTTCTTGTTGAATTCATTACTCCTATTTTCAAGGCAACCCATAAAAATGGATGGGTATTGTCTTTCTATGCCATGCCTGAGTATGAATCATGGAGAGAATATCTGGGTGGATCAGCATCAAGATGGACCATAAAGTACTATAAATATCTCGGTATAAGTACTTCCAAAGAGGGGAAATAATATTTTAAAAATTTGGACAAACATAAAAACGACTTCATGTGGATAAATGAGGAAGATGGAGATGCAATTTAATTGGCCTTCAACAAGAAGAAAATAGAGGTTGGAAAGAACTGGCTAAGACATTTTGAGCCGGGAACATATTTGGACCAGACTGACATGCTTATCAAGTTGATCAACTTTGTAAACAAGGAATTGATCCTATTTTCCATGGCTTATTTGCAAAGATCCATCCCATCCATGGTTGATGGTTTGAAACTAGGGCAAAGGAAAATATTATTTTTCTCTTTAATGGGCTAATGTAATGGTAATGTGAGCTATGATTTGTGAGGTAATCACAATACAATTATTGTAATGAAATAATGGTTAAAGAGAAATTAATAACAATTAAATATAACAAATATATTATTATTTTTGTTAGCTTGACCTAGCTAACATAGTAATAACTAACATAATAATGGTCAATTGAATCACCCTATTAAACAAATAACAAGTATATTATTATAATCCTATAAAAATTAACAAAATAAAAAAAACAATATTACAAATATTCCGTCGTTAGAAAATGGTTATTCCGTCGTCACTATTTAGTCGCTATTCCATCGTTGCTATTCGGGACAGCCTCACACGACTCGATGCGACTCGACCCAACACACCCGAATATGTTTCCTTGAGCGCCCTCACACGAATCGACCCAACCTGACCCACACGAATGCATTTCCCTAGGTGCTCCTAATGAATAATGGCTTCAATTCACTCAATCTCATGCATGACTAGCTTAGGAATAACCTATTCATGGCAAGTAAAAGAATCTCTTTCTTGCATGTGGGCCTCAACTAAGAGGTTTAAGCTAAATTGTTGGCATGGAGTAATAACCGAGGAGTGACCTCTGCTTCTTACTCGGCGAGGGGCGGTCTGTCTTCCACAAGTCATGATGTATCAAAGAAACCTACTAGGGGAAGGGAAGGCATTTGGATGGGTAAGAGGATGAGGATTTACTATTTTAGTTAACATAAATTTTGAGGGGCGATGAAGAGGAAGTAAAAGAGGGGGATGAATTTGGCATTAGGGAAATTAGAAATAGGCAAGAGATAGAGGAGAGGCAATTGGGATGTGAAGCTTGCAAAAAGGCTTAAGGGATGACATGCATGAATATAGGAGAGGGTAATAGAAAGGTCGAGCAGAAGGCTAGAGAGGGAGAGTTATTGAAGGCAAAGAATGGCTAGAAGGCCAAGTCCTTAAGGTCAAGAGGCCTTCACTGAGAAGCTGAATCACCAAGTTTACGACACAGATTATAACCTGCACCGAATGATATGATCTTATAGCTAAAAGGGATGTTGATCTTAAATGACTTTGCATGGTCATGGTAATTAAATCATTCTTGAGACCGAGGGAGATCACATTACCATTATTCGAGCACACTATGCATGATTTAAGGGTGTTGCACTCTACTTGGAGTCACGATGAAGATTGTGCTATATGCTAATGCACAATATCTATGTGATAGGGATTAGGAGGTTAAATGGGTTATGGGTCAGGAATTAGGGTTTAATTAGGGGTTAGGGGTTAAGGGTAAAAGACTAGCTTAAGAATAACATGTTCATGGCAAGTAAAAGAATCTCTTGCTTGCATGTGGGCCTCAAATAAGAGGTTGAAGCTAAATTGTTGGCATGGAGTGGTAAAAGAGTGGTGACCTCTGGTTCTTCCTTGGTGAGGGGTGGTCTGTCTTCCACAAGTCATGATGCATTAGAGAAGCCTACTAGGGGAAGGGAAGGCATTTGGATGGGTAAGAGGATGAGGATTTCCTAGTTGAGTTAACGTACATTTTTAGGGGCGATGAAGAGGAAGTTAAAGAGGGGGATGAATTTGGCATTAGGGGAATTGGAAATAGGCAAGAGAGGAGAGGCAATTGGGATGTGAAGCTTGGAAAAAGGTTGAATGGATGACATTCATGAATATAGGAGAGGGTAATAGAAGGGTCAAGCAGAAGGCTAGAGAGGGAGAGCTATTGAAGGCAGAGAATGGCTAGAAGGCCAAGTCCTTAAGGTAAAAAGGCATTTGCTGAGAAGCTGAATCACCAAGTTTACGACACAGATTACAACCTACACCAAATGATATGCTCTAGCTAAAAGGGATATTGTTTATCTTAAATAACTTTTCATGGTCATGGTAATTAAAGCACATGAGAGTATTGGAATGCATAATGTTGTTGAGACTAAGGGAGTATAGCCCAATGTGGGCCCTCCCCACCTACTTTTACATGGTGACAAATCACACTTTCAAGAGTTGCAACATGAATGTCACTCACCTAGTGATTAACCTGCACGTCACCTTGGAAATTCACTTCAACATGACAGTTTGCCTTCAACGTTACTTTTTGTACCAGGCCATTATAACCTCACACATAACCATGTCATGGTTGATGGTGAAGACTTTGTATCATAATTCTAATATCATGGATGTCATTCATTGTCAAAACACCCCTAATCACTTCCCCTAGGAAGTATCCATGACCATGGAAACCTTGTGCAACAAGAGCATTAATGGCATGTAGCACAATCTCCATTGCAACTCCAAGTAGAGTGAAACAACCTTAAATAATGCATAGTAATGTGTGAGAATAATGGTAATGTGAGCTATGATTTGTGGGGTAATCACAATAAAAATATTGTAATGAAATAATGGTTAAAGAGAAATTAATGACAATTAAATATAACAAATATATTATTATTTTTGTTAGCTTGACCTAGCTAACATAGTAATATCTGACATAATAATGGTCAAGTAAATCACCCTAATAAAAAAATAACAAATATATTATTATAATCCTATAAAAATTAATAAAATAAAAAATCAATATTACAAAATATTCCGCCGTTACAAAATGTTTATTCCGTCGTCGTTATTTTGTTGCTATTCCGCCATCGCTATTCGGGACAGCCTCACACGACCCAAACCGACCCGACCCGACCCAACCTGACATGCTCGAACACGTTTCCCTCGACACCCTCACACGACCCGACCTGACCTGACCCGACCCGCCCCAACACGTTTCCCTTGGCGCTCCTATTGAATAATGGCTTCAATTCACTCAATATCCTGCATCACTAGCTTAGGAATAACCTGTTCATGGAAAGTAAAAGAATCTCTTTCTTGCATGTGGGCCTCAACTAAGAGGTTGAAGCTAAATTGTTGGCATGGAGTGGTAACAGAGGGGTGACCTCTGCTTCTTACTCGACGAGGGGTTGTCTGTCTTCCACAAGTCATCATGTATCAAAGAAACCTACTAGGGGAAGGGAAGTCATTTGGATGGGTAAGAGGATGAGGATTTCCTAGTTGAGTTAACATAAATTTTGAAGGGAGATGAAGAGGAAGTAAAAGATGGGGATGAATTTGGCATTAGGGAAATTGGACATAGGAAATATATAGAGGAGAGGCAATTAGGATGTGAGGCTTGCAAAAAGGCTGAAGGGATGACATGCATGAATATAGGAGAGGGTAATAGAAAGGTCGAGCAAAAGGCTAGAGAGGGAGAGCTATTAAAGGTAGAGAATGGATAGAATGCCAAGTCCTTAAGGTCAAGAGGCCTTCGCTGAGAAGATGAATCACCAAGTTTATGACAGATATTGCAACTTGCACCGAATGATATGCTCTTATAGCTAAAAGGGATGTTGATCTTAAGTAAATTTGCATGGTCATAGTAATTGAAGCACATGAGATTATTAGAATGCATAATATTGCTAAGACTAAGGGATATCACATTAAGATAATTTGGGCACACTATGCATGATTTAAGGGTGTTGCACTCTACTTGAAGTTGCGATGGATATTGTGCTACGTGCCAATGTAGAATCTCTATGTGATAGGGATTAGGAGGTTAAATGGGTTATGGGTCAGGAATTAGGGTTTAATTAGGGGTCAAGGGTTAAGGGTTTAGAGGTTTAGGGTAAAAGACTAGATTAGGAATAACCTATTCATGGAAATTAAAAGAATCTCTTGCTTGCATGTGGGCCTCAAATAAGAGGTTGAAGCTAAATTGTTGGCATGGAGTGGTAACATAGGAGTGACCTCTTCTTCTTCCTCGGCGAGGGGCGGTCTGTCTTCCACAAGTCATGATGTATCAAAGAAGCGTGCTATGGGAAGGGGAGGCATTTAAATGGATAAGAGGATGAGGATTTCCTAGTTGAGTTAACATAAATTTTGAGGGGCGATGAAGAGGAAGTCAAAGAGGGGGATGAATTTGGCATTAGGGAAATTGGAAATAGGCAAGAGAGGAGAGGCAATTGGGATCTGAAGCTTGCAAAAAGGCTGAGGGGATGACATGCTTGAATATATGAGAGGGTAATATAAAGGTCGAGCAGATGGCTAGAAAGGGTGAGCTATTGAAGGCAGAGAATGGCTAGAAGGCCTAGTCCTTGAGATCAAGAGGCCTTGGCTGAGAAGCTGAATCACCAATTTTATGACACAGATTGCAACTTGCATCGAATGATATGCTCTAGCTAAAAGGGATATTGTTGATCTTAAATAACTTTGCATGGTAATGGTAATTAAAGCACATGAGATAATATTGGAATGCATAATATTGTTGAGACTGAGGGAGTATAGACCAATGTGGGCCCTCCCCACATGCTTTGACATGGCGACAGATCACACTTTCAAGAGTTGCAACATGAATGCCACTCACCTAGTGACTAACTTGCGCGCCACCTTGGAAATTCACTTCAACATGACATTTTTCCTTCAACATTACTTTTTGTACTAGGCCAGTATAACCTCACACATAACCATCTCATGGTTGATGTTGAAGACTTTGTATGATAATTCTAATATGATGGATGTCATTCATTGTCAAAACACCCCTAATCACTTCCCCGAGGAAGCAGCCATGACCATGGAAACCTTGTGCAAGAAGAGCATTAATGGCATGTAGCACAACCTCCATCACAACTCCAAGTAGAGTGCAACACCCTTAAATCATGCATAGTACTGTGCTAGAATAATGGTAATGTGAGCTACGATTTGTGGGGTAATCACAATACAAATATTGTAATGAAATAATGGTTAAAGAGAAATTAAGAACAATTAAATATAACAAATATAATACTATTTTTGTTAGCTTGACCTAGCTAACATAGTAATAGCTAACATAATAATGGTCAATTAAATCACCCTAATAAAAAAATAACAAATATATTATTACAATCCTATAAAAATTAATAAAATAAAAAAAAAATATTACAAAATATTGTCGTTATTATATGTTAAAATAAAAATTATATATTACATTCAAATAAATACAAACCACCAAACTCTTTTAATCTTATTTTGATTACACATCATCATAATCATGTCATGGTTGGAAGGTCTGATTAAATCTAATGTGAGTCTAAAACCCATGACCATAAATGCAAAGTAAGAAATCATATATGAAATCTAAATCAAATATAAACAACTAAACTCTTCTCCTCTTCTAATGACATGAAATCTAAATCAAATATAAACACCTAAACTCTTCCCCTCTTCTAATGAATTTTGATTAGGCATCATAATAATTGGGTTTGGTGTTGTAATCACAGGTTCAAATGAACCATTGTTTATAAGATTCAGTTTTATATGGTAATGTTTACTCTATAATTATAAAAAAAAATTATAAATTAATTAAGTGTATTTTATATAATTAATTAATTAATTATAAAAAAACACTCCTTAAATTGTGACTAAAAGATTTATCTTCAAAAGCCCAAAAATATCGTGTATCAAAGTATAATACTTTAAATAAATGCATCATGCATATCTCAAAGTGCTAACTGTTTAAGTCCAAACCTAAAAGTTGAAATTTAAATTACAAGCAAAAGTAGCCACACATTCCCTAGAGAATAAAATAAATGAATCATATTTGAATTCATATATGGGCCGATGATGGATAAAATGTTCACCGTCGTCGTTATTCCGACATTTGGTCTACACGTCACAATACCAACGGTTGTCCCCAAACTGTCGCAATACCCACATGTATCTCCATACCATCGCAATACCAACGTCTATCTCTAAACGTCACAATAGCGACACATGTTCTCCAACGTCGTAATACCTACCCTTTTCTCTGAAAATTTGTAATTCTGATGCTGTGTCCCGAAGCATCGGTATTCTGATGATTTTCATAAATTTCGCAATACCGACGATGTCCCTAAACATCGATATAGCGACATTTGTTGGCGGGATTTAAAAATTGAGAAAAATTGGGGAAATTTCCAACAATACGTTGAAAGTGTCGAAACTAAAGTGTCAGAAAATTGACCATATGTACTAGTGCATGATAGGATTTTTGGAGATGTTGATGGCATTGGTGTTATCAAATAATATGGTAATAGGCTCACTGAATTGTACTTGAAGATCTTGCAAATTTTGTTTCATCCAAAGGGCTTGAGTACAAAAAGCTTTCACTATAATGTATTATGCTTCCGATGTAGATAATGAGATTGGGGTTTGCTTTTTGCTCAACCATGATACGAGACAACCACCTATTTAGAATGCTGCTCCACTAGTACTATTACGATCATCAACGCTTCTTGCCCAATCTGCATTTGTAAACGCTTGAATAATGAGATTTTTATCCTTGGGATACCACAAGCCATATTCTGTTGTGCCCTTTAGATATCGAAGAATTCTTTTGACGACAATAATATGTGATTCTTTTGGTGCTGCTTGGAATCTTGCTACTTGTCCAACTGCTTGCATAAAATCTGGCCGGGAGGGTGTTACATATAGAAGACTGCCAATCATAGATTTGTATAACCTCTGATCGACATCCTTAGATGAGTCATCTATGCTTAATTTGCAACCCGTTACAATCAGAGTAAGGACGGGTTTGCAATCTTCCATTTTGAATTTCTTGAGCATTTACTTGATATACTTGGCTTGACATAAAAATATTCATTTCTCTTGCTGAGATATTTGAAGCCCTAAGAAGTATGTCAGCTCACCAAGTAAAGACATCTCGAACTCATTTTGCATCTTTGTAGCAAATTTTTTACTTAGTCGATCATCATTGCTACCAATATTATATCATCCACATATACCTCAACGATTGTTAAATTATCTTTATCTATTTGTACATAAATATTTCTATCAACAGTACATTTCTTGAACCCTTGTTGATGTAGATATCCATCAAGACAGGCATACCATGCTCTGGGAGCCTACTTGAGACCATATAGAGCCTTCTTTAACCTGCAAACATAGTCTTCTCTTTTTGATAGTAGAAAACCTTCAGGTTGTTCGATGTAAAATTCTTCTTCTAATTCGCCATTCAGAAATGTTGACTTAACATCCATTTGGTAGAATTTGATTTTTATTGAACGTGAATAGGCGAGAAAAATTTGGACGAATTCCATTTTTGCAACTGGTGCAAATGTTTCGTCGAAATCAATTCCTTCCACTTGTGCATAGCCTTTGCAAACCAATCTTTCTTTGTTTCTGGTAACCTGTCCATCTTCATTCAATTTGTTCCTGAACACCCATTTAGTCCCAATGACATTTTTATCTTTTGGTCGTGAAACTAATTCCCAGGTGTTATTCTTCTCGATTTGATCCAATTCTTGATTCATAGCTGCTACCCATTGTTCATTCTGGATGGCTTCCTCAAAACTACTAGTCTTAAAGGTTGCTAGAAAAGCAATGTGAACTTGTTGTGATGAACAAAGCTATCGGCCTTCATTTATGTCACCAATGATTTGATTTAATGGATGGTTCTTTTGAATCCATTCTTTTGTTCTCTTTGGAGGAGCTTCTTGTTGTTGTTCTGGTATATATTTATGATCATTATTTACTTCTTCCTGGTTGATAGTTGTTTCTTGTTCTAGATTTTTCTCTGTGTATTTTTTAGCCTCTGTCTCAAGTTTCAAATATTCTAGATCCTCATCATTATTCATTAGAACACAATCTTTGTCAAATGTAACATTTATGCTCTCCACTATTTGTTTTCACCTTATATTATAGCATTTATAGGCCTTTATTTTGTGTGAGTAACCAACAGAGATACCTTCGTCAACGCGTGATTCAAACTTACCCAACTTTTGATCTTCTCTTTGATATAACATTTGCTTCCGAAGATTCTGAAATATTTTACATTAGTTGGTTTTCCTTTCCATAATTCATATGGGGTCTTGTTGCAATTATTTCTGAGAAGACTTCGGTTGATAATGAAGGCTGTTGTATCAATTGCTTGAACCCTGAATTTTTCATCCAATTTTGAGTCCTTCAACATTGTTTTACCCATTTCCTATACGGTTCTGTTATTTATTTTAGCAACTCCATTTTGCTGTGGTGTTCGTGCTGTTGAAAATTTCCTTTTTATTCCATTTTCGTCACAGTATTTCTGAAATAATTTGGAAGTGAATTCTCTGCCATTATATGTTATTAGACACTTTATTTTCAAATCAGTTTCATTTTCGACCAACTCCTTGTAGATATTAAAGCACTCAAATGCTTCAGATTTTTCTTTAGGAAACTGATGGTTGTCATCCTGGTATAGTCATTTATCATTAACATGAAATATAATTCTCCATCTAAGCCTTTTGTTCTCACAGGACCACATAGATTAGTATGTATCAATTCCAATGGATGTGATGCAAAGTGTTATTTTGTTTTAAATTCGACTTTTGTCTACTTGTCGTGCCGACAGGCCTCACATAGTGTGTTGGAAGGTTTTGAGATTTACGACATTTCTTGTACTGCTTCCTTTTTTCTTATCCTGACAATATTGTCAAAGTTTATGTGACCCATTCATTTGTGCCATAACCAGCTTTCATCTTCTTTAGCTAGTAGACATGCTTTAGTTTCTTCATCCAGAACATATATGTCGTTTGGAACTCGACTTGTTGTAGCTACAATTTTACCATACCTGCCTTTCCCGATTTCACATTTTGTGGAGTTAAATAGCATTGTGTGTCCTTGATCACACATTTGTCCAACATTGAGTAGATTTTGATTCATGTTTTCAACCAATAGAACATTCTTGACTAGAACATCTTTGCTTCTGAGAGTAACGGTACTTTATCCTATAACATTTGAAGATCCATCATTTCCAAAGGATATGGTTCCATTCTTCTTCTCTTTCAGAGATACAAATTTATTTCTATCTCTAGTAATATGCATTGAGAAATCACTATAAACACACCACACATATTTGTTGTTTTGAGCCTTGAGATTGAGAGCATAATTATCGGTATTCTTCTTCTTCCATGTTCGTTCGTTCTGTGGCTTCGAAGATTCTTCTGGAGGATTTTCAAGTCTGCAGTCTCTGGCTATGTGTCCAAAGTTTCGACATTTGTAACATTCCATATTATTTCTTAAATGTTCAAATCTATTGATGTTTCGTTGATGTTTGGTCTCAATCTAGTCTCCTTAATTGAGCTCATTTAATTGTCAACCAGGGTTGGTAAACTGCTGAAGTGAAGTGCACCATATGTGCCTAAGTAACCTCTTCCTACTTCGTTGTGTTTAGTGTTTTCTGATGTTTTTGGTTTTATGGTTTTATTTTGAAAAGGAAAAGAACTAAGTGCTAAATGAAAGGAAACTATTGGTCAAAATAGAGTGAAGCCTAAACTATGATGGTAAACAAATGCAAATGCTGAAACAAAACAGAGTCTAACTATGACTAGCAACCAACAAATACAAAGCTTGATAATGACTCTATTGTAAACTCACAACATGAAATTGAAATGAACCTGAGAAATGAACAAGCTAAGTGTAAATGAAGTATTCTCCTAAATCACTAATCAAACAGATAACTTACAATGTACAACATCTCATCCATGAATAAATATTTGTTGGAAAATATGTGGAAAAGAATATTTGTAACAAGGTAAAGTTTCTACTCTAAACTAGTTTCTACTTCTGTTCTGCAACTCAATTTAACACCACTAAACCTATCTCAAAAGTTATAGATTTCCTTTCAAAAATAGTCTTTGAGAAAGAGGCTTGTTTGTTAAATGATAAAGAGGCTGCAAAATACTCCAGACCTTATAATGATACTATCTTCTGTCCAGATAATAGTGTATGAGTATGAATTTTGAACAAAAGAAGTTTTGTAAATAATTAAGCCCGTGAGATCGAATCTATCAACTAAGACAAGGTAAACTACAATGGACAACATCTAAACTTGAAGTGTTAAGGCAATGAGTTAAAACTAAAATAAGATGCTATTAATCTACAATGAACAATATTAAACTAAAGAGCCATTATCATACTTGAAAAGAAAGGACAAAGCTGAACCACATGCATTCTACCTCCGGAGTATTCTATTGAAATTGACATGCCATTAATCTTTGAAATTACACAGTTTGAAATGAAAACACAATTAAACTCCTAAAATACCACAGTTAATTCCCATTCATCATTACAGATATTTTGGAAGAATTCATTAGAATGAGACTAAACTGTAGAATTCAATACAAATGAACATAAAAACGCAGAATTCAGAAAATTAACTAAGCTAAGAATGACACGAGAGTTACTTATCTAAATTAAAAAAACAGAGCTGCACAGGAGGCAGGGGCCCTCCACCACCTGGTAGCACGTAATCTAACTCAAAATCGACTCAGCTCATGCAACAGAATGATGATTTTTCATTAAAGGAGAAAAATACTTTAAAACATAGTATTCACGGTTGGCAACAAAAAGCCAAAATCTAACTAAGATCTAACTTCTTTCTCTCGGTTCCCCAAGCATATTAATAGCAAATTTACATAACAGAACTGGAGAAAATAAAGGGATAAGTGTCTCTCTACTTCTAATCAAATTGAAACTCTTATTGACAGCCTCGTTCTTCATTGCAGACACCTGTAGAATCCGTGTTTTAATAGGAGACTGCCTCTTAGTTTGGGTGTCCCACGTGCATAACCACTTAGATATTTTTGCTCAGACTTTGTGGAGAGCAACGAATGATGTGGATGAGGTAAGGAATCTGCCCATATGCGTTTTTACCTCAGACGACACCTGGAACCCACTCAAACTGTAAAACAGCTGCGGAATTCGGGATCAGCTACGGAATGCGCGGTCAGCTACGGAATGCCTGTATTCTGTAGCTATTTTGCAGAAAATTGTTAAAATAGCAAAATCATGAAAATACAATATGTTAATCAATTTCATGTAACCTTTAAGCAATCCTAATCATTCTTCATTGATTTTAGGCTTATGAAGTGATAAAATAATGATGAAATGAAGTGAAGGTTTGTAAAAGAGAAGGCAATTCTAGGGCTCAACAGTTGAGCCCTGGGAGGTTCATATTTGACATATCTCTTGGAATTGTATTGGTTCCTAGGGTACATGTGACATTCTACAGCCTTATGACCAAATTTTCCATATGAATAACAATAGCCATGAAAAATATGTTGGTACCTGGATGGAAAACTTCATCGAGGAATTGTCTTCCAAGGTTGTTCTTGTGAATCTTGTCCAATGAAGTCTACATGCATGTCAGATCTCATAGGTTCATTGTATTTTGTTGTAGAAGGTCCTGCTTCTTCTTATTTGTAACAGAAGCCAGTTATGTCATTGTAAGATCATTGATTGTTGATGAGTTCTTCCAATGCCCTTGAGCTGTTAGCATGGTTTTAAAATTTTTTTCCCTTATTCACTTCCTTATGCAGGGATACTACTTCGGCTTATAATGCTTCCCTTTCTTGGTTGCTTTCTTCCAACTTCTTTTTAAGTGACTCTTCAATACATTTGTGTTCTTCAAATTAAATTTTGAGACATTAAACTTGTTATTCAACAGTATTGGAATGGATATTCTCAGCCTTGAGCTCTTTTATAAGCCTGATTGCCTCAGAAAATTATTTTATGGTCAACCCTTCTTCTTCATTGTTTGATACCTCTTATTTATTGTGCTTGGCCATAAACAATATTCTCTCTTTGGCTTCTTCTTCGTTGTCACTGTCTTCATCGGATGATGAGCTATATTATTTAGAGAGAAAGTTCCTTTGAATCCTTTCTTTTTTCCTTGCTTGTTGAATTTCTTAAAGCCTTTATTTCCTTTTGAGTTTCCATCACTTTTGTTCGAATATGCTGCAAATTTCCCAACCTCACCACAACCGAAACATATCAATGGAAGTTTACCTTTGAATTTTCCCTTACCAATTTTTAGTTTTCTCGTAAAGTAAGCATATTCTTTATATGAAAGACCTTCTTCATCATCTCCCTTTTATTCACACTTGCAGGTGCAAGTCTTTTCCTTTGAAGGTTGTTTGTTCTTATTGGTTTTCTTAGATGCAACGAACGTAGTTTCTAGATGTGAAGTACCATCTTCTTCATCAAGTCTCATTTCATATGCTATGAAAACTCCATGTAATTCCTCTTTGCTGAGTTTGTCTAGATTTTCACTGTATTCTAAGACCAATACCTTTGGGTTGAATTTCCCTGGTAACATTCTAAGAATATTTCATACAATAGTCTTCTCATCAACTGGCTCTCCCAATCCTTCCATAGTGTTGGTTATTTCATGAACGTGTTGGAAGTATGCAACAATGTTGCCATCTTCTTTCATTTTGAGTTGCTCAAATTTTTCTCTATAGATTTGAAGTTTTGCTTCTTTGACATTTGAGTCACCTGCATATATATTCTCAAGCTTGTCCCATACAGTTTTGGCGGTTTTACAACCAAACACCTTATGATAAGCAGAATCAACAGGTCCACTGATAATAATATTCTTTGATTTTGCATCACTTACCAAATTCTTCTTACCTTGTTCATCCACAGTTGGTGTAAAGCCATTTTGAATAGTCTCCCATACTTCGTAACCTTTCACCAAGATATAGACCTCCATTCTTCCTTTCTAGAGTGCATAATTATTTTCATTGAAGAGAGGTATACCATTCTTGGTATGCTCCATACCTCCTTCCAGTTGTTAAACTGCTATTGAAGGAATCAAGCTCTGATACCAATTGTTGGAAATACTGAGGGCGGGGGGGGGGTGAATCAATATTCCTTTCAATTAGTATTATTATTAATATTTCATAGCATTAGTTAATCTTCAATTATTATCAGTGTTTGTACAATGATAGCAGTAAACAAAAGGAACACAAATGCACACAGTTTTTAAGGTGGAAACCCCCTCCAGGATGAAAAGCACCTGAACGCTTTTCTAATAATTCTTTAATATTCAACTCTAATTGAAAATAAAGATCTAACTTCCTAGAATCTAGAAAATAATTCTTCTCCAGCTCCCATTGGATGGATGCTCCAACGCCTGAAATTCTTCAGTAGTCAACTAAAAGGATTCCCCAACACCCAATGAGCTAAAACTCACCCTAACACCACCCTACCACCCTGAAGTTTTCACAAGCTTGAACCTGTTGGTGACTTCATGCACCAACCTAGCACCACCTTACCACCCTATAGAAGAATAAAAGAAGAATGGACTCTCGTACCAGGGAAAATGGTCCACTTTACAATGATATAGAATAATATAGAAGAAGAAGACACACTAGACCATAACCCCAACTATGGCACAAATATCTAATGATGATCCTAGACCTCCCGATACTGCCTCTTGAATTCTTGGTAGATAGACACTTGTACAAATTTTACAATGATGCTTTTACAATGACTTAGTACAAGGATACCTTTACAATGACGATATGCAGTGTTGCCCATGTGAAGACTTCATGTGGTGAAATTCTTGATGCCGTTATGTACCTCGATTGCTACTCTTGTCATGCTACCCTTTCTCACTCTTCAGAACATTAGATCATGCCTTGAGTCTTATCTTGATGAATATATAATACCTGCAAAAAGTCTTCAAGGAAATACCCATGACACGATAATAGCAAAACTTACCTCATCCTAAATAGCATATGTCAGTGCTAAACACAAAAAAACAAATTATAATACAAAGAACCTAATTCAATTAAGAGATGAACATGCATATATAGAATATACTTACCTGGAGCTTACCTCTGCCGCACCTTGCTTTTCTTTGCTGCCTTAGAAAGTCTGGTCCTTTTCAGCCCTTGCCAACACATTATCTAGTTTTTCTTGCCTTCTAGGAGCTGGATATTTAATCTGGTGTATCTTTATTATTTCAGATCCCCGATATGTGATTTTCGTCCCTGTAGTATTTCTCTAAGTCTTCTTTCCAATTCCACAGGTCTGACCCAATTTGGATTCTTCAAGGCAAATTTATGCCCAATCTCTCACAATGACCTAATTATGGACTGGTTCAGTAGAGCGAACTTGTACGATGTGTCATGTGTCACTGTTTCCTCATTCGGCTCTGAAATTAATACACAGAAAACCAAAATCTGTGCACTATCTGAATTTTTTTACATAATTCCAATCCGATACTTAGAGAGAGTTATGACGATTTTCCCAAGGTCACCTGTTTGAGATGAAGTTCAGGAGCCTGCAACAACCCTAACTTCTTTTCTCAAAGTGGAGGAATAACCTGTTATGAGTATTTTAACCCAACTTTTCGGACTTCATAAGTGAGTCCATCATCAGGGGTAAACTCTCAGTGATCTTTGAATTTTTTTTTGAGAATTTAGGGCAAGGGAGTAATGATATATATAGTAATTTTAGAGGAGAATTTATTTTTAATAATGATGTCGGTTTGGAAGAAAGGTTAATAATTTTATTTATTTAATTAGATTATATATATATATATATATATATATTATTTTTATTTTTATTTATTTATTTATTTATTTTTATAAATAAATACAAATATTGCGCACCATGATCTAAAATTTTGAAACTATATTCGAAAATATTGCGCACCATGATCTGAAATTTTTACATGAGCTTCCTTGGGATTTTGGCTTCTCCTCATAAAAATTTCAGCTTCTGAACCTTCGTAGAAAAAATGTTATAGCGAAAATTCCATGATGACCTGTTTCAAGTAGAGAAATCCCTACATGAGGAGGATATGAGGATCACAATTTATATAAATGCTTAGGTTGAGAGGGACTTCAATAAGTGAAAGAGGGAGGGATTTTAGGATCTTAAAAGATATTAATTATTTACTGTTCAATGACCACAACCAATTATTAGTGTCATGCCACAACCCCATGGGGTTTTACCTCACTAACTGGGGTTACTAACTTCAAACATGAATATATCTCAAATCGTGAAGAATTACATGGCATTCCATATAAAAATTGAAACATCTCAATAATTAGAAACCATAAAAAATATTTTTGAACTAGAATATAGTAATTTGGTAGGTCAAAATTCCCATGCAAGATTGAGATAGCCCCTAGTGTTGCTTGGGTTGACATCAATGAAAACTACTGATCAACAACCAAGATGATAGAGACATTAATTACATATTCCCCAAATTGGAATTTGGGTCCCAATTATTCATATAAGCTAAAATGAGGTTGTGCATGTAAAATTATGCCATCCTATCCCTCTTTTCTACACTAGACTATTTGCATAAATTAATGAATTGTCTATGGCTTTGAAACGATAGGGAGCCATGTTGAGCTAAGGTTTAGATTTATAATTGTACCCATTTCTCTTTTAGGTAGACTGCATAGGAATTTGAAGGTTGTAAATATTGCGTGGCCTCATTGCAAAGGTTGGCCATGGTGGAAATTTGGTTGTACTTTTCTTACATATTCCCATGTAGCCTCATGATTTCTTCTTGTGTTACTTGCATTTTCTCTTTCACTAAAGCTTCTATGAGTCTTGCATCAACCAGTGCTTTTCCCATTTCTAGGAGCCTTTCTTCTATTAACCCCACATCTCAAACATCCTTTGATTTGGTTATCTTCATCCACCTATGGGTGCGCCCTCTTTCTCTCTCCAACTCATGTAGGAGGGTGAGTGTGAATTTCTCAGGGATCAGTCTTCCTCCCTCAATGAACTTATAATAGAATAGGATCCAAAATTAGGCTATGGGGTAGGTTCATGAAATACTGTGATTTGTATTTCAACTGTTTGTGAGGAGGGTACTGTCTTTTGGAGTTGGTTTTTAGCTTGTATTCCCTCCTGCATCTCTTTTCCTTTTATTTGTGCACACTGCCCTTTAATATTTGCCCTTTTCTCTTCCTGTTTTCCATCCTTCTCTTCCTGTAGCACCTTCTGAGTTTCTTGTAGCATGGTCTTTTTTTCATTTAGCAAGCTTTTTTTTTCTTGTACCATGCTCTTTCCTTCGCTTTGGATGTTAGTGGGTGCTTATGGTTGCTTGAAGGGTGAAACTATGGTGGTGTAACTCCTTACATAGGCTATGGGAGCCTTTTTTTCTTTTTCTTTGGAGAGGTGAACTCCCCAATCGTGCCCTCATCTGGCCCTACCTCTTATTTTTAAATTGGGGACCCCTCAATGGTAAATGGAACTTTTGTGGGAGTCTGGGGTCTTTCTTGTCTTATTCTAGTGCTTTTACTTGTTTTAAAGTAGAAAGTGGTTTATCTAGGCCTTTTATTCTTGGATTTCACAGGAGTTCCCAAGGTAGCTAAAATGGAAGCCACCTCATCTTCAATGTTCCCTAGTTATAGACTAGTATGCTCGGGGGTTATCTCAGTTTCCATTGGTACAGTGGTATGTCTAGGACTTACGACCTCCTCTTCTAACTTCTCTTCCTCTTCTTACTTATCATCTCTTTCCATTTATGCTTCTACCTCTTATTCTTTTTCTTTATCTGTTTCCATTTCTGTTGCCCTATCTGCCTCTTCTTCTTCCTATCATATGGTGTCTCTAATCCCAATGCTAGATACAGGGGTTTCCCCATGAGTAATGATCCGAGTTCCTATGCATTCCTCCATGTCCATGTGACATGAATTCTTAAGTGGTTTAGGGCATCCTCCATTATCTTCTTAATAAAGCCATGATAGGCTAAGTGTTGATGTTTCCCTTCTCTAACTTTTTGGCTCATGTCCTTGATGGATTGAAGGAGGAAGTAGGGTACATTAAATCTCTGTTCAAGAGGAATTTTTTTTTGATATCTGAGCTCATGAAGAAGCATAAAATGATAGCCATAAACTACATTTAGTCTACCTCCACAGGAGATGTATCTTAAGATGTTAAAGGCTACCTCATCCCATGGGTAAGGCAAAATTTCTCTCCTAACCCAATTTTTATCTTCCACGGGTCTCTCCCTGGGCCTAAAGAAATTCTTATTTGCAGTGGAACACTACAAGGAAAAGACCCTCTAGTGGAGGTTATAAAGGAGGTTTTTAGTGTTATAAAATTGGCCAAAATTGTTAAAAAAAAAATTGCTACAACATCTGTTTTCGGTAATGTAGGTTTTAACAGAGCTTCTAACGGAATTTCAACAAAACTAAAAAAATTGGGCGACCGGAGGTTGTTACAAATGTTTTTCTCATCGATGCGCACACCAGTGGTGAATGCACCAATGCATTTTATCATGCAAGCACCGGTACTGTAAACATACCAAGCACAATGATGGAAAACAAATTTCGGACGCCTAGGGGCGTTTAGCAACGTCTCGGTGCATGTCAGCCTACAAGATGCACCAGACTAATGGAAGGTGCATGCACTAGGCCGTTAAGGTGTAAAACTGCACCAGGCCGTCTAGGTGCTAAAACACATCGAGCTGTTAAGTTATAAAAACACATTAGCGCGTTAAAGGGAAAATGTACCGTTGCATGCAACACCTATCAGACCGCTCGGGTGGTAGTCGTCGATAAAGTGCACCGAGCTTTCTAATTGGTATTGGTACTTGTGTGGTGTCCATAGGTAGTAGAAACACACTAGTGCGCATTATCATATAAACACACCGATGCGCATTAACTAACACACATCGGTATTCATTTTGTATTTTTTAGAAACATCGACCTGCAACAGTGCAATTATTGTGATTTTTTAAATTTATTATTCATCAAAAGTAGACACATATATTATAACAATATTCATATCAATTAAATTTTTATTAGTGCATTTGAATGTGATGTTTAGATCAATTTGTTATATCATATCATCAACTTTTGCATCTCTTCATTATAATATTTAATCAATGGTATTCTGTATTCTATTAGTGATGAAGAAACACAAATAAAATAAATTAAACGATAATATATATATATATATATATATATATATATATATATATATATATATATATATATAAGACACTCTTTGTCATACAAAATGGGACAGTTATTGGTATCCCTCTGTCTTTCAATTGGGACACTATGTCCATTACATTAAACAAATTTTTTGATTTCACAGACAAATATTTCAAAAACTACAACACCATGCTTTGATATCCAAACATATTGATCATCATTCTTTGCTGGAACTATTGTCACTACTAGAGCTACTTCCATGACTTGGGGTTATTTGGAGGAATGTTTTGTTTACTGTGTTGATTGTTTTCTTCTTCTTCAAGTTCCATCTACAAACATAAAAATAAAGTGTAATGAGTGTATATACATTGGTCAAAATAATGAAAATTACAATAATAAATAATATACATCAATGTAAATAAAAAATAAATGTACCATAACAAGAATTGACTCATGAACTATACACATTCTTTCAAAACCAAATTTCATGCCATCTTTCAACAATTCATTTGTTGGCGCAATTCCATACTTTGTTTCTTGAAAGTTTTATACCCCATAACAAATCATTGATTTAATATAAAATAATTTTTTGTTCTATTAATTATAGACGGAGCTAAGTAAAACAAGATATATGCTTACAAATTCCACAATTAATTTATGATATGGAAACATATACTGACAACCCATATTTAACCCAATGTCAGTTAATTCTTATGATGGTTCTTTTTTGTATGTTAGCACCTGTTTGAAGACATTCAATGATGATTGTTGTAAAACAACTTAAAATATACAAAAATGAAATCTTGTTAAGTTGTTATAAGGAAGTAACAATTACTCACAAACATAGATATCAACCATTTTCTTCCTTGTCGTCCTGTTTTATGTGTTGAATGGGTTCCATTTTCTTTTCTTTTTTGCAAGAAAATACTTGAAAAATAGTATTTAATGCTAAATTTTTTATTTATTGTACTTAATCGAAAAAATCAATGATTACATATTACATTTGAAGCACGTTGTTGTTGAGATGGCTCCTCATGCGATGCAATTATGTCCATTTATTTGACCATCTCCTTGAACACCTTTTTGGACATTCCTACTGGCATATTTTTAATATCAGCTCGTTCATCCTTTGAGATTTTCATAATCTTCCTGAAAATGTAACATGAAAATAAACTATTTAATTTTTATATTGATATATGAAAAGTGAATATAAAAAATTGATATTTATAAATGATTTCTTTCTAGTAATATATAAATATAATTCTAGAAAAATATTTAAAGGAATATTACTTTGTCATTCCTTCTGTTTTGTTGTTGTATGTTTTTTCTATTAAAAGTCTGACATGTCTCATTGACCAATTCTCTAGAAACTCATCCTGTAGTTTAAATAAAATTTGGTTCTTAGAATCACTAGATTTATTTTTGTATTGTGAGTGGAAAGAACATCTATACATTCATTCCACTAGATCCATCAAAGTTTTGTAAAAAAATTTCCCCCTTTCGTGAACCTCCATCACCACTCTAGATGAGCTAAGGAGCTATTCATTTTCATTTGCATGTTCTATTTTTCTTTTCTTTTCTTAGAACAACATTCCTTTTCTTCGTTGTTGGTCCCTGTAGAACATTAAATATATGTGAATTAATAGATTGTTTTAAACATGTTATCTAATGTTTTTAAGTATATTATTAATGAAAATTCAAAAAAGAAACTCATATTGAATCGATAGTATTTTTTCATTCACCTCATTCATTATTCTATAATTTTTCCATCAAACTTTTACGCTCTTCTAGTATTAGATCATAAATAATCTTATCAATTTTCATTATTTTGTGGTTCTGCATGATACACAATAAACAATACATGTTAGTTAAACTTACATATAGTTAAAAAATAGTATTTTTTGTAAAAATTTACAAAGAACTTGCCTTTTTTGCTTTTCTCGATGTGTTATCAGGATTTTTGTTACTTGATCTCTTGTCATCCATTTCTTCATTAATATGAAACTTGTACCATACCATTCATTAATATATTTTATAAATGAATCACATACTTTTCAGGTAAAAAAAAAACAAGAAAACGGTGCACCTTTCAAAATCTACGCACCGAAGGCGGTGCGGTAGGTTCTTATAAATGCACTGCAAATACAGTAGAAACATCGTACAGTTCTCTTTGTAAACAAGGAGACCCAGTGCATTATATGTTAACTGGTGCATTGATTAACACAAGCATAAATGAATAAAAAATATTTTTTATCAAACAGTATTTTTTTTTTCATTACGTGCCCGGTGCGCTATTTTAAACAGGATGCACCGATTAAAAAAAAAATCTGTTTTAAAAAAAATTGTGCAAGGGTTGACATGGATTGGGATCCGACTTTGCAAGTGGTCTCACAGGTTAGATTTTATACACCTATATATACATAGAAATACAAACCCTATAAATCTAAAATGAAAAGCCCTAATTGTGAAGTCACAGAAACAAAAAGAAGAAAGGGTTTAACATAAGAATGGATTTTTTGGTTTTTTGTTTTTGTTTTTGTTTTTTGTTTTTTTCTTTTATTTGAAAATGAATAATAAAATTTTAATTTTTTACTATGCATGCCTTAAATCCAACAGAAACTGTAAAAAAAAAGTTATTACAGTAAAATTTAACAATTTTACTATACTATAGAGTTTTTGTACGAATCACCAGATTTTTCAAATTTTGATTCTATGAATAGTACTGTTGATGTTCAAAATTATTTTGTTGCTCCACAATGCTCTCATGCTCTCTTGCTCCAGGTATGTCTCTCTTGCAAATCCCTCCTTGAATTTTTTTGCAAAGCTAATGAAATAATGAATAGATTTTACTATTTAAAGAACTTTTTTAAGAAATTAAATTTCCGAAAATAATATGCTACCCAATTTTCAATTTACCGCTTTTTTTCACTTAAAAAATAAATTTGCGAATTCTTTTTTTTTTTTTTTTTTTAAATTTCAGGATATTTGGTGTGCTTATCAACTAATCGCACTGATGCATCAGTTAATAAAACCACACCGATGCTCAATAACTAAAACGCACTGGTGCGGTTAACTGTACATTAGCACCGATAACAATAAGTCCATTTTAAAGCATCGAAATTACTTTTAGGTATCTACACAAAAAATTATTATTGATTTTTCTCAAATGCAGGGAGAAAATCTCATAATTATATCAAATGAAAAATTCTTCAAAATCCAGCTCGTTCCATAATATTTCTCAAAGTCCATCGCAAGGGAGAAAATCTCATAATTATATCAAATGGAAAATTCTTCAAAATCCAGCTCGTTCCATAATATTTCTCAAAGTCCATCGCAAAGTTCTCTTTATCCATCTCCAGACGTAATTACTTCAAATTTTATTTATAATTTCCTTATCTAATTGATTTTTTTATTATTATCCATGTCAATCAACTGAATAAAATTAATGTATACAAATTTGCAGGTTCATGCAGATTTAGAATCGAGTTCAGATGCACAAAATATTAAAGCAAATCCAAAACTTCGGAAGCTCTTATCAGGAGCGACATACCACAAGGCGCATTTGGTAGATGAAAATGGATAACCGCTTTACCTTGCCAATTGTAACATTGCATCTTCTAGCCACAATCCTGGGAAAATGATGGTAATAATAATTGTTTGGTATATTAATGTAAATATTATTTCAACGTCAAACCAATTAATCATGCATTGTCAACATGCTTACTAATTGATATCATTGATTTTGTAATAATCAAGTTCAAATATATTTTTGAAATTATTAGGATTATAGTGATGATGAATGACCTACCTACCATCTTCCGTTGCACACCACGATAATTTCAAATCGAGAGAAAGCTGAATTAAGAGAAAAAATCGAAGAGGAATGATACCAAGAATGGTTGAATCAACCATCTATTAAATTCCCACTACGTCCAGATCCACCAATTAGGAATGACTACAGCAATAGTAGTTCTTCACAAGATGGCCATGGAGGCAATAAAATAGAGGTTGGTATGGATGATTACTTAAAGGATATGACTGCCATGGAGACAATGTTGTTAGATGCATTCGAGAACAATGATCAGCTAGGGGATGATGCTCATATCGCTGATACCTTTTTCGAAAGCCTTAAATTTTCTTCGACCACCCCTCTCTTTGGACCTAGCGGTCAGTCAAAGTCTACCCAGATGTGGACAACGATGTTACTGTACAACTTGAAAGCAAATTTTGGCTTGCTGAATGCATGTTTCTTGGAAATTTTGAGGTAATTGACCATCAAGTCCTCCCTTATATTTTGAGAAATATAATCACACAATGAACATTAAAAATGGTAAATTTTATGAACATTAATAATTATATCAGCATTAATGTACATTTAGTATTGTCCATGTCCAACTACAGGTTATTCAAAGATAAGGTTCTTCCAAGTGATAATGTCTTGCCTAGTAGCTTCGAAGAGGCAAATGAATTGTTGAAAATGTTGGGTGTTGAGTGTTATCACTCAGATTTTCCTTGAAGTTGTTGAAAGAGGAAAGGGGTCCGAGGTAACCACAAACCAATCTTTTAGGTACAGAATCTAGCCAATCTGTACCCAGAGAGGGCTCTCTCTGTAAAATTTAGCTTTGTTTTTAGAAGATATTAGGCTAGTTATAAAGTTCAGGGGTTTTGTTTGAATTTGGGTGGTGGAATTCGATAGCTGAGGGCAAGATTGAGTATTTTAGGCCATTGGGCTATGGAGTCAAAAAGATGGCTTCACTGGATTAAGTTTATCAACAAAAGATGGTTTTACAGGGCAAGATAATCAAACAGAGAACAATTTTAGATCTAAAGTGAATGGAATGGATTTAAATGGATGAAAGACAATTAAGAATCTTTCAACACATTCATAAGAGGGAAAATTGAGTGATTATTAACAAAGAGCAATTAATTATTCTTTATTAAATAATCAAAATGCTTAAACTAGAAAAACAGGAGCAATTAAGAATTCCTTGTTTAAAACTAGTTTAGAAGAAAACATTTAGAACAATAATGATTAAAATCAGATTACACTTAAGTACCTTATGATTTACTCCTTTTCATTAATCATTCAGAAATGAAGCACAGTGATATAATAAACAGATATAAAGACTTTAAAACACAAGGAAAATATGACTTATTGATCCGTAGTTTGACACATGAATCCTGTAAAAAGTCTTTCGCTTCAATTCATCATCCAGCTTAGCTACAAAAATATTCTCCAATAGCACTTTATTCCAAAATAGTCAATGTTACAGCAAAGTCTAAGAATCCACCCAAAATACTTCCAAGAGTGAAGTATTTATACAAATTCTAAACTAAAATATCTTGAAAAAATATCAAGATTAGTTCACAAATCTCTCCAACTATTTTACATAAATAGAACTTAAGTAAAGGACACTAAAACTAATGCATCTATTTGGCACTATTTTTTATGGATAGGTGATGACAAAGAGGAGAATTCAAATTTGATCCAACTCTTAGTTGATGATGAGGCATCCAAGTCACTAACTGCTTCCTTTCTTTGTGCATTCTGCTCCAACAATTCTGCAAACTTGGAGTCCAATGATATCTTTGTATTTCTCAATCCGTAATATATATGTAAAAATTGAAAGCAATTATTATGGATTAATATGTTGGTGAGATCAACCTCTTTCAGTTTCATAAAATTCCTCTCCAGCTGTGCACAATAGACTCTGTAAAAATATGTGTAAAACAGAGTTTTACAGAGTCTGAAAAATATCCTGTAAAGATGTGCATGTATCTCTCCTTCTGAAATCACTGTGAAAAAAGTGAGATAGGTTTTTGTAGATAGTTCTCTTAGGAACAAAAAACTCCTTCAGTTTTGTATGATGTATTTTGGATTGGCCACAATATTCTCTGCAAAATGATGACTTAACTGGAATTTTCTGAAAAAAGTGCTTTCCAACATTGTTTAATATTTCCAAAACCATAATATCTGTTAGAAAAGTGAGAGAGGTTTTTGTAGATTTTCCTCTTAAGAACATAAACCTCCTTCAGTTTTTCAAAATTCATCTTCTATTGATCACAATAGTTTCTGTAAAACTATGACTTAAACAGGAAATTTTTTAAGAATGTACCATTTTTGCTCTAATTTCATCTTTTAACCTTAAACTTCTTTTGACTGTTTTTCACTTTTACTTTGGATAAAATTCATTGTGTCTGGTGAAAGTTTTTTCATATTTGTTTAAATCTTAATATCTTCATGTTTACTTTCACTGTTTACTGTTTACTTTTTACTTTTTACCGCTCTATTTTTTATCTGTCTTCACTTTGTCATGAACTTGTATGTTCTGTTTTGTAACTGTCTTCCCTGCTGTTTATCTTCAGGCTAGCTGATTTACTTGACTTGGTATTCAATATGATACTCTTTAATCCTGATACTCTTTGACTGTTCTTTACTGTATCCTTTTACCTTCAATGTGTAGTTTAGGTTTTTACTGTCTGTTTCAACAGTAAATCGTTTAATATCCTGTTTCCTTTGCTTGTCTTTCAACTGTATGTTTTATCTTCCATCTCTATTTGAATAGATTTGATAACACTCTTGGAGTAAACAAGTCTTATGACTAGTATTAAGACTGTTTATCCAAGGATGTGGTCTTCTGATCACCTGTAAAACAAAACAAATTGTTAAGAAAGCATTGGTTTGCAGGGGAGGTATTTCATTTGATGTTGAGAGGTCTGTGGAGTGAATCTAGAATGATTTTTGGGAGGTAAACCATGCTCGAATTGGTTAACAGAGGCTTCAGGTGGCGCAGCTGGGTTACAAAGGGTTTTACTGCACAATCAGGCGAAAATGAGCAATACTAAGGTGTTTGTGTTTAAGCGGGTAAACGGTTGATATTGGCGAGTAAGCTTTGAATGAATAGTGGACAGATGGAGCTGATTTGACGATGTGAAGTTTTGTCGTTAGTGGAAGGTGGTAAGCGGTACGCGATTGCACCGCTTTTGGGGAAAGGTGGTTTTGGGCGGAGGGCGAGCTATTCCATACGATGAACGACGCGTGGCGCGGTACTGTTCAGAAAATCGCTTGGCCATCGCGCGTTATCATTCGGACGAGGATGGCTAGCGATATTGATATCAACCATAGATCTGATATCTGTTGATCGAATGGTGGTCGGGGTTACGAGATGACGGAAAGATAACAAGCGGGTCCAATGTAATTTATTTTGAATTAATCGCATCGGGGGTGATTTGATTGGCGGATTCAAGTTATTAATTAATCATGAGGATTAATTAACCCTTATTGATATGGCGGAGAAATGCGCTCACGATTAATCAAAGATTTGACTAATTAATCATGATTAATACATTAATATGGTTATTTTTCAACCAAAGGGGTGGGATATTATTATTTGAGAATTTTATTATTAAAATAATACGGGAAAATGAGAATTTACAAGGATTTAAATAATAAGTTAAAAATTAATATGGAAATGAATGAAGCGCTAAGTGTAAAACATTAAGATAATGTATTTAACTTATGCTTTTATGAATAGGGTTTTTATGAAATATTGCATGATTTTCCTAAGTAAAATGAGATTTTACTCAGGAAAAGATTTTTAGAAGTGAATGAATGTCACGATGAATGATTTTAAGTACTTAGGATTTTCCAATTATTGGGCCGAGGGTCCGGTCCCTCCAAAAGTCAAGGAAATGCCTTGAGCCCCTCTAATCTTTAAATGCCTAGTACTTAGGGGAAATTAGTGAAATTTTTAGGGAAAATATGAGAAGGGAATTTAATAATCTGACTTTGCATTGCTTGAAATTCTTCAATGTATTGTCTGCCTATGCACTTATGATGAAAGTAAAATATTTACCACATCTAAAGCCATCATTCATCACATGTAATTCTGCAACATCATCTACCTACGCTATCTACTTTACCCTACCATTTTTTCTTCTTTATTAGGGTGCACTTAGACTGGCAAACCCTTATCAAACTTTTTTTTCTTTTACATATGAAAATCTATCTAATTCTAACCTTATTACATCCAAGGGCTCAGATTAAACTATTGAGCTCCTTTTATTCACTCTACCTATCTACTTATCTGCCAAGATTAAACAATTTGGTCAGATTTTATTCTCTATCTCTAAAACATGAAATTGAAAGATGAACTAGCCAAGCTTAAACTGTTTGACTGTTCATAAATTGTGGCATAGAATACAAGTTGCACACAATTTGTTTATTACATCAGAGAAAAAGGTAGTGGCATTTAGACCTGCACACTTTCCTTGGCCTTTCTTTTGGTGGGGTTCATTTCTTTCACTTTTTTGGCCAATTTTTATTCTTTTCACCCTTTGATTTTTATTTTAGGGTATACCCTCTTTACATTTTTTAAATTTTTTGATTTTTTGAAAATATGGAAAACCTTTGCAACAAGAAAATGTATGAACATATTACATAGCTCATCAAGTCAATCATGAAATATGACACCTATTGGTATAGGAGTCTAACATTGAGTACATATCATATCATGCATGCCCAAATGATTGTATTCTATATAGATAAGAATATGTAGAAAAAGAGAAATGTCCAAAATGTGGGCATGACAGGTATGATAAATAAAAAAATAAGGGTAAATCACATGGTCGTCCTTTCAAGATATTGAGGCACATGCCTATAATCCGAAGGATTCAAAGGATATTTTGTTGCAAATAATTAGATATGTTGCAGGGATGGCATGCCTCACACATAATTGAGTTGGGAGTTATGTGAATCCCAACAAATTCATAGACTTGAAGCATATAGAGAATACATGGCTTGAAAAATTCAAGGATGAAGTACGAAGTCTACGACTCAGCATAGCCATGGATGGCGTAAACCCATATTCCCTCCAGAACACCAACTATTCTGTTTGGCATGTATTTGTGATCAATAACAATATCCCCCCATGGTCGTTTGTGAAGAATGAACATCTTATGTTGGCTCTCATAGTCCCTCGTAGAATACAAGTGAGGAATATGGATGTCTACTTACAACCATTGGTAGATGAATTGACGGAATTATGTGATGGAACAAATGTATACAATGTATCAAGATCCATCGCAGTAGAGAGGAGTTTTACGTTGTATGGCATATGTGCTTATATGAAATATTATTATCCAGGCTTAGGAGTTTGCTATGGTAAATTACATGTTTATTTATTTGTTTATATATGTAACAATATTCTTTCGCATATTAGTTATTTAATTCATTGTAATTTTTCTGATATTCATGATATTATTTAACGTGCCATGCATATTGTGTACAATAATTTCGCAAATCTTGTAATAAAAGGGTATTATGGATGTAAATATTTTGGACCTTCTCTGAAAGCTAGATGGTCCAATGACCTATGAAAGCCAGTGCCTAACTAATCCAGGGTATTCCTCCCATAAGAACACCCTTACAGAAGAGCAACATCCGTTTTCAATGGTAAACGAGAGATAACCCAAAGGCCTCCAATAACGACACCAGATGAATGGCTTAGAGCATATGAGAGAGAGAAGGAGAAGGAGTTCATAGAAATATTCGATTCAAATGAGGAGCCTATGTTTGATGATCTAGAATTCTTCGACACCTATGTTAAGGAATTTCCCATTGGGATGAAAAGGAAATCTATCTTTTATAACCCCCCATATTGGGAGCATCTTAAGATTACCCACTTATTATATCCCATGCATATATTTAAAAATGTTTCATCTTCTTTATGGAGGCACATATCATCGAAAGAAAGTGACACATTGGCTTTTAGGAAAGATCTTATTACTTCAAAAACTAAAAAGAAACTTTGGCCAAGACAATTAGAAAGTACAAGATTAGAGGTAGTTGGTCCCTCTAATTGGTATTTCAAAGAAGGTGATGTCCCATGGATTTTAAAAAAAGATGATATTTATTTGGAAAATGATGTTATAATTGGTGTGAGGGTGCCATATTCATATGGGTATTCACGATGAGGTTGCTTCACTGTGGATGACCATTTATTGGTGTTGAAATCGCATGACCAGTTGAATATTCTAAGAGTACGTATAATGTCAAAAGCAAGATTTTATTATATGTTATATTAATAAATTTTATCCCATGCAGGGATCATAAAACATAACTAATTTTTTATATTATTGCATGCGTTTATAACTTTGCAGTGTCATTATCCTTTGTTCATGCTTGGGTGTGTGAAACATGACTTCCCCCAAGACCTAGGACATTCCATATCAAAATTATTTGTATTTGTACGTTGGATCACATCAAAGGAGATTCATGTGGCTAGCATTCCACGGTGGCGTCAAGAGATAGTTGAGATTTTTTGTATGTTTGAGAAGGAACTGCCAATGAGTTTCATGGAATTGCAGGTTCATCTTCTAATCCACCTAGTAGATGAGGTTGAATTAGTTGGGGTGATTTCTTGTCGTTGGATGTTCTTCTTAGAGAGGTACATGAAGAAATTGAAAGGTTTTTTTCGACAAGTGGAAAAACCCGAGGGGTCTATGGTAGAGGGGTACATATCGTATGAGCCTTTCTATTATGCCAGTGAGTACATCAAGTAGATCGAAAATAGACCAGGTGCGGTGATTTGGGATGATGAAAGGGATGAAGACAAAAGAGAAGGGGAGCTTCTCCAAACAAATGGAAAAAGACGCTTGATAAAGAGTGAGCGACTTATGATTTTTCAATTTTACACAAAGTAAATATTCATGTTTAACTTTGATATAATGTATATTTTGATATCATATGTACTATATGTTGGTTTGATTTCATCATCGAATATAGAAATTGAAGCAATCAATAAATTTGTTCTTTAAAATTCTGAAGTGACACAACCGTGGGTCGCATTGTACGAACAAAAGAGGATGAAATGGGATAGTGAAAAGAAAGAATTTATACGGTTGAATGGTAGAAGTGTGCCTTATCCAGATCATTTAAAAGAAAATATGCCAGTTATATGCCCCAATAGGGGTTGCTGACCAAGTCAGAGAGAAATAAAGTGCAACCGGTCGTTACCCACGTGCTGAAGAGGATGTGCTAAACATAGGGATTGGGTGCACCCACTCGGTAATAATCTATTTATGTACATTTTAAACTTAATAGTGCTCCTTTGAAATGTAACATCTATATTTCATATTTTAACAGTTGGGTTATTATAAGACACATGACATTATGATTTTTAACTTTTTATAGGTGATTTTGTTCCCATCTATGTGGGAATATGGACACCATATGCGCACAGAAAATGCCGATGATGGACACATGACACAAGACTGTGGAGTGGAAGTCGAGTTTGATCAATCTAGTCGAGCTAGCCACCGTGATCAAAACCTAGTATGAGGGACATTAGGCTACGTAGGAAAGATACAAGAGATCATTGAAGTGAATTTCTCTTCTTTCCAATGTGTTATTTTTAGGTGCAAGTGGTGGGATACCTTTGATCGAAATAATGTAAAGGAATATCACGATAGTAGACTGATATGTATTAACTCTAGAAAGATGTGGGATGAAGCTAAGGAGACCTATGTTTTCCCCAAGCACTACAGCCAGGTGTTTTTTTACCTAGATGTGTTGGATAGGGATTGGTGGTTCGTATTGAGACATGAAACTAGATCAAAACATATTTTTGAGAACAATAGTGTTATCATTCCAAGTGAGCTGGAAGATAACGAGGGTGATCATGAGAATCGAGAGTGATATGGTACACGTGTTATTTCATCATTTATACTTTTTAAGATGGGTTTTTATAAAGAAGAGGACTTAACCTTATAACTAAGACTCTTTTTTTTCCGAAACATTATAATATGTATTTTGAATTAATTGGTTTGCATTGTGTTAATTTTAAAATCATTTCACTTGATAATTTTCAATTATGTTGATCTCGAAAATAGTGGTGTACTGTATCAAGTTTTATTTTTTTTATGTCAATTTTTAAAATAATACAACTACTTGATTTCTTTAAATGTGTGTGAATGATATCTTCGAAATGTATGTTGTTATTTTTGGTATGTAAGATCATAATAAAATAATGATGGTCTAAGAAAATGGTTACATTATTTCTAGGTATATGCATTTACAAAAATTCATATTCTAGATTTATTGTTTTAATTGTTATAATATATAAATTTACAAATTATTATTAAATTTTACAAATATGTATGGTATACATTTTTCTTACGGTAGTTATGGTTCAAACTTGACAATTAATTTATAATTTTACAATTTTAATAAAATTGAATCAGACATAACATACAATTACAATTAAAATTTTACAATTTCACAATACGATTACAATTGCAATTACAATTTTACAAATATTTTACATACAATTAAAATAATTAAGTTGAGCTACAATTAAATTGAACACAATTTTATATACAATTACAATCATTTACAATACAATTTACAATTACAATTTAATTTACAATTTGATATTTTATACAATTACAAATTAAAAATTTCTGTGGGAGAATTAGAATTAGAATTACAATTACAAAATACAATTTTACAATTTCACATACAATTACAATTACAATTTTACAATTTTACATACCAATTAAAATTAATTTCAGTACAATCACGACATAATATTTAATAAATATGAATTTAATATTAAAAAATAAACATCACGATCATGATAACCATTGTACAAACATCATATTCGACTAAAAAACACATTCAAATTCACTAACATCATCTAATCATCGTGATCATGATCATCTAACAAAACACAAGCATTGTATAACATCATCACAACACAAGCATCAAATATATATCTCATGTCAAATAACTACTATCACATAAACATCTATCTGCAAGAACATTAAATGAATATATCTAACATGACCTAACAATATACACGATGATGAAAACCAACATGTAAATAAAATACATCAACATGAACATAAAATACATGCACCATATATATATATATATATATATATATATATATATATATATATATATATATATATATATATATAATGTAAAAAATATAAAACTGTAATATAAATGAATATAAATGTCAAATATTTGGTGGTACTACATCAATACTAGCACTAGTCGAGGCTTCTTCAGCTGATGGTGCAACCTCATGCTCAGATAGATGATGTGCTTGCTCCGAAGTGTGCTTTGTTGATGGTCGATGAGTGGGTACAGCAAGGCACCTGGTGATGGCTCGTCAATGGTGCAACTTTCTCAGTGGATGGTATGGCTTGCTCAGATGGACCTGCCTTCTCAAGACCAGGTGTCTGCTCAGGACTAGGTGTCTACTAAGATGGTGCATAATGCTCAGACGATGCCTGCTAATTAGGACTGGATGTTGGCTGCTCATGATCTCCATCGCGAGGTGAAGGAGGAGGAGGTGGAGTACTAGAATGATGATCACTCCCCTCATGATCATGATCATTAGATGAGGAGCTAATTTTTTGTATATCTACACAACACCTACCCCTCCCAGCCTGAACTAGTCCTCTGGAAGCTCCAACGATATGACGCATGAGGGTCATCATATCGCGGGGAATACCTCTCCAAATTTGTGTGAGCCTACGATTAGCTTGGATCTCTCTGATCGTAGCCGGGCGGACTCCCTCATTAATTAGGAGTCGGCAGATTTGGTCACCCAAATCCATCCCGAATCGGGTGTCTGGCCTATGCCTCACCCCCACGGGTATCTGCACCCGATCAGGATCAGGTCTGTCACCCTGATCCTCTGCCTCTGCCATCTCCTCTTCAACATCTACACCTAGATCATTTGGTGGGGGTGGAATCATGTCCCCAACAAATGTCCCAATATCTACAAAATATATAGTACACAACAATAATTAGACATTTTCATTAAATAATTTAATAAAACAAGTTAAATAATGTGTTAGAATAAATTTGCTATTTCTAATTAATTAATTAAGACAATAAAATGAAACTATATTAATTTAAATAAAACACTAATATTACCTCTTGCATCCGGCGACTCATCCTGGGTGAAGAAGATGTTGGTACACCCTCGCCAATCCAAATCGGCGCACAGACATGGCACCAGAACGAATGAGTGATCATCAACACTGGATAGCAACTCTAGTGCATCAGGAGATATCTTGGCGGGAAAGTCAGACTGGCCCCACTTGGGCATCATCTGGCTCCACATCTGCATCTGTACATGCAACATCAGCCTACGAGGTTGCCGAACAAAATTGGGCCTCGTCTCTGGAAACCTCTCAAAAAATAAACAAAATAACTCTGAAGCAAAAGGGAAGGTCAGCCTCCCACATGCCTGCGAACGATATCTACCTAATGCTGTACAAAACTGCCACAAAAAATTCGCCAACCATCTCACAAGTCGTGGCTCCTGGAATAAAGAATCAAAATAAATAAAAGCAGGAAACTAATGCATTGATCATCACTGGTATAATGTGCAATGGTCGTCAGAAGTAGTGAGAGGCATCTCACCTCCTCTGCACCAAACGAAGCAATACGTAACTGACCATCGGAAACCTGAAAATCTGTAGGAGAAACAATATCGTCCCTAACGTATCTCTGGGAGTACATCAAATGACTCCTGCTACATAGCCGATGGGGACATCTAGGAACTGGGGCACATCCTGCCCTCTCCTATATAGGCCAGTAATAAAATATATTTCCTCCTCAGTGGGCGCAAACCACTGGCCAGGACTGACCCAAAAAGTCTGTCGGTGGACATTCCACCTGAAGATCAGTTGTCCCAATAACCCACTATGGCCCTTCAAGGAGGTAGCCTCCTCATAAAACTTGAGGAGGCCTACCTCCCGTAGGAGAAACTGGGTGGCTGTCGTAATAGGGCAAGGGTACAAAAGTCTCTCCCTCTCTCGTGCCTCCCACAGCTAAATCACGTTATACCGGTCCTCCATATGTTCTTATTGTTCCCTTTTTTCTCTCTGTTGACGACGCTAAATGATTCACATATTAAATACATTTTTTTATTAAATTAGAAATGTATATATATATAATTTTTTTTTAAAAGAAAAAACAGTCGATGCACCCCAAAAAATAGTCACGCATCGGTACCAGTGTGTACTTTTTTATTGCGCACCGTGCTTGGTGCGCATGGAAAATGTTCGCGCACCGCCAAAGATGGAAATTTTATTTTGTGGTGCGTTGAAAAAACTATTCGCCCTGGGGTGCATAGTTTGGACAACGGATCGCCCAACAACAATACATGGTCAATGGTGCAGTCCTGTAAATAACTGCACCATTGACCATGTACTGTTGTTGGGCAGTCGATGCATTGAACTAACTATCCGCCCCGGGGAAGATATTTTGGTCAACGCACCGCCCAATAACAATACATGATCAACAATGCAGTCCTGCAAGTGACCAAAACGTTAACTATGTAATGATGTTAGGCGGGCAGTGCGTTGACCTAAGTATTCGCCTAGATGCAGTTAGTTTGGACTGCCATGTTATTTTTTAAATTAGTTACGGTGCGAGTTTTTAGGTGCCACAATGGAACCCGGTGCGGTTTCTATTATGTAACACTCGATCGTAGCAGCTATAAATTTACGGAAGCACCATGAATGGTGCAGAGCAAACGGCTCAAGCATACTTCTTTAAAAAATAAAAAAAAAATAAAAAAAAAAATAAAAAAAGGTTAATTTTTAGTTATTTTCAAAGTCTAATGTTTGTTAAAACGTTGGTGTATAATCGGCCAGTACTTGTACATTTGGGGCATCGAGGAGGGCATGTTTTTTGAGAATTAAAGAAACCAAGATTTGCTAATTGTTTTTCGAAAAGGCCAGGCTCCACAAGGTGGGCAATGAACGAGACCATGCGTGTAAAGGGAGCACCAATTGTAGGGGGGACTTACATAAGAAAAACTCACACCGGTGCTTGAAAGTTTTGGAGCACTGAAGAAGTAAAAATGACATTTTTATGGTCGATAATTATTTTTTTTAACCCTATTTTGGTGCATGGTTTTTTGAGATGCACTGGGCGGTATTATCGATGGCACATTGCACATCGTTATGGTGTATTGGATTACAGAGACGCATTGAGGTTGTTTATATGTAGAGCACTAGTGCGCTATAGTACTTAGACCCATTGAGCGAGTTTGTACGGAGAGCACAGTGTCTTGATGTGCCAATTTTTAGTACACACCCAGTGTGTTTTGAGTAAAACACACTGGTGCAGTTTATGATGATAAACACACCGCAAAAAAAAAACATCCGCAAAAACCTCCACCCACCAACCTCCTCTAGAGACCTCCACTACAAATAGATATCTGGGCTATTTTTATAAGGGGTTCCTCAAAAACATCCGCTAGAGGGTCTTTTCCTTGTAGTAGAACTAGTGACTCTGTCTTCCCTATTCCATTGTATGCCTAGGGGTAGTGTAGTTACTTTGTTGATCACTTCAGGACTGATGGTAATGGCTAACCCTATTATTACAGTTGTGGCACTGGCATATGATTGGGAATTCAAAGCCATAGCAAAATCCAAGGAAACTTCATCATCATATCCTTTTAATAATTCAAAGAAGCCTAACATATGATGTCTCCTAAGTATGTATGCTAAATGAGGGTGAAAATGAATCATTCTGGTGTCTGTAGGTTCTCTCCTATTGAACCCACCTCCCATATTTTCTTACTGCTCTTGTCTAGGTGTAGGGAAGGTGTTGTTTTATGGCTTTAGTGTTGAATTCAGTGGTAGTAGAGGGTCACAAAAAAAATTTTTATCACTCCAAATCTATATATCGGCCCTCTATTTCCCCCACCCAAACCCTCGAATTCCACAATTTTATGACTATTGACTGCAAATTTTTAAGAGAAACTATGTGAAATTGTGATGGATAGGTGAGGTGATGGAAAATTAATTCTCAAACAGATGCTCTGAGCTGAAAAATGGGAGTTTATTGAACCAATTGGGTATTTGGATACACACATATACCTCCCCAGTCCTTTTGTAGCACCCCTCAACTCTTCCTATAGTAGTCACAGACTTCTGTAGCAGTTAAAGGACTTCCCCACCATTCACTTTTTTTTTAACTGGTCGAGGGTGGCCAAGTTAGCTGGAAACCTTTAGCTTATTTTCCTCTCTTCAACATCCATTCATTTAGTCACTTATTTGTAAGGAGAGGGTGAGAGAGTGCCAAACCTGAGCCTTACCTCCTTGTCGAGTTGTTGTAGGATGATGCATGCTAGAGCTGGAGATGGAGAGGGATCAACTGAGTTTGCTAGAGCTGGAGATGGAGAGGGATCAACTGAGTTTGTATTGCTACTTAAGTTTTTGTTGTTTGTCTTCGCTATTTTTTAGGTGCTTATCTTGGTTTGTTTGTTGTGTGTGCATGTACCTTGTTGAGTCTTCAAGTGCATGTTTTTTGGTTGAGGATCCTTTTTGGAGTACCATTTTTTCCTTCAGAATCATCTCACAAGTCTTTTTGGTGTTCATGAATGATCAAAACCATCTTTGGGAAATTTCTGGTGCTTACACAGGGCTTGTTGTAGGAAGTTGCTTCTTCCTGTAGCAGCCTCTTTCTTTTCCTGTTTTGGAATCTATCTTTGTATGGGTGATGAAGGAGAGTGTGGAGAGGTCTTATGGTGATGGTAGGATGATGATAAGAAGTGGTGTGGCCTTTGAAAATGGAGTGAAGGAACTTTGTGTTTTTCAGAAAGAAGAAGAAGAAGAAGAAGAAGAAGAAGAAGAAGAAGAAGTTTTTATAGAGGTGACAAAATGTAGGGTTTATAGAAAAAATCCTTATGCTTGAGATGGAGGAGTGATGAGAAGGTGGTAGGAAATTATGGGAAAACTCTCCCCATTGAATTTTGGACACCTCAAGGCCCTTGGTGTCTATTATTTTTCCTTGATCCACCCTCCTATAGCTCACTGTAAATTCCTGTAGGAGTTATAGGACTTCCTATAGCAGCACAGGAACTTCCTGTAGCACCTCAGAGAGGGTGAATTGTTTTTTATTTTTGAGCTCAAGGATAGTGTGGATACATGCAGAGGTGAGTTGTGGTGTTGAAGAGAGAGTGGATGGGATGAGGTATGAAGATAAATGGGAGAATTCCTTTTCTTTATGACCATGACATGCCACTATTCATAATCCTGCAAGACAGAAAAAAAAGGTCAATAGTCATGGTTTCATCTGTGTTATTTTATTTTATTTTTTTCTTTATTTTTTTGTTTTTATTTTCAAGACCAGTGAGCTGTCTCAGAAGAGGTTTTCAACCCACAACTTGCCCTGGGCACGTCAAATAGGTTTTCACTTAGGGGTCTTTTATTTTTCTTTTCTCTCTTTTTTTCTCCATGACTGCCTTAGATAGGTTTTCAATGTTGGATTTGGCCTTGGATGCCTCATGAAGGTTTTCACTAAGGCCTCTTTACTTTTTATTTTTATTTTTTCTAGGAGGGATGTGGATTGGAAGCTATGAGGCTTCCAATCACATTTACTTCCATTCTGATTTTGTTGATGAACTCTTCCTTTCACATGGAATTTGTGTATACCTTTAGCCTATAACCATTGACAATAAGAGGAATCCATTCCTCATCAATGGTTCTGATCTGAGCATCCCCACTATCATGGAATTTCTCTATCAGGTATGGGCCTAGCCATCTTGTCATCAACTTCCCTTTAAATTCCTTGAACCTGGAGTCATACAACATAGCCCAATCTCTTTCCTGGAATACTTTCTCCTTGATGTGCCTTCTACAATTGTAGGAATTCAATGTAGAGGAGGGCTTTCATTCTGAATTCATCTAAATCATTGAGTTGAAACATGCTTTCCTTATGTGCTCTTGTGATATCTAAATCCAATTGAGTTGCCATTCTGAGAGTGCTATATTCAAATTCAATAGAAAGCAAAGCTTTCTTCCCATAAACTAGATCATATGGAGTAAACCCAGTACTTGTCTTCCAGGTGGTAATATAGCCCCAAGTTTCCTCCTCTAATCTATTTGCCCAATCTTTCCTGGTGTTGCTCACTACCTTGGTGAGGATACTTTCCACTTCTTTATTGGTAAGCTCTAATTGCTCAATTACTTGAGGGTGATAGGAAATAGATGTTCTGTCATTGATGTTATGTTGCCTTAGGAGGTTCTCAATCAAGTTTGATGTGAAATAAGCTCCTTGATCAGTGAATATCTCATTTGGATACCCAAATTTGTAGAACACATTTTCTCTTAAGAATTCAACCACCTTTTCTTATGTTGTTGCCTTGATAACCTTTTTCTCAACCCACTTTTTCAAATAATTAATGCATGTGATGTATTTATTTTTCTCGGATGGTGGATCAATTGGCCCAATGAAGTCCATGCCCCACTTGTTAAATGGATCCAAGGGCACTTGAGGTTGTATAGGAATTTCATCCCTGGGTGTAGGTTTTCCCATTCTCGGACGCTAGTCACATCTGCTAGTATACCTTCTAGCATCCTGATGGAGAGTAGGCCAATAGTAGCTAGCCTGAATAGCCTTGAAATTTTTCCTCTTAGCAGAAAAATGACCCCCACAGGGCCCATCATGACATGTTGAGAGGATGTCAAATACTTCCTCGTCCCTAACACATCTCCTTAGAATATCATTTGGTCCCAATTCGAAAATATTTCCACCAATCCAAGTGAAAGGGGTGCTCTTTCTCACAATTCTGCTCTTCTGCTTGGATAATAGATTTGGAGGAAATATCCCAACAACCAGGTAGTTGGCTATGTCAAAAAACCAAGGAGAGAGAACTGAGATAGAAAATAAGTTCTCATTTGGAAGATGGTCATCAATCATTCCTATATTATTTGCAGGCAAAGTAAGTCTAGACAAAAAGTCTGCAACATCATTTTCTTTCCCAGGATTATCAATGATAGTTAAGTCAAACTGTAACACCCTCTTCCCACATCTACCCAAGTATCTAGACAACCAGGGTAAACATGTGGCATGAGGCTACTAATATGAGATTCAACCTCCCAGATGACCTTAAGGAAGTGGAACTAACAGAAACCTCACTAACAAACCTTACACAACATCAACAACAACTCCAGGAGTTAATCCAACCTCCCAGACCCATGAACCCTAAGGGGGAATTGATTTTTGACCCTTTTGAGCCTTAGCTGCAGGCATGTAAGGGCAAGGGAGTGGCTAGAAGCTTATAGTTGTGAGCATGCCAAGGAAAGTTCGCGGTCAAGTCCCAAAAAAGTCAATTTTGTGCCTGCAATTTCAGGATTTGTGTCACCATTTTAGCCCCAGAGCCCAGGTCATTGCCCAAAAATTCATGAAACTTTCATAGAGGATAAATAACATTAGAAAAAAGGTATGGAAGAAATCACATCATTAGGAACTCTTCTAGACCCCTCCTTGCCATGACAGTCATTTCATCAAACATGTCACAAACATTGCATCTACATGTATATTAACAAATTTAAACATGGAGGTCTCTTAATTATCTGAGAATAGCTAAGAAGATTTTCTCCCCTACATCATAAACTACAACACAATTTATTTGACCATAGATACATTGTACATTCATTTACAGGTAAAAACATAGATATATCTATACATCATCACTGGTCGACACATGCATATAACTAGCACAATAAAAACATAAATACAATGGATATAACAACAATAAAATCCATACATAAACTAATACATTTGCATACCAAATACCATAGGAATGTGCTCTTCATTACTAAATGTAAAAACCTACCGGAGATGGGAATTCCACCTTCCACCTGACCATATATTGGCTTAGCCAAATCTCTCTTTAGCCAATCACCCTCGTGCCATATTCCAAGCATGAATGTGGGATCTCATCAAACACATAAATCACAATCAACCCAGGGCTTCCAGAGGCCAAACCACCTCAACCCTCAACCAGTGATTCTACCTCATGGTCAAACATCACAACCATCATGGATTGGTCTCTATCCAAGTTGCTCCAGGGCTCTAGAATTTTGTTCCAACCAAGGCTCCAGGACTAGTAACTCAACCCCAGTTGTTTCCAAGCTCCATAGCATTTGTTCAAGAAAGGCTCTAGGTCTAGTAACTCAATCCACCTAGGGCTCCAGATTGTTTTTCCAACCAAGGCTCTAGGACTAGTAACTCAACCCAACAACTCTCTGTCGAGCTCTAGAGGGTTTGTCCAACCAAGGCTTCAGGAAATAATAACTCAACCCAACAGCTAAAGGAATCATGAGAACCAAACATAAAAAAATCAATGGAAATAAACCCACAATACCATCATTATCCAGGAAATGGCAAGGCTAGTAAAATCCACATGCATACACCATGCATTCCAAAACTAGTGATGAAAACATACATACAACTTAGTACTTGCAATCAAAACTTGTTGTAGATGTTGATCTCAATGTCCTCTTGTGCTTTCCTTCTCTTCCTTTTCCTTCTTGCTCCAAATCACTAAGTATCCACACTCTCCATGAGTGCTCCAATAAAACTCTAAGTATCCAAGAGTATGAGAGAGAGAGAGATCCCAAAAATGCACTGACAAAAGCTTGAGCTGAAAGCTTACCAACTGATCCTGAGAAACATTTTTATTAATGAGGCCTCTATTTTCTTCATTTTCCATTATTTTCCTTTATTTTACTCCTCACATGCAACCTATGACCTTTCACCTCCCTTTACTCCTATTTTCCATTGTTTTCATAAATAAATGCCGATAAATGCCTCATGCCTTTCCAAAGCCTTTTCCAATTTCCTTTAGCCATAATAACCGAAATGAACACCCGCAAGGATGTTTTTCCTCCCATTAAGCTTGGAATATATGTCCCATCATCGCGTTCTTATATATTTTTACATGGATTTTTAACCAGGGCTGTTACAGAACCCTCTCGCTTGGGGGAACACCATCCTCGGTGTTCAATGATACTACAAACCAACAAACCACTAAAAAACAAAAAATACTGCCAATGGAGCTTTATTACATATCTCGTTGCAATATTTACAATGACCACTGCTGAACACATGACTAACATACAATTTACTGGAGCTTTATAACATGACTCATTACAGTATTTACAATAACAACCACATTTTCTTCAACTAGCAAATAATCATGCTGTCTATGGAGCTTTATAAATCCAGCTTGATACAATATTTACAATAATATATACATATATACATATACACATTTTCTCAACCAGCAGATAGAAGGATACGATGCCCGTATCAACAATAAGGGAATCCATAGGCTCACACCTTCACCCTCAAAGTAATACCAGGATTCACTTCCTTCCTAGGAAGTCCAAACTCCACTTTCATTGTCAAAGTATGCATCGAATGTCTAGATCTACAATCTTATGCCATTTTTCCTCTCAGTGAAAAATTAGAGACTCATTGTTCCAGGGTACATTCCCAATGTTCATTTGATTCCATCTAGAAATTATAATGACCAAAAAAAAATATCCCCGACCTTCCCTTTTCTGATACATTGCCCCTGAGGAAATCTGGCCACCCCTTCCATGCAGTCACTCACCTTCCAAGTTCCGCTGGTACCCCCATCTCGGGCAATCCATCCCTTGGCAATGTTTCCTTTCATTGGAAGTTCAAACAGCCAAGGCATATACCTGCCTCAAAACCATCATATCAGTCATAACATGATCATGGAAATCAATGGACACTATTGGGTACCAATTTCCCAAAATGGTCCTGCTCTTGAAATGATTTACCAACATACTGTTGCATGTTCCAATTCCTTTTTTTCCTGACGCTGCTAGTTCTTGCAAATAGTTTCAACCACCCAATCGGTCATTTCCGTGATTCCTGTACCAAGCACATAACTGCCATTATATTCGAAACAAATTGAAATAATTTCACAACATACCTCATTGGTAGCTCGTCAATAAGGTACACTTGCAATTCTGTTCATTTCGTGCCAAAACAAGTCAAACCAGTTGTTTGATCAAATCATCATGTATAAAAATATCACATCCGGTTAGCTCAAAACACAGCCATCATAAATTAAAGTCAGAAATCACATGAAATCACCATAAAAAATAATCATAAATCACATGAAATCACCATAAAAAATAATCTTAAATCACATGTAAGCATCATAAGTTAGAATCACATATCACATGCATAATAAGATTGAAATAAAATGTCTATACTTATCCTTCATCATTCCTTAATTCTTCCTTTTTTCTTTTCCACACACACCGAATCGGTTACCACACCGGACAAGCCCTCAATGCTTCTCTTCAATCACGTACACATACATGCAGTTGACATCACAACACATACACCCAAACATGACATAAAACACCATACAATACACCCACACCTGGTGTACATTACAACACAATACATATGCCTACACAAACACACAACACATGCACCTACACCTGATGTTCAATAAAACACAATACCTATACATATACATAGTACAACACAACAAATACACATGTCACAATACCATGACTACACCATGCACATACATAGTACCGCATGCTCGCAACACAACATGTA